>OZ057416.1:85489365-86089365 GCA_964056705.1 Troilus luridus | reverse complement strand
ACCCTCACACAAGACTGAAAAGACAAGAAACAGCTCGACGCTTCCGACTACTTCAACACATACTAGACAAACGCTCAAAGCTTCAAATCAATTACAAAAGACTTATTTATGTTACTGTTATAAGACCTATATGGACTTACGGAATTGAACTATGGGGCTCCACCAAACCATCAAATTCCTCTCGTATTCAATCCTTGCAATCCAAAATCCTTCGCAAAATCCTAAACGCTCCTTATTTTGTCACAAATAAAACCATCCATAATGACCTGAACGTTCCATATGTTACCGATTTAGCCCATTCCAGATACCTATCATTCCATAATAAACTCCAGGCCCATCCAAACCCACTAGTTTCCATCCTTGGTTCCAATTCCATCCCGGACAATCCTCCTAGGCGTCTGAAGAGAAGATGGCCTCGAGACCTTCTATAATAGAAATGTAATTAGAGTGCTGCCAATGGGTAGTGCCTCTACACGTCCTTTCATGCATTTGTTTATTCATACAGCCTTTGTACTAGATGTATAATATTACAGTTGTACAATTCAATAAAATCATTTAAAAAAAAAAAAAAAAAATGATTAAAATTGTACTGTAATTTTATTCCCTAAGCAAATATTTTTCATTTTTATTTTGTTAGGAATTTTTAGGAGTTTTAAAATTTCTTGAACTTCGTATGACAAACAACATTGATGTGATTTAATTGAATTTTAAAATAATTTAAATAGTTCAGTAAATTTATGCCACTTATTTTTAGTTGAAAATTGAAGAAAAAAGGAGAGTAATTGCTGAAAATAGGATTATTGATGTGGAATCAAAACTAGTATCCTCAAATGAAAAAATTGTAGAACTAGAAGAACTTACACAGTCTCTAAAAAAAACTTGTGAGGTACTTATAAATACTTTTACTCAATTCTTGAAAATTTTTAAAAATTTTATATAAAAACAATTAATCGTCATAAAAAATCAATAAATATTGAACTTTTTTTATTGGATAACAAATATTTGAATGTTATATATAAATTATCTTAATACTGTTTTTTTAATATTTGACTATAACATTAAGCTTTTATTTTAGGAACAAAGGAATATTTTATTGGAAAAAAGAAATATGTCATTGGAAGAAAGCTTTCAATATAGTGAAGGGGAGACTTTAAACAGCATCATTGACATCAAATGTTCTGAGCTTCAAGAAGAATTAAAGCTTCAAAGTGAAATGCTGGAAGTTAAATCGACTGAAATTGAAAAACTTTTGAGTGATAAAACTAGCAATGAAAATTTAATTAAAAAATTGACTGACGAGCTAAACAAATGGAAATTATCTGTTTTACCAGAAAAGGGAGCTAATTGCAATGAATGTCAGAATATGAAGGACGAACTTGCAACTTTGAAAAAAGATTTCAGTGGAAAGTGTCTTGAATTACTTAAACTCCAAGAAGATTTCGATAAGCAAACAATGCAGATCAAAATTATTAATAACAACAAGGCAATCGATGAAGTCCGAATAACTGAGTTAAATACTAATATTAATAGATTGATATCTGATCATAAAATGAAGTGCAACGAATTGAGAGAAGAAATAGTCACGTTAAAATGTGAACTTTGTGAAAAAAATAATACTATTGAATATTATAAGGATGAAGTCGATTTCTTAAGCAATTGTATCAAAGATAGGGCGTTGGAAATAAAAACATTAGAAGATGATTATAATATAATAAACTGTTCCAAAGATAAAGAAATCGGGCAGCTCAGTGTAACTATAGAACATCTCAATAGTGAGGTGAGGAGGCTCAAAGACCAACTCCAAGGGCAGTACTTTAAGAATGAGAAGTTAGTTCAATCGGCGTTCCAATGGAGGCAAAAAATGACTCAAGGAAATACTGCTAACGAAGAACTCGCCAGAGAGCTCATTTCTCTACATGAAACATTGGAATGGAAAAATTTTAAATTGAAAGAATATTCTATGCAGATTGAACAATTTAAAAGTGAATTGATCGATAAAAGTTCCATGATCAAAGAACTTCATGAAAGGTTATCTTTCTTTTCTGGTAAAAATAAAGAACATCAGAAAGAACTACAAATGAGTAAGAACACGATAACTCAGTTGCAATCAAAAATTGTACAACTAGAGTTCAATGAAAAAAAATTGAACCTTGAGAATTGTAAAAATAACCATAAAATTAGCCTTCTTGATTCTGATCTAAAACATTTACAAAAGATATTTCATGAAAAATTTGTTCAGATCGAATCTGAATTAGAAAGCAATCTTCTAAGAGAAAATTCTGGCGTCCAAGACCTTTTACAGTTCATTGATTTTTTAACTGACACCCTGAAAGAAAATAAAAAGAGGATTAAAGTTTTATCTCAAACTGTATCTAAATTTGAGAATGATAATGTTGAGAAAACATTTGATTTTGATAGTAGAATTAAAGCGAGTGAAATTTCACAAAAAGAAAAGGAGGTGCTAGAATATAGGTTATTAGAACTTGAATCTGAAGTTGAAACCAACAAGTCCAAATTGCAATTATATTCTAAAAAATTGGAACAGGCTGAAGTAGATACCAATATAAAAGATACAATAATTTCAGAACTTAAAGCAGAAATTGAAAAATTAAATAAGGGCCATACAGAAAAACTTGAGTTAATTGAACGCCTTAAACAAAATTTTAATTTGTATGAACATGAAAAAAATATTTTGGAAAAAAAGCTTAAGAGTTTATCTCTTCATTCGGGAGAAACTGAAAGGTGAGCTATAATTTGTTTTTAAATTTCTATTTTAAATAGTGATAAAAAAAAAATCAATCTCTTATTTCTAGCATCAAAGCTGAAAATAATGTTTTGAAAAACGATGTCGTTATTTTGGAGAAACAACTGGAGGAAGAAAGAGAAAATCTTTTAAGTATAGAAAAACAAATGAATCTTGAAGAAAAATTAAAGATTGCTTTTGAAGAAAAACTGGTAGTTACGCGAGCCAAATTGGTAAATAAATTATCATTCTGTTTAATTTAGTTATTATGGTTAATAATGGCATAGTTGTTGTGGATTTTAGGGTTGAAACATCTGGATTATCAGCATCCATATTTGTTTAGTAAATGATTTAAACACTTTGCTTCATACATTTTTTAATAGCTCTCTATTTTTGGGTGTTTTTTCCTTATCTTATCACCTCTAGGAGATGTAAAGAAGTTATTCCTGTGTTGGCCAATTTAATGTGGAACCTTAAAAAATTTGGTCTTTTTGTCTTCACAAACCACTCCCTGAAACTAATATTGAAAAGTAAATTTACAATCATAAAAGCTTATTTATGGGTTGAAATAATATTCCTTTCTTTTCCTCCTAACAATTAAACAATGTATGTGTAAAAATAAATAAATATCTAATGTAATTAATAATTTGGATTAATTGAGTTATGTAAAATTTATATGATCAAAAGAATATTTATAATTTCTAGAAAACCATATCATATCGATAAGATGTCGAATGTCACGAACGACTCATACTATACATTTTTTCTGATTTTTTTAAATAATTTTAATTTTTAAGAAATGTGTATAATTTTGAATATGGTACAAACTTAGTAAACTATATAACCTGTTTGTAGGAATTCTGTAATATAATGTGGTGTTTCTCACTACTAATACTAGCCTGAAAGCACATAAATGCCTTGAAGTAGCATAATCATAAAACAGGTAGAAATTAAATATATTAGGTAATGTGGTGCTGAGTTTAATTTTGCCATGTTTAATATGGTTTTCATTTAATGTTACTTTCCATATCTATTATTCTTCTCTTCTTAAAAGAATGCTCTAGAAAATGCACGTGTTTGTTCAGGTGGTGGATTATAAAAACTATTTCTTACATAAACATGCTATATTTTAAAATCTTGTAGTAAAATAAGTGAAAAGTAATGCAGTAAATTTTCTCTATTAATGTACATAATTAGGTATCCTTTTATTTTGGGGATTTTCATATGTAGCTCCAACAATCCTGAATTTCCAAGGACTTTTTATTTTGTTTTGTTTTTGTCTGTGCTGTACAAAGTTTGGTAATTAAAATTTTTTTGAGTTACAGATGTATGAATTCCTATATTTAATGTTAATGAAAACCCTGTTTAATTGAGGCAGAAATACAATATTCTGTGTTGTGGACCTTTCTAATGTTATAAACCAGAAAGGGAAAAACAAATTCCACTCCCAAAAGTTTTTACTTCCAAAAAACTTGCCAACTTATGCAATCCTTGTTTGGTGTATACAGAGTAAATTAAAATTGTTTTCAGCTTTGTTTCTAATTTATTCGAACTGAAATCTTTATTTGACTGGGCAAGTCTCCATTATTAGTAAGAAATTTGGAATAATATGAAGAAAATAATCATTGTGTTGGGAGCATGCTAGTTTTAACATAAAAATTTTAGCATGTCGTTTTTAAGACTAAATGTTTCTATTGTATTAGGTTTATGTAGTATAAATGATATGTATATAATTTACATTACAAAGTATTTTGAAAATGCTTTTCTCTTTCATCTCCGCAGATCAGATTGAGAGTATATAAAAATATTATCTCTAGGACAGTGGTTCCTAACCTAAGGGGCCTAGTACAAGTCAGGGGGGAGGGCACGAGACCAGTTGATAATGAAAAATTCTCACTTAATTTTAGTTATTTTTCTCTTATTAATACTTCTTTACTTTAAATTAAAACATATAATACAATTTGTGACAGTGAAACTAAATGTTTTTTGTTTTTTTCATTTGCTCATTCATTTACTGTCCAAGGGGTGGAGATTTTCATTCGAACGGGATGGGGGGGGGGTGAGCATGTAAGGTTTACTGTTGAACAGGATGGGGTGTGGTACAAAAAATGTTGGGAACTACTGCTCTAGAAATTTAATAACAAAACATTTTTTATATTACATAGACACAGCAGTTTGAAGAGGAATTTAAGAATGTGATTGAAGAATACACTAACAAAATTGAACAGCTCAAGTTAAAGGTATTCACCCTCACCATCGTTATTGACACTACTTTGTTTTTGTAATGTAGATTAAATACAGCCTCTTCTTTTCAGATAAAAAAAGATTGTGTTCACATCGAACAATTGAGCAGCGACTTGTGGGAAACAAGTGATAGATTAGTTCTTGCTCAGCAGGAGTCAGAAGCTCTCCGCTCACAGCTCAGAATAACAAGACAGATGCTTTCTGATCATCAAATGCAAAAAAGAGGGGTAGAAGACTCTCACTCTTTTATGTGGCTAGGGTAACGGTTTTTAAACTTGCTGTTCCTTGACAATTGAAAACATTCATCGTTTACAATAATTATTATGTTTTAAACATGTGTATTTTAGTGGGCTTGATGGTGCCGGTTTCTTAGATGAAATGGTTACAACTGTAACTACAAAGAGAACTATACAAGCAGCGAGAATCGGTGATGATCATGATAATAATGATGATGATGAAGATTTTAATCTACAATGCCTTGAAGATCTAAAAGCTGGAATATGCAGAATACCGGCAGAAAGACTTTCCTGTCCTACAGCAGGGGTTTGTAATTCATTTATTTCAGTTTTTGAAATAACTTCTTCAATATTTGCCAAAAACAATAGTTATCATATCAATATTTATTCTGAAATTCTGTTTGAATCTCTTGATTAAAGCAACTCTTGAAAAATGTGTTAATGATTGTTAGATGAACTTATGAGTATAATTGGAAACAGTTCAATTTTATTTGATTTTACAATTAGTAGTAAGAAATGTTTGTTTTTTTTAATTCACAGCTATAGACTTTAATAAGATAATTGTTAAATTGTCTATTCATTGTATAATTTATACTACCAATGCAAGTTTTTTTTGTTAATGCGAATGCTACTAGTAGTTTCTTTTTCTCCATAATTATCAGCGTTTCTAATACTTGAGAAGATTTAAAATTGACCTACAAAATTTGCCATCTTCCACTGAATTCCCTAATCATCCCAGGGAAATCCTTGGGGCTCCAATTACTCTTTCATCACCTATGCTACATTATAAAGTCTGTTATTAATAATTACAATTTGTTTTGAAATTTAACATGATTAGCTTTCATTGGTTTAAATCAATATTTGAGAAGCAGTAATAGTTTTTTTTTTTATTAAAATGGTCCTTTCCTTTGAGATTTATACATTTTTGAAGAAGCTCTGATTTCTGTTAAAAAGGATCTGGTAGAGTTTGTTTTGCTGTTGGGTAGTAAAAAGTTGAAAACTTATCTGATCAATGCAGTCATTAAAATTTTAATAATACATTTGAATTTGAATTTTGAACACTATTACTTTTTAAATGAAAGTTTTGGCAATTCATTCCGTTTTGTAAAACGTATTTTAGTAATGTATTTAAATTGAACTTTTAACACCATAACACAACTTCAAAACTCAATTTTATTCACTTATTATCGCTAGAATTTTTGATAACTCATTCATTCAATTTATCGGCCTTCTCGTTTACCCCACCACTTCCGCGATCTTTATGTCTTATACATGAATTTTTTTCGTTACCTAATTTAACCCAAGCGTGTTTTATGACGTCTACTTAAGGCTCCATGTCTACGTCTTAAAATTTTAGCATATTTTATTTTAACAAATAATGATCTTTCAAGAATAGAAAGTAACAAAGCTTATTACTCATCGTTTCATATCTACGTCCATTTTACGTATCTTTCGTTTTCACCACGTCATTGTAATACTAGTGAGCCACAAAAGATTAACTTCTAGGCTCACAGCTCATTTACTTTCTATTTGGTTTATGAGATTATGTCAATCATTACCACGGAAGGCATTTTTGAGCATTGCAATACCTACCTAGTTTCGTGTTAGTAGTCAATATATTTTTTGTCAGCTCAAGTAAGATAGCAATCTTGGACATTGAAAGGATTACATTTGGATATTTCGTGTTTTGTTTAGTATTGACTAATGAGTAACCAATTCTATCAAGATGGTCATGTTTTTTAGAAAGAAAAAAAAAGTAAGTAAGGTTATTATTTTGATGGTTAATATAAACAATAATAGGCCAGAGGGAATGCATACTTTTAATTGACTTTCCTATGCTTATATGGATCAATTTGATGATTAACTTGATTAATAAAAAATTTAGGACAAATATAATTATCTATTATTTACCTTTAAACATTACCAACTGTCTCTATATAATAACAAGCCTCTCTTGTTATCCTCAACCAAACAATATTGTTCATGACTTATCTTAAGTGTTTAAGAAATTTATTTAATAATTTTATAAATATACATATGACCAATCCAATTAATAAATTCATATGTGAATTTTCCCATTAAACAACATTTATGTTTTTTAATCCTGGCTTTCACATAAAATAAATATTCTGATGTTTTTAACAGCAATAATGTACATTCAAAGAAAAAAGCACAAAAATGACATTCTTGATAGTTTTGTTGCATTTAATCTGAACAAGGTACACCCTTTTCTGCTTTCATGCATACTTTCAGATGTTTGAAGTTCTGCTATATTGCAAAGGAGATTAAACTTTATTTTTTAATTTATAACCTCATATTAAATATGGACAATAAAATTTGCTTTGCCCATATACCATTATTAAAGTAACAAATTTAGTGTTTAAATACTAATTTTTAATTATTTTATTTTCCAGTCAAGCCTTACTGATGTACCCGAAAACACATTCCTGCCACCTCCGGAGAAACCTAGGAAGCTGAAAGGAAGTGTATGTTTTTAGTTATATTATAATTTTTATTATATTACTCTTAAGAGACAGTGTTCCATCGATGTAATTTGAGCTATCTTCTCAAATATCATAACCAGTTACCGTCCCGAATTTTATTTTAACATTATCTTTGAATTATTTTAATCAATCCCATGCACTAGTTCATGTGTTGATTTTTATTTAAATAACATAAGGTTATTGATAATCACATTTTTCACTGCAGCATTTCCTTCAAATTTAGTTAAACTAAAAGACATGTCATTTGTCTTGATATGGAAAAAATAATTAACAACTCTATTATGGTCGTTACTTTTATTAAATGGGGGTCTTACTATATTGTATTATAAATTTAGAAATAATAAGACTACTTCGACTCGTATTTATTTAATTTTTTTTACCAAGTCATTTTTTGGTATTTTTAAAAACATTCTCTTTTTTTAAATATATTCCATACATATTTCTTAAGTCAATATTTGCTTTAATTTTCAGTTATATAATATAAGTTCTGAATTCCCTAATTATTCTATTCATTTATTATGTGTTTGTTGGCATATTCAAGTTAAGTATCACATTTATTGGTATAACATACTTATATCGTATGAAATGTATGGGATCAAAAGTGGATAACATCAAATTTGACTTTTTCAAATTTTTCTTTAGTTTAGTCAAGCATGTTCCCAAAACTGGACTAAAACGATATGGGAAGTAAGACAGCCAAGTGTTGTGTTTGAAAAAATTGATTGACTAAACCAGTAAAAAGTCAGTTTTTTTTATTTTGGAGTTATCCACTTTTTATCTCAGGTGCCTTATATGATGCTGTATATTAATAGTAATATATTTCAGGAAATAATAGCGTTTTAGCTACATACTTTTTATATTTAAGATATTACCAAAGTGAAATAAATTTTTGTCAATCTGTTGCAGATTACCTACAGAAAGCCTGGCCCACCAACCCCGAGTATAAATGCTGCCAGGCACTCTCTTCCCGTGAGTCTCAGACTTTTTTCTTTTCTTGTAGAGACCCTCTATTGGATATGTTTCTTACCTCTTCTGTTCATGTACGTTTTCTGGTACCTTTGTCAGGGAAATGAAAAGTTGGAGCTTAAGAGGGGGCTTAGGGAGCACAATTCTAATAGCGGGCAGGTTAGGAATCGGTTAAGCCAGCTGTTTGGATCCATGAGCATCTCAAAGGTTAAAAATGTACAGGTAAACTTATTTGATTTACAGAACATAATGTAAATACATTTTTAGCTTGTCACATCTATTGCAGATTATTATTACGAGCAAACATCGCATGCGTTTGTGTTTATGTGTATAAATATAATAATTTATTATAATTTTTCAGGAATCACCAAAAGTGAAACGCAGAAGTTTCTTCCAAAGAACATTCGGCAACAGAGAAAATATTCCACCAAAGTAATGTCTAACCTGTGATATTTTGTTTTTAATATAATTTATTTTGTACGTTATAACATTAACTTTTTATACATTTTATTAATAAAACTGTTTTAATAAATTATTTATTTATTCAAATATTAGTTTACAATATATACATATTCCCATTTGCTTGGTTTTTTATTCAATGATTTTCTTTAAAAAAGTTGTAATGCATTTGTAATATTAGGTCAAATTTAGTTTCTTTCAAATTAGATTTTTTTTTTTAAATAAAAATTATTGAAGAAAAATAATTGACATGAATATGGCTGAGTTGAAATAAACCTGAAGCAATATAGTTTGTTAGCCAGATTAGAGGAAGTTTTATACACCACAAGCTGCAGGCATTGTTAGATATCTAACTATTTTTAGGTAAGTAATAATTATTATCTTTGTTTCTTTCATTATAGTGATGGTTAGTCTTTTCAGCTAGTAATGATTATAAATGTATGGCGTCACAGCCTATTATCTCGTCTTCTATTTATTGCTTATAATCCATTATCTAAATATTTTACTTGCTTGGTAAAATAGCAGATGAGATATGTTAATTCTACTTAAGGATTTAAATATGTAAAGATAACTTTGAACACCCTCCCTTCTCTGGCAACATTGTTGATAGAATATTTTCTAATAAAGCAGCTATGAGAGGTAAATAAAGAATAGTCTTTGCTGTGATTACCTTTTTTTTTATCATTAAATTGAAAATCAAATTAACATAGAAAAGGAGAAACAGTGATAATTTTAATACACTATTGACACCTTACGTAAGTAAATTTTTCTCCCTGAAATCATTATTTTAATGAACCATACCCTCTGTAATAATAATATTTGTATACACATATTTATTTAAGAAACCTTTTGTGATTTTCATGCCGCCAATTAAAGAATACAGTTTGAAATAAGCAGGTACAAAAAAAAAACAACAGAAAAAAGGAAATGGAAATTTTTTCCATTTTCCACCTTATTACCTTACAATTGTAGGTTTACAATGTCAAATATTATAGTATTTAAAGAATAATTTGTTTCTACTTATAATATTTTCTCGGGGCTAAATATAGAACAAATTAAACTTTAATTAACATTTTTTTCAATTGTAAAATATTGAATAACAAGGTAGTTTATGATAAAAATCATATTAAATAATTTACTTAATGTTCAACCTTTCGTAGTAATGCATTCAACTATAATTATTTATTATAGTTATAATATATTTATAATTAATTAACAATTTATTAGTATATTGCACATGTAAAATTAACTCTATGTATAAATAAAAAATGAAAATTATGGTACTAATGATTCTGTACTCGCGAGGTTCTTTTCTGTTTCCAAAAGCCACTGTTTTGAATCTGTAATCTTTTTTTGCCAATAATCTGAAAGCAAACACATTCGCATGATGTAAGATAAAAGAATTTAAAATTATGATTCGGATGAAAGATTGAAAAAGTATTTCCAGAAGCTGCTCTAATTTGAGGCCTACTATTTTCCAATCAATAAGAGTAAATGATTAAGTTATGATACTTGATTCTGACTATTTGTATCATAAGAAAAATTAAGGAACAATACATCTCTCAAATAAGATAAGATTTCTGGAAAGTTGCAGTAAAGATTGTTAGAGGAAGCATTAGCGATTACATTGCTGTTTGCACAGGCTTGAGGGAAGATGATTGAATAAACCCACTCCTTTCTAATACTGCGTAGAGACCATTTTGAGCAGAGCAAGATTCCATACTATTTCAGAGAGTGAATCAACTGCTTGCAAAAGCAGACCATGTGGTCATCCTTCAAGCAGTGAGCCTCTATGTCAATAATGGGAATAATAAAATACTTATTTTAAGGCTGAAGCTGAAGCTGAATTAGCCACAGCACGATGTTGAAACCTAAACTTTTCAAATAGTCTCCAGCTTCAACTATCACAAGTTATATCTCAATCAAACAAGAATGAATAGTCAGGAGCCAACTAAGCAAATTCTTCAATTATTATTGTTATAGTAGAATGTGGCACTTCCTTAGTCTTTGTTGTGAATTTAGGTTAGGCTCTCTTATAAATTATATTTGAAAAGCTTAATATTGTTTTAGTAGCTTCAGACTAAATAGAATCAAGCAATTGCAAAAAAACAATTTGTATCCTCAGTTTCTAGAAAGAAATTGCCACTTTTCAACCATATTAATGATGCAACGATATAGAATCTTGTATCCAATGAGTGATTTGTCTTTTCCATGTTACTATAAGAGCAATATTAATATTAGTCTGATTCAATATTAATATTAGTTAATCAATTACATGTAAGTTTCATTGTAGTTGGGTGTTTTGATTTTTTTGGGTTTCATAACTATACTAAATTAAGGTTTACTATTTTTGCAAGCAGCCTATTCTAAGTTCATTACTGGAGACACTCTGCAGGATAGAGCCTATTAGAGGGGGCCTAGATTTAAAAATTGTGCTAAACCTTTGAAACTCAATAAACCACAGTACTTAATGAAAGCAATAGAGAAATCCAAATTAATGAACTTCCAGCGATAAATAATTGAACAATAGTAGTTCAGCATGTACAAAAAAATATTCTGAGGTAATGTTTAAGATACTAATTATTGAATGTGTAATGGCACAGCAGCTTAATCAATACAAATACAGAGAATATGTGATAATAATTCAGCAATTATAAAAATATATTTTATATCATTTTTTATTTTAAATTTATATTTACCAATAAGGTCTTGCAATTTGCCACCAGTACCTCCATACTCTTCAGGCAGTATTTCTTTTGGCACAGTTGAATGTAAGGACTGATAATCACAACCGTGAATGTTCACCTGGAAACATATTTTAAATTCACAAAATTATCTTAATGTGTTAACTGATTCATATTTTTTTTTAGCTCATTGAATGCTAACTTTCAGATAATAGTTTACTGATAGACGACATATTTTATTTTGATAATTATAACCGTTAAAACAGTAACTATTTTTTAACATTACTGTATAATTTTTTCGTGGATGTCAAAGATTTTTGTAATTGTTTAATATAACTTGCAATTTAGTTTAACTCTTATTATTAAATTATTTGAATACTTGCCTGGAAGAAGGCCGCATGTTACATTTTTCAAAATTTATGGGAGAGCCAAAATAAGAAAACATCATTTAATTAGGTGACTGTCACATTCGCCCTTCTTACATTTTATAGATTTTGCACTTACGTCCTTGTTCGGTTGTAAAACAAGCAAAAAAATAAATAAATACTTACCCTGTTTTTTATTTTCTGTGACATGAATAATCGAAATATGTTTAATACAACATCTATATATGTAGGTGAATTGATGAAATGCAACGTTCTCAATCTTACAGGATATACCTAAAGTCAGAAAAACTATTGAAATCATTAAAAAGCTACTGAGTTTGAGGCAAATAATGCAGTTATTAGAATTGTATGCATTATTGTTAAGCTAAATATCGCTATACCTGCCAAGATGTGACTGCTTTCTTAATCATTGATACACTTAGGGCTTTAGCATGTCCGAATGTTACTCCTTTCATGTCAAAAATTGCTGCTATTCCATAAACACTGCTATCTTCTGCCATTAGTGCCAAGTCGAGAGCCATCATTCCAACTTTGAAAACATCATTTTGTTTATGGATTGATGGATTGTGGGCTGCTGTCCTTATGAGGACTACTAACCGGCCATCATTGTCTCTTTTAAAGAGTGGTAAAAAAACACTGCAATACAAATTTAGCAGTATTATTGAATAATTTTTGTCAAATCAATATCACTTACGGTATTTATTGAAGAAGACATTTTACTGCTGGTAGTTGTTTTTTTTTACTCACTAAATAACATGATTTGTGATGCTATAAATTAATCTACCAAGTTTTATTTATCATCATATCAATAAAATCCATTGCCTAGAATGATGATGATAAATACAATTTATTAGCAATTTTTAAAGTTAAGTCATTCCAAACAACTAGATATCTATTAATAGATTATTAATACATGTATTTAAGATCGGAGATTAAGTAAGCACAAGTTATGAAGGACAAAAGTATCTAGGAGAAATAATTCTACAAGGTCAACATGAATACAGACTGTATTCAAATACAAAATATGTGTAACACAGTGAATATTCAGTTCCACGAAAGTAATCTACCTGTTAAATGACTAAAATTATCTAAATATAGAAGAAATGTCTTTCGGTAAATATATATTAAAAATTTTTTTTGTAAATGTATAGAATTCTCTTTTCATCTAATATTATTTGCTATTGTAGTTTTAAAATTAATTAATTTAAAGTCATACCATAATAAGTTTTCTAAATTATGTCAAATTTAAAATAAACAATGAACTAAGTACCAATCTTGAAAGATGAGATTTTTCATTACACTAGTTGTTCGTTGTAAAGCATGGTCACTGACAAAATGAAAACTTGTACAATGTTACAACTAAGTATTATTCAGTCATAATCTTTAACATTCGACCACCACACATATATCATAACTTAATGCCAATATTTGAATTAAAATTTTGGTATAAACTAATAAGTAAGTTGAAGATTAAGTGATGCTTGCTTAAGATTAAACATTATAACTACAAAATATTTAAACCTTGTAGAAATTTTCATTAGTCAGTTAACAAATTTAGTGAATTGAGTCATTGACATGGAAATAGTAGTAAGTAAAGAAAAATTATTTTTAATATTTCTTCATATACAACTTATTCATCAATTATGCCAATAAGATAGAAAGAGGAGCAAGTCAATGGCAGGAGTGGTTTAGTTTCTACGACAGTTGTCTGAACAGTTTTTTGACAACTGTAAGATTACCCTTTACATGACTTACAACCTTTTCTGTAACAACATCTCAATTAGTTTAATGAATGTCACATATACCTGATAATTTCTTAAATTTTAAATTCAGCATACGAAGAATCCCAAATACCACTATCATACAAATTGCGTGCAAATATAAATAAAATAATTAATATTTTAAAATGTTAAGTTTAGTTATTTTTTTCTTTGTATAATTAATAGTGTTAAATATTTTCATATGTTCACAATTATTTTCTTGTTTTAACTTATTTAAAAGATTATTACTTAAATACAATTAAAAAAATATGGTTTTTTTTTCAATGAAATTATGCATGTTACAAATTACAAAAAATAAACCCTTGAGTGATTAAATAGTATGCAATGAGGTCAAGCAAAATAATTTATACAATGGACTGCCTTATCTCATAATAGCAATTTCTTTTAACAAATCATTTTTTTCAGTTATCTATTTCATGTGAAGTTATTATCCCAATCCAAAAAGTAATATAATACACATCCTTTAATATGTAATAATAATAGTATCACTAGTAAAATGATCACAATTAATTTAATTGTTTATCTTATTTCATCCCATTTTGCGGTATCACAGAGGACAGTTAATTACAATTGAATAAATGAATGTTTTATTTAATCAATAAAAATGAGCAAGCAATTTTTATTTTATTTTATTAGTTACTAATTTTTAAATATTTTTTTTTGAAAAAAAAAGACATGTCCAGGACCGGAACTTCCAGACCCGGATCAGTGAAAAGAAAGGATATGACCATGACCGCGGAGCGAGCCTGATACTACAGCTAGGATGGCTCAGTTGGTAGAGTCCCAGACTAGCGATCTGGAAGACCCGGGTCGATCCTGGACTAACTTTTCTTTTCAAATAAAAAAAAAATTATTTTATTATCTGAGAAATTTTAATTATTACAAATTACCAAATTTAAATAAACTTTGAATTATGGTCAATTACTGCTTCAAAAAAATGATTGTTTTCTCTATAAACCCTTATGTTTTAAATAATCCTTAGCTAAAATTTTATATCTCTCATGTTAATTTAATATTTCAGTGCAAAAAATAATATTATACATACCCTATTTTCAATAATGATTGTATTTCAGGTAACAATGGATCTCTATTTCTGAACCATTCTGGGGCAGTACTCTTGAATGTATAGAAGTCATGGATTTTCTGTTTTGTTTTTTCAATATTATATTTAGTCGATCTTAAGAATCTCAAGATATTAAATGTATCTGTAGTAAATACATACATAGTTGAAATGTTTTTTATAATTTAAAATTTCAATACAAAAGAAAAATGACTACCTTCAGGCACATGTAAATCTGGGTTGTTTTGCAACCATTCTCTAATTTCGTTTAGATAGGTCTCTCTTTTTTCTTCAGTTTCATTTAGTACTTCTTCACAATATTTCAAATCATTTTGAGTCAGAGTAGTGCACTCCTTATCCTCCATTGCAGCAGGTGTTTAGTGATAGTATTAAATTTATTATGCTCATACGAATGAATTATTCCTATAATTAAAAATTATTAAACTGCTAATAAAGCTTAATGAGAGATATTCCATAAAATATTTATCACTAGGAGGCAGGTTAAAATGCTGTTTACTTACTTATCACAGTTATCATTTGGCCTTTACCCCTCCCTATCAATAATTATTTGAGGAGCCTCCTTAAATGTCGTGTCAGTACTGTAGATTACTGAAATGAGATGTTATTAAACATAGTGGACCTTGAGATGTCTTGGTAATTATTCATCTCATAATGATATATTATGTAACCAATACCGGAATAAACTTTGTATCAAGAAACTATAAAGATTTTATATCATACAATATAAACATATTCAATGGATTATATATTATTATATTACAACTGCGTGAATACAAATAAACTTTCCTGGATATTTCAGTCGATTAACGTTGGTATCGACGAAAAACTATACCTTTGTTCAAAACCCCATACTTCATTAACTAAATAGCATTGAGAAAAAGTGAATTTCCTTCTTTTTTAATCGGATCATAAAACTTAATAGCACAATGTATGTAGTTTGACGTAACTTCGAATCTACCGCCAAAACTGTTAACCCCCAAGACTTCCGAAAAGAGATACTAACACTAATAGAGCGTGTAATTTTTCCTTTAGTCAAAGTAACTGGGCAGCCACTTAAGTGCTTGTATTTTATTAAAGAGTGTTACTGAGCTCACAGACGCTCGAGAGATTAAGAGCCAATAACCTTTATTTCAAGGACATATATGAGGAAAATTGAGCGAAAGTGGAACATGTTAATTCTTTTTTTATCATCTCCAATAACTAAACGGTGCAATGGATAAAAACCTCGAAAAAATAACGTTCTACATTAAATTTAAAAAAATTTAACTACGCGTCTATTTTGTATCAAACATAATAATTTTGTTAAATGGAAAACTAATATGTCATCAAGAACATTGAAGTTCGCGTATTGAATAAATGCGTCAATAGCGATTAGACTATTAATTAAGTAATTTATAATTATACATACTAAAGTGCTCCAAGTCTCCATATTTTGGATATAGGTATGTAGTAAAGCCTATACAGCTGTGAAAAAACATTTCATTCTGATATTTGTTTTAAAGTTTCGTCTTAAGTTAAATTATTTCGGATTTATAGGAATTAGTTTATAACGCCTCCAAGATGAGTTTTGAACTTCTAAATTTAAATGAAAAGAGTTCAAAAAAGGAATCTAGAAGTTATGAAGCCATATCTCCATTGAATGATGTTCAGAACTCAATAAATGATATCAGCAGTGGCGATGGAGGCAGTGAAGCTTGTGTAATACGTGCTCACGGCCCAACCCCCTGTATCAATAATGTAAATTTAATAAATGATATCACATTTTCGGGTGACATGACCGTGAGAGAAAAAATAAATTGGTTAGAAAAAAAAATTCATGGATTGAAAAATATAGTCAATGGAAATGAAATTTGGATGCTAAGTAGGGATGGTCACGCAATGAAAGTAAAATGTTTACTAGTAAGTATAAGCCTGACATTGTCTTCTTTAACTTTTAACCACATAACTTATAAAACTACAACCCAAGAAGAGTCTTGGGTTCAGTACACGGGAAAGACTGTATTGTTTCAAAGCCGACGTATATGCAAGAAATGACTTGGCTGAAATCACACTCAATCGCTAGGGTTTCCCAGAATCAAAGGTAGCCAGGTAGGATCTGCAGATTATCTTATGGATATTAACAGATACAGGGAATAAATAAGTGTGTCCCTAATAAGCTCATTTTCTCAACTTCCCCATTTCCTTTAATAATAATGCTAAATATGTGTTCAGTGAATTTAAACTATTATACAAGTTAATCCGGCCAGTAACCATACAAGTTGCCAACAAGGTTAATCCGGCCAGTAACCATACAAGTTGCCAACAAGGTTAATCCGGCATAGCCATCACCAACCAAGATACTTGCAACTGTTGATCGTTTTGGCGTAGGATGTAGGTAGGATCGGCTATTCTGGACATTCTAGTCCGATTTGGACGAACTCCCTTTTCCCTGGTAGCAAGTGTGGTATAAGATAGGAGTTCGCTCATCAGAATTGAGCTGTGAGTAAAACCGGTATGGCTAGGAACAAGTAGGGTGGGGTACTGGAAGAAGCTATGTTTCATCTACCTCTCAAGCCTCCAATTCCGCTGCAGGTCGTTTAGTAATTTGTAAGTGTATAACTTTATTTTTTTTTTCCTCCTGCAAATATAAAGGACTGTAAAAATTATAGCAATCTTTAGAGGATATATTCTCTATGCAAAATTTAAACTAAGAAAACAGAAAACCCAGCTTTTAATTTGAAGCTGTCTTAGCTTAAAGTTGAATTCAAGTGATACAAGTAAACAAAGGAAACGTCAGGTTATATACCGGCAAATTTGAAATAAAAATAATCATAGGATTTCGAAGTACATTTAATTGTGCCTTAATGTTTAATTTGTGAGTTATTTAATTTAATAGAGAAGAAAAAAACATATTCCAGTCAATAATTGTTATTTAAACTTTACAAATGATTAAAAAAAACGTTTCGAGGTTTATTTGTCATTCTCAATTTCACCAATTCCTCAGACAACTTTATTTAAATTTATAAGCCCAAATCATTACTTAAGGTCAAACATTATTTCAAAGTTAAAAATTTATATAAAATCCTGGAACTTGTCTATCTTCCATTGTCATGAATATAATAGGTATTACTAATTGTAGTAATACCTATAATTATAGGTTAATACCTATAAGTATTAACCTATATGTATAAGTAATACCTATAATATTCATGACCATGTAAGATAGACAAGTTCCAGGATTTTATATAAATTTTTAACTTTGAAATAATGTTTGACCTTAACTAACGATTTGGACTTATAAATTTAAATGAAGTTGTATGAGGAATTGGTGAAATTGAGAATGAGAAATAAATGTAGAAACGTTTTTTTTTTAATCATTTGTAAAGTTTAAATAACAATTATTGAAAGGAATATGTTTTTTTTTCTTCTCTATTAAATTATAAAAACCAAGAAGATTGAGTCCAGTATATAAGTAAAATCTTATAAAGAACATGAATTTGTGAGTTATTTAAAAATTTAATATATTCTATATTTTAAGTCCAAGAATCATCTAGTTAAAATAGTTACTGTTCTACCAACTCTGGTCCAATTTACTTAACAAAATGAGCAAACTGTGCTTAGTAAACCGTCCAATCATAAACTGTGAGCAAAGTGTCTATTTCGTTGTAAAAATAAAAGAAAAATCTGATTTAAATATTATTGCTTATATTACAATTAGAGAGAACAGCTTTTATTAATTAAACGAGGTGTTACAAATAAAAAAATCTTAGGTAAAACACAATTCTCATTTAATGTAGTTCTTAATATATTTTTAGACAACCAATGAACTTCCGGAATGCAAAGGGTTGGGTTTACCGAGTACAGTGAAATTCCTCCGTCAAATGAAAAAATCGCTCATTTCAGCAGGAGTTATTGAAGAAGACTGGGTTACGTTAGCATCCTCTCGTCTTAAGGGTAATTTGAGAGCAGCTTGGGAAATTAAATGCAAAGGCTCATCAAACATGAACTGGTCTGAATTTACAGACTTTATTATTAATCACGTTTACAGGAAAAGGTCAGTAAGTATCTAAGTAGTAAGTAGATGTAATAAAAACTTCTAAGAAACGCTTACTTGTAAACAACATGAAAGCAAATTAAAATATTTAGGAACTAAATTTATTTACAGGAGAACTAAAGGTGATGACCGACAAATGATGAAGAAAGGATATATTAACATAGAAGATTTTCTACTTAAAAATGAACAAGCAACTGACTAAAACCTTTATTTATACAAAAATTTTTACAAAAATATACAAACTTTTTTATTTATTTATTTTTTTACTTAACATTAATTTTATGTTGGCTTTCTTGATTTTCTTCCAGTTACCATACTTTTTGATTTCTCCCAGATGCTTTGATCGAGGGAAGTTTTACCATAACTGAGTGACAGTAACCTAAAAATAAAATTTATATTATTATCAAACTCGCTGGGAGAGCCTTCAATGAGAAGTTTCTCCATCCACTCTTCCCTGTGAATACCTAAAAGGAGGTTTACAAAAGAAGAGCACAGATACATCATGTGCTAAATGATATATGTATAATATTCTCAAATTAATATTTACCAAAGTGATGTTAAATGAACAAACTAACAAACAATATTTACTATTTTTATTATTATATCATAAAGTATTCCAATTCTGACAATTAATTTCTTGAATTATAGGATCTTCCTTTCAAAAATAAGCGGATAGTGATCCATATCCATAGATGATCAATAGAGGAATCAACATCTTGTATATTGATATCTTGTAAAAGGTAATGAAGCATCAGGAACTGACTATATGTGGCCACAACCTGAAGGTTATAGTTGGCTACCATTACATCTTCTCAGTTCTGCTGCTGTATCATTATTGTATGTTACCAGAGAACCTTAGTAAGTAAACTTTTAATTAGTCTGGTAACTAAACTTCAGTTTCTTTCTTTGTTTGACAAAAATCTTTATTCAACAATGCCCTCAGTTCCAGCATTTTGAAACATTTCTTTTACTATGTCTCAAATAAAACACTTCACAATTATCCAAACCAGTAGTGATAAATGCCAGATGAAACTGATGGAACAAGCCTCGTACAGCATTAGATGACATTTGGCAGCCTTTTTTTTTCAAGTGGAAGCATAAAAGTAAAACTCCCTTAAAAATTGCATTTGATGGACAAAAAAATAACAAATTTTTTAATATAAAGGTGGTTAGGTTGTGGTTTAATTCAACTCAACTGAAGTCTCTCTGGTAAATCCTTTAAAACATACCTATACCCTTGATAATTTTTCATAGAACCTAATAATGGTCAGATTGTTGAAATTTTTGTTATAAAACAAGCTTAACAAACTTTTTATAAAAAAAAAGAAAAGATATACACACCTTCCGATAACTAATAATTCATGTAAATCATCAACAGAAAATGTAGAATCCTTTTGTCGCAATTCTACAAAATCATTCTGGATAATCTAAAATTAAATGAGATAAATAAATAAAAGATAAAGGAATGCTATAAATCAGACTCCAAGCAATTTAGAATATTTCATAAACATTTTATTTAAAATGAAAAAAAAAAACATATATGCGAAAAATGATATTTACACTTTGAAATTCTTCAGGTAATTTGTAAGTAAGATTAGCTGCAACTGTGAGATAAATTCTGATTTTATCCAATAACGGTTCAGTTAAAAAGTTGTTTATTGATGCTATATTTTCTTCAACATTAGAAGACGCGTGTTTGTCTGGCATTAGTTCAACCTGAGCATCATGCTGGGAGAAAAACAAAAGTAATTAACAAACATTCAGTATAGATGAATATATTGTATATATATAAGTTAAAGTTATGTAAATAGACCGTAGGTTAAGCTAATAGTATTAAGATTGAACAATCATGTGACTAGATATACTGGAGAGAAAGGAATAAAGTTTAGTTCTATTCTGAATAATGTGTCGTTACTCTGCCTGAAAAACGTATTAATTCAGTCTAATTTTATCTAATCTAATTTTTACATATTAATTGTAAGTTATATATATATATATATATATATATATATATATATATATATATATATATATATATATATATATATATATATACACACACAATAATTATTTAAAAATATTATAAATATAAAATCGAAGACAGTATCAGCAGAATTTCTTAAGTATTTTAGAGAGAAAGTACAAAACCAAGTATTCAATAAAATATGTAGATGCCAGTATCCTTTTAACTAAGTTTGAAAAACCATGACCTCAAAGCTACTAAAGTTGTTTACCTGAGTCATAACTGAAGTGCTAAGCATTAATTTTACATGGCTATATATTCAGGGGGGAGAAGAAAATATTTAAGCAAACAGTAAAAACTGAAATTAGTGAAACATAATTGAAATCAAATAATCAACTTAAAATTTGGGATTTACTAGGCCAGGGTCAATTAAGATTGCACAAGTACAGATGAGATAATAGTTTAGGAATTTCAGTTTTGTAATTTATAATAAGGAAGGAACAATGTAGAAAAAATTTTATTATCAGATTTAACTTTTTTATAAGTGAGTTTCGGCTATTTTTCCTTAACTGCTTTGTATTTTCTATTTGATTTGTTTGTAAATACATTAGTTAAATAAAGAAAACAAAAATAGGTTGCTGGTCTTTAAGAAGACTTAAAAGGAAAAATATTAGAATTGAGTAGACAATTAAATAAATAGATAGGTAATATTTACTCTGCCCTAAAGAAAAACAACTTACTTCACTGTTCCTTACTCTTAATAGTTTAAAAATTCTTAAAATACACTTTATTAAAAAAATTCCAATTATTACTTGATAATAAATTAAGGACAAAGTATTATTAACACTTTCATGCCTAATGTAGCCGTTTGGCTACATCTGTTATGTACTCCTATTAGTGTTTTAATGCTCAGTGTAGCCAGTATTCTATATGAATAGTTCCAGAATATGTCACAGATTGCAGCACAGGCAAGATAGTCTTTCTAACCTCAGTTTGGAGGGATTATTGGATTATTTAAAATTTAAAAAATGGTAGGGTGAAAAAATTGTTTTATGGTTATTAAGGCCATTTTTAACAGAAAAAGTCACAGGAGATATTTTTTTACTTTATTTTGACACTTTGGGCATGAAAGGGCTTAAAATAAAGGTACTTGTGTGTTAACGCCACCGCAGTTATTTTTCCCTACTTGTTCGTATACGCGAGTGGTTACATTTTGTAACCGTTATATTTCTAAAACATTTATCTTGCATGTTTTTAAATCTATTTATTGGGGTTAGAATTTTAAATTTTTTAAATAATCATCAACAATTACAAATCAAAATAATTGATTTACAAATGGTATATATCATGAACAATTAAAATAATGGATAATATAGAAATAAATAATGGAATATATCAAGAACAATCAAAATAATGAAAAATCCAAATAATTTATTAAAAAAGAAGGTGGTTAATCGGATTTCGGTGGAAAATTGGTAAAATATTTCGCTCCTGGAAAAATACAATTGCTTCTTCATCTGTTTTTGTCAAATCCCAAAGACTCATTTTCGTAGCACAAAAATTAGCGAAATAATAACAATAAATCTAATAATAATAATCAAATAAATAAATAAAATAATTACAACAATGAGTCTAGAACAAATCAGCAAACAAACAATAAATCAGCAACAAACAAAACTCAGCAAACAAGAACGAACATAGAAGAAATCAGGTGTTAGAAATAAAACGGTTACAAAATGTAACCGCTCGCGCATGCGAACAAGTAGGGAAAAATAACTGCGGTGGTGTTAACACACAAGTACCAAAATAAATTATGCTGTTTAATGATAAAATTAATATTATTTTACTTACTGGTAAAATTGAAGGAGATTGAGACAATACAAGGACAGGAATGTCAGTACAGAAACCAACATTATAGTAAGTAAAGTCATAATCGAGTTTTTGACGTCTGATCAAACTCATCAGAGCATTAACATTTCTAACTCCTGAAAACAATGTAAATGTTAGTTGATCTAGAATTTCCTTAATTTAAAAAAAAAAATGTATATTTAAGATTGAAAATTTTCATAATGCCACTCATAGTACTACAGAGTAAAACTAGTGTGGTGTGCTTTCTAGTGGCCTCACATTTCTAGTAAAAATTAGCCTAACAAAATTTAAGGTTATGGTAAGCCCTTAAAACCGACTGAAAAAGATTTGTTTGAGGGTGATCTATTTCTTGAGCACTTGGAAATGGGCAGTTATAATCGTAATTAATATGAAACTCCACATTATTTTGGTATACTAACAGTGTAAATCCCAAATTTGATAAATATATATTACATGTATATATTTTATTTTTGATTACAATAATTTATATATAACGAGGAAATAATTTTAAAAAATTAAATAACAGTTAAATTAAAATACCTGCATCTTCAAGTTTTCCTGCATCAAGTTTGGTTTCATCAACAACCAAATGAGTATTATCAGATAACTGAAGAATGCCAGGTTCTAAATGGCCTGTTTTATAATTCTTCCTAAAAAAGAAGTATTTAAAAAAACAATAAACAATTAAGAATTATAATGATGTAGACCAATTCAGACTATATCTTGAATTAAGACAAACCTTGTCATGATAAATGAATAGTTGTTTCAATAAAGAAATAGTGACAAGGGATTACACTGGTGGCAATTTTCAATCTAAGATGAAGTAAATTCAAATAACATGAAGAATATGGTTAATACCATAAATAAGTTCTTAAATGATTAGCAGTTTTCTGTTTATTTCCGACATTTTTGGTGACATTACAGATACAGGAAAGTTTTAAAATGTTAAGAGTTTTAAGCATAGAGGGTCTGAGAAAACTAGAAAAAATTAGATTCTAGTGGTAATAAGGGCTAGGTCCAAAGCAGGAAATGCTTGATACTTTTCGATCTCAATATTACTTTGCTAGCACTCTTGTGCTGAAACTTGGAATTTATATGACTGTTAAATGGTTGTGAAACATGACTGCTAACTTTAAATGGTTAAAAAAACCTGTACCACTACAACCCATGAAGGGTCTAGGGTTCAGTACATGGTAGAGACTGTACTGTTTCATGGACAACGGTTCTGCAAGGAGGTGACTTGTACTAGGTCACGCTCGACCGCCAGATTTTTCCCCCTAATTATCCTATTTTTATAATATTTTATAGAGGCTGGGTGGGCCCCAGGAGGGTCCTAGATCCTATATGATCCATCTCCCGCTGCAAACATACTAAATAAAAGTCATGGCCTGCAGCGGGATTTGAACCAGGGTTTCCGGCATGGCAACTCAGTGCTCTACCACTGAGCCACTCCGCTCCCTTAAATGGTTAACAAAGTATTAAAAAAAGTGTATTGCGTAGAATATTTCTGTCCTAAGAATATATTAAAGGAATTTCAGAATAAATCAAGTTAATAAAACTGAAGTGATAGCATAACGAAGATTGAGATGGGATAATAAAGTTGTTGGATACAGTAGCAAACTAATTCCTAAAAAGTTAATAAGTGCTGAATTGACAAGTTTAATTTGAAAGGTTGGGTTAAGAGTAATCTAGTAGATTTGGTTTTGGGCATAAACGTGAAGTTTATATCAATTGGTGTATTATTGCTAGTAGCAGAATTGACCTTCTGGTTTGCTAAGCCTGATGTTATTTTTATCTTCGACACCGAGAAAAATATGTAATAACAGTCAATAGTCATTCTATTCATCTATAAAATGTATTCCAGAAAACAAATACACAAACTTTTAAACTTTTATCCCTAAAAATAAAAGTATAAAATACATTTACATAATAATCAATAAAATATGAAACAGAAAAATGCAAATTAATAAGTATTTTAAATATTTTTATTTTGAAGAGAAAAGATATGTCCAGGGCCGGGATTCGAACCCGGGTCTCCCACATTTCCGTTTTGGTGCTCTACCAACTGAGCTATCCTGGTTCGTACCTCTGTGAGACATCCATTCTCTTCACTGATCCCCATATCCCCGTGTTAATAAATCATAGCAAATTAATAAGGTATTCTTAAAAATAGATGGTAAACTTACTTGGATACAAGTTTGCTTTTATTTAAATTTTCTATTGTGAATGCATAAAAATGAATCTTTGGCAACAAATTACTTAAAATTTGGAAGGTGGACTCGGCAAAATTAGCTCCAGGAATGTTTGAAATATTAAGACTAAGTTTTCCAAGAACCTCTTCATTGTCATTTCTGTGGTAGCTGGAAATAAAGCATGATTTACATTTAAAATATTTTCAAAACTAAATTAATTTTTTCTGGAAAAGCATTTCCTATATTATGCATTCCTCTAAATAACATATTAAAAAATAATTCTTAAAAACAAGTTAAATTTTATTAAATACAACTTTTGATAAAACTAATGTTTTCAAAACAAAGTGGGGGCTAAATTGACAACTATATTATGAAAACATAATTACTTAACCTATTTTAATAAATAGTTAGGTTGTCTGAGAAGTAACTTACATCTGAGCTAAAAGATGGCATAGAAGATAGTCGGCAGCAAGAACATCGCCAAACAGCAATTGAGCGAGAATTAGATGTAAGTCAGATCTGATAGTTTCTGCTTCCGCCATCACCGAGGAGGAAAAAGTGTGATCATTCATGTCGTTAATTAATGGATTACAATGTTTTATTCGGCGAAACGTTACGACATGTATTCGAGGTGTAAGAGGAGATGGAGGTTTGTAGCTGTCATCAAACTCGTCATCATCATTGGGCAACGGATCCCGATAGATAAAACCAACAATTTCGATCATATCATTTAATTTCAAAGAGCTTTCTGGTAGATCATACATCTAAAAAAATATATATATACATTATTAAGGCAAAAGAAAAAATATCTTAGTTAGTGCATTATTTTTTATTACTGACAATAAAAATTAATATTTTTTTTATATTAATTAAAATTTAAAATACAGAAGTTCATTTTTGAAACTAAGAAAAATATTTATTGCACCACAACATTTTCTGTCAAAGACAGCAGGTGAGTGTCCCATTAATACAGTCAAAATAAACTATATACAAAATTTTATAGCATATTTGTGTATAAATGTCACAATTTATATTGGTGTGTATATATATCACAATTTCAATTAATATTTCTATTCAAATAATAAAATAATATATTACCACAGCCAAACACCCAGTGGAATTGGATTTTGAATCTAAATCAGTACTGGATCTTGTAGCTTTGTCTGGTTGTGAAGTGCAGATGCGTTTTGATAATCTAAAAAGTAAATAATTAACTATGAAATAATACATTAACATGTAAAAAATCAATATTAAACAGAACATGATGAGAATGTAACATACTCTGTTTCAGAACAATCAACATCCATAGCTTCCGAAGATCTTTTTAGATCGTTTGATTCTGTTGTTGATGTGTTCATACCGTCCAGATTACTTGTGGCGACCACGGGTTTCTGTTTTGTTCATGTTTAAAATAGAAAAAAAAATAGACAACCAATATAAAAAATATAAAACCACAAAGTAGCTCTGTATAATATAACAATTAAGGGGAATGACAAGACAAAATTAAGGGCTACTTTGTTCCAATATCTAGGCCATAATTTTCCAGAAGAATTCCTCAAGAATACAGAAGGAACACTCCATGATTCGGATATAGACTCGGTTATTTAACAATTTATATAATAAATCATTTTGTGTTGATCTCCACTCTTAAAGGTCGCAGAGATTTTGAAAAAACTTCTAATTTTATCAGAGGAAATAAAGACAAATTAACTGACAAGTAATAGAATTGTTTCAAACTTATGACACATATGCATACACACATGCACGCACACAAAGACACACACACACACACACACACACAATACTTGCATAGTGGTAAAACTTACAGGAATACATATATCTGTCAGAAGTTTAAAACAATTCTAATACTAGTAAGTTAAAGCCATTTTATAATGAAAACTATAAACATAAAACCTGAAAAATTACAAAAGTGTAATATTTAACAGCTCCAACTTAGTGTTAAATTAGAATAACACAGTAATGAAAAGTATTTAAAAAATTGCAATAAATGCTATAAAATATCAAATAGTGGATGGGTCCAAAATTATAATTAGAATACAAGTGAATAATAAGGTTTACCTGCTGAGCCCAATGGCTTAAGGAAGGAATGGGAATCATGTAATATAGGCGCCTTTCTCCATTTTCGCATGAATCTGATTCTAAATTCAAAACTTCATTTTCCTGTAAAATAAAATTGTTAGAAACTAACTGAACACTCCTTTGATATTGTGGATTTCAATAGCAGTTATGAAAACATACACCACACTCCAATGTGTCCATATATTTTCCATTCCTTATAACAGATAACCCAGTAATTTTATCATTAATTTCATATTTTGAGTAATAAAATACAGGATTAGGCATATCTTGAATCATGCCTTTAAATTTCAAAATATGGCCATCGTTTAATGTTCCAGCAAACGATTCTAGGTTTGGGATCTGAAAAATAAAAACACAAAATTAAAACAAACAACCAAACTTTAAAAAATTAGTAACTTAAATTAATTTTTTTTTTAATTGGTCATGGCCATGTTTCGGCTTCTGAACCCATCACCATATTTTAGTTTATTGAAAAACATAGGAAGACTTAGTAGGGAATATAAGATATTATTACATTTACCTTGCAACACACAAATTTGCTAAAATCTTGATCAATCAATCAAACCTAATAATATGAAACCTACAAATATAAAATTGGAAGTCATTTATAAAACAAGAGCCTTTCATGAATGCCTGACAATGGTTTGAGTTATGTGAATATTACTTATAAAAAAATACATATATTAATGAATTGATTCAAGCCAAATAAAATCTATTTAAATCCCTTCCATAACTTAAAATAAACAACTTAATTAAAATGTACAACCATGCTGTTTTTGAAAAATAAGGTGTACATGCAACAGAGTGAAAATGGAGATACTTATGTGAAAAAAGATCTCCAAGAAAACATAGTACATATATACATATCGCCAATCACCAAAATGTGAGAAAGTTTTAAATATAAGATATTGATTTGTTTTTCATTCTTTGTTATTTTACTTCAAAAGTATTCCTATAAATATAAACCTAATAATGAGAGATATAAAAATAATATTTTATTTGATTTGGGGAGAGATAGGTAGAGATATATCTCTCTGATTCTATTCACGGACACCGTGATATAAGAAATTCAAAACAATAAACATTATTTTCGACTCAGTTGATAACATCTATTTTAAAACCACCCAAATGTGTCCTGTTTCCATAATACCTGTGGTCGGCATATCATATTTATTTATTTATGTACTATCAAGTCTATGAGGGTTGATCAAAAAGGCTGAGTAAGCAACAAAACAAAGCTGAGAAGCCACTCCTAGCTGTGTTTTGATGTCAAATACTTGGTTCAGTCGTGGTGAGTAAATGTTTTTTTCTTTTTTATTACATATCTAAAATTAACTTTTCAGTGATATAAATGGTCATTACTCAGTCCATGGATTTAAACTGCCAAATATGTAATAAGAATTACAATATTTATAACAATGAAAAGGCTATTTCTTCATAATATAATTGTTTAGGAAGTAATTTCACATAATCGTAGCAGAGCTGAATTTATAAACACTCATCATTAATAAAAAATAAATGAAATAAGATAAAAAATAACTAAAATGGCAACATATCATATTTCTAACGGAATATGTCAGGGTGATTAAGGGGTAAAACTTAATCTTACAATAATAAGAGAGTAATAATTTTAGTTATATGCACCATCTTGGTCTACTTACATCAAAAGCTGCTATATTGTTATAAGAAGGCAAATTTGAATGTTATCATCAAACTCGTTGGCATTGAAGAAGGTAATGTGATATAGTGGTTTGGTAGATTATTCAAAGTTAACATAAAGCTAAATTTTAAAATTATCTTAATTTTATATTTGTGTAGATAAATTTTACATCTGCAATAGTTAACACTACTGTTTTATTTTAAAATTATGATGATATTAGCAATAAATTAGATGATATTAATTACAGAATATAGCTACCGATATTAAACACTTTTTTCAACAAAATGTTTAAGACTCACAAACATGTCCGCAATAAAAACCCTATTTAATAATAATGGTTTAAGGAATGGATATTTTTAAATCATATTTTGTAAAACTATATAGCATCTTAAATCAAAAGTAAATATAACTTTCAATATTATATAAGTTATAAGAAATAAGCTAACTTAATGTTAGTTGATTTCTTAAATAACATCATAGATATTTATCAGCATTCTATCAAAAATAAAGGAAAATCTAATCAATAATATATTTTATTTGTACGAAGAAATTAGTTCCATCCAAAACTAGTAATTATCAATTCTACATTAATAGATGATCACTATAAATCATTAAAGAAGATGCTCGTACTAGTTTACCATATTTTATTTGTTTTTCTAGACTGTTTACTGGATAATCTCATTTTATTTTTTACTATTAAATTAATAGATGACAAAGTAGGAATAACATATCCTAAACAATAACAATACATTGCTACTTAATAAATGTTAGTTTGACTTCATATCATCATTATCGATTAAAATTTTTAAAATTAAAAGGATCAAATTTGTTACAGGTACAGATACTTTTTTTTTTACAGGTACAGAGAATGTTTACTATCTCACACTGCAAATGACAAGAGACATAGTAAGGTATAAGGTGTCACAGTTTTGAAAACAATTCTTGAGATCTGAGCCTCCCACTTCTTTTACAGGTAACTATTTACTTACTACCAATAAATAACTATGTCATAGCACTTTTCATATCATGCTTTTGAAATTATGTATCACTAAAAATTATTGCCGGATAAAGATATATATCAAACTTTAAGTAACATTTCAAATCCTCGAAATCAGATTTGTAAACTTTTACAAAAAATGAGCATATTTTTATTATTGAAAAATAAATAAAAGCATATATTTTGGAATACATGGTAATTATTCTTCTTCTTCTTTGACTTCATCTTATGCGATTGCTAGCGTCGAGGATCCTCCACCCAATGCAGCCATGCCTCGCAGTCCCTACTCAGCCGCCTCACTTCCTGAAGGGTCTTGCCTCTTTCCTCTCTAATGCGCTGGATATATTCCTGATAGGAAACTCTGGGTCGGCCTCTCGGCCTCTTCCAAGCGCGTCTAGCTTCCATGGCCTTCCTTGGCTCTCTCTCTTCGTCCACCTGACAGACGTGGCCAAACCACTTTGGCTGTCGGTTTTTTTATGGAATCTTTCAGCTCCTCTCTGATTCTTTCATTTCTGATGCGGTCCCTCCTGATCTTTCCACCAACTCTCCACAGGAATTTCGGCTAGCTTGTTTGTCCAGCATAACCCAGCTTTCACTTCCATAAGTGAGGGTTGGGAGGTAAACTGATATGTAGATGTGCATTTTGGTTTCCTTTCCAACCTCCATATGCCCAACTATACTGTTGTAAATAGGGTAGTAAACCTGGTTAGCTTTGGATATTCTGTTAGATACTTCTGGGCCAATTCTTCCCATGCTGCTGATGATTGTCTCCAAGTAGGTGCACTCTTCCACAACTTCAAGTACCTCCCCATTACAGATCAGCTGGATATCCTCTTGTTCCTCTCTTGATGCCACTAGTACTTTGCTTTTATTGCCATTCCTTTGCGGATGAGTTCTTCCTCCCATTCCACCAGGGCTTGCTGCAGCTTGTCTTTCGTGTCCGCAATCAATACTATGTCATCTGCATACAACAGGCTTTGAAACATAACATTTCTTAAGTTCCACTTGCCGATGACCGTCCAGGCAGTATGACGCTTACAGATTTTAAGGATTTCATCCATAAATAATATAAATAGAAGTACATGGTAATTATCAGAACAGAAATAAACATAAATGCATTTATAATCAATAAAGCTCATAGTGTCCTTTATACAATTATATATATATATATATATATATATATATATATATATATATATATATATATATATATATATATATATATTGGTTTCTACTTATCTTGACTGTTGTAGAAAATGGTTTGTAGAGAATAGAAAAAATCAATAAAATCACTTGATATCTTCACCTACACCTAATGACGGAGACAATTTTCTGACAATCACCCATTAACTGCCAACAACCAATTTCTTCATCAATGTGAACGTAACTTATTTCATCAATTAAACATATATTAAAAGGATTAATTTTTTTTAATTTAAGAAAAATAATCAAATAGTTATTGTAACATTTCAAACTTGATAATACTAAAATTTTGGAATTATAACTGAAACTTAAATATTAAGTACAACTTACCAATAAGGTTTTTGCACTAGACATATACTATGATTGCTAATGTAAGGAGTATTTATTAAAATGAGACATCAGCTGAAAAGGATTTGTTGGGATTTAGTTTGTTTTGAGTGATACCAATGATAAGAAATAAATTTTACACCTGAGTACAAAGTGGTATAATTTAGCCTTAAAGGCACCACTGATATGACTCGATTGTGAAGCACTTAAATTAAACCAATGATGGCTAGTTGGGTAATTATTTCCCAGGCTTTCACTTCGAGTTTAGTCACAAGTTTTAACTATTATCTATTAATATTTTCCAAAAATACAAGTTATCATGAGCTTTAGTATGGAAAAGAGAATTTAATTATGAGTAATGAGTTGATGGTGGTAATCATTATATCAAGAAATAAAAGTTTCACCTAACATTTTAAAGTATAGATGATATTTGTTTGTTGAAAGGTTCATTTCTAGATTAAATGAATACCGAAGTATACACATTTCCCATAATTAAATTCTCTTTTCCATACTTAAGCTCATTATAAATCGTATTTTTGGAAAATATTAAAAATAATAAATAAACAGTTCAAACTTGAAATAAATCAACTCGAAGAGACAACCTGTGGAACTAGTTATGAGACCTCTCCATTAAAAGTAAATTGATGTATTCTTTTCAAACTTCATTTTACATAAAATCTACTTTAAACACTTTTAAGCTAACTGAAACTGCATTTTTAGTGCTATTGTATAGTTTTCACAGTTTCACAAAATGTGTAAATCAACCCTGATTCAACTTCTTTGAATGATTTACGCTTTCCATAAAAATCTGTCAATAATTTTAGGAGTAAGAATCCAAGTCATTATTACTTTTTACCTCGTCTAAATAACATTTTCTCTTATTCATACTTGCCGGAAATAATTATTTTAATTGCCATACAAAACGACTATCTTAAGACGATACATACACAGACCAACTAGACATATCCTATTAAATATAATTAATATATTAAATTATAATTTATTAATTATAAGTTAATTTATTCCTCAAATGTATAAAATTTATTGAACTAAACTCGTTTATTTTACTACCAAAAATTATACTTTTTTTTTATTTTACTTTTATTAATATTTTGTGTCGGTTTTTCTTTTCTTTTTTCGACTGTTATAACTGTACACTGCTTCTTATTTGTTATTGTTAATTCAACTTGCAGTGGAAATTGTTTTATCATAAACATGTATTAAGTAATATGTTACAAAATGTAAATTGTCAAATTCATTGGAATAAAACTCTATATTATTATTATTAAGAATCCAAGTGGCATAAAAATCACTAAAACTCTTATTTCTCAACATCATACAATTTATAGACTAATACATTACCTTTTCCCAGTTATCGTTGATAAAATTTAAACCTTCTACAGGATTTTGATTAATACATTGAACATTAAATGAGTTAAGGTCAAACATAGCCATTTAAAGAAACGTTGTTATCCAGAAAAATTAATTCAGACTAACGTACTAAGCTCTTCCAGAGGTAACCATCGGGTTATTATGAGGCGGGAAAAAAGGTTACAAACCCTACAAAGAGATACAGACATTAAAATGTTTGGAAATGGAATAAAATGATCCTAACATCAACAGAGTTTTCGGCCCTAACGTTAACCATTCTGGATTACTTCAGGACAAACATGTTTCATCATTTTACAATAATTGATCTCAGAGAAAAATACTAAAGAATATAACAGAAGAACAAATTCTTCTGTTACATCGATGTTTTCTTCCAAATAATGTTCATGAGATGACACTTCGAAGTTGCTCAAGTGCATCGATTCCGAAAGACCATTATTCAAAATTATATTCTGACCTAAACTATAAATTGTGGGATCGGTTCTAGTGATGTTACATGTTAACTAAAATAGGAAAGTTAACCAAAAGGCGATATTAGTTAGCACGAAAAAATATTAACAATTAAATACCAACTGTTCAAAATTTACCACGTCCTTCCTGAAGATGCCACAGTATACAATAAATCATTTTTATAATATTTTTTAAGAAAACGCGCAAGCAACGTTTCTGTAAGTTAGTATAAATCCAACCACTACAAAAATAATGGAAAATATATTTCAAGCCTCCTCCCTAATTCTAAAAAAAAAAGTATTACAAAGTTACGTTATTTTTTTTCAGGTATTCGTGTTTAAGAAAATAAAAAGGAAACCGTGAAGATAGAAAAGGAACCAGTATGGACGACTTCGTTGTTGCTAAAATAAATAATGAGAAAGTCCCCATTCCCATTGGTTTGAGGCGACCGAAATTTAAAGACTTTTATGCCTTCGAAGAATGGATCGCCGAAGAACTTGCTTATGCTAATAAACTGAAAGAGAGATTAGAAGCTGGTGAGAAGTTACCACACTCAATCCAACAAGAAATGGTCAATTGGTCAAAACGAAATTGGTACAATTTTAAAACTAATTTAAAACTCACTATCGAAAAGATACTGCTTTCCTTTGACGTGAAAATTAAAATGTCTCTCAGAAAAGAACATTATAACTTAGAAAAATGTTTGGATTTGCTAAAAAAATTGAAACGGCTACATTTCACTCCACGAATGTTGAAGAACAATCCAGAAATCATAAAAACAATTGTGAGAATCACAAGATTTAGAGGAAAGGGTTTAGACCGTGACGAAGTTAGAAGGGTCAGAAAATATGGGTATAGTATCCTTGAAAAAATGAGTGATATGTCTAATGTTTCAAATCAACAATAATTTGTTGATTATCTAATCTAATAAATGATTTGAATGTTAGTTGCATGAGCAGGATCTTTGAAAATCATTTATGATTTGTAACTATTTAAAAATGTACTCATGTAAATTAATAACTGTCATGTATTTTGTAATTAATGAAAATAAATTTGTTAATTTTGTATGATAAAAGTTTTCCTTTTTAAAAAGTAATAATTAGTTTCTAAACAATATTCAATTTTATAGATCCCTAAAAATATAAGAGCTTGATATAAATCCTAATATATAATTTCATTTCGTTCCACGTGTTTCTTAAAAATCTTTTTGCCCTCCCCAATCTATGTTTTATATGTTAATCCAAGGATTCAAGAGTAATCAAGAAACAGTATAAAGAAGAACTTAGTTTCAATCAGCATATGAATATAAATATGATGGTTATATTTCTTTTAAATAACACCCGAATAAGAAATAGACTATTTTTTCCTTTTTTTCCCTCATATTCCGTTCCTCCCAAGAACCTGGAATGTACCGACCCAATTACCTGGAATGTATAACAAGGTATTAGGGTAAAATTTGCTCAGAGTACTCAATAGTTTGAGGCATTCCATGATCCCAAATTTAAGATTTTTTTGAAAGCTTGGTAGAAAGCGTTACCGAGTTCTTCTTGTTTGACTTGCATTGGTTTTTATCTTCTCACGACCCTTGTTTTTGTCCATTCTATTTTTGACCGAACAGCGAAGCGATAAAATCACCTCCTTATTTTAGAGCGTCCATAAAGGCTCAATGGTATTCAAAAAGATCTGAAATATACTAAAAAATTATTCTTAAAGTTTTCCTCCCAATCTTATTTCTCAGGCATTTAAACATTTGGTTTACAAACACCTGAGATAAATGAGCCTAAATCCATACTCAGGAATATTTATTCTGAGAAGTTAGTTGAGACGTATGAATAAATGAGCAGTGAATACTCATAAGAGTAGGATTTTCCATAACTATATTCGAAAAAACCTTTAAGAACCATAATATTACTATTTTTTCAATTATAATTTTTTAAATGTATAACTTATTCAGTTTTTTTTTTTTTATAAGCGAAGTACTCAGAAAGCTCTAGAAAGTTTATTTGTACTAGAAATAAATATTCGTACTAAAACGTAGAATTTTTTTTTTTAAGAGAAAAGATTTCCCCTGGCTAGGATTCGACCCGGGTCGTCTGCTTCTCCGTAGCAGAGAGCTAATCCACCGAGCTACCAGGGGTCGTATCCAAGTCAGACAAATCCGTTCACTTCACCGATCCTATATCCCCGTGTTCTTGCAATTTTTGCAATGTATACACGGGGAAGAATGTTCATTGAACACTATTTTAATTAGGATCTTGTTGACATACGTCAATATAATATTTATAATTTATTGTTATTTTTATGGTAATTAGATTTTGAAAGGATGTAACAATGGACCTCCAAGAAAAAAATTTAGCTAATGACAATGAATAATAAAAAAAAGAAAAAAGATGACTTATAACTCTTCTTAGATGTTAAAGAAGTTCTTGATGGATTGTAAATGACATATAGTCGAAACGTATTCACATAATAAAGTTATATGCAAAAAACGACTGGAAATAGGTTTTCATTGAGTGAATGAATTATTAGGTAATTAGATTTAATTTTTTTTTTTTGGAGAGAAAATATTTGCCCTGGCCGGGATTCGAACCCAGGTCGTCTGCTTCTCCATAGCATAGTTTATTCGTACATTAATTTCGTGAGCTAAATTGTCATTTTATGTCAAACTAATTTTCTTAGATATTTAACTCATACCTTGTCCAACTTAAATTTCCCGTGTATGTAAAATTTTTTACTAGCGTACATGTTTGTAACCTGCTTGACTAAAAAATTAATTTCTTGACCGACCCAGAAACCCGTATATTAGTATTCTTCGGAAGACAGGCGGAACTTCCAGAATGTTTTTAGTAGCAATTCTTTGGGTTACAATAATGGTCCTCTATGGACGAGCCCGCCTTTCTCAAATGATTTAATTTCTACCCTTCACTATTGAAAATAGATGAAGTTATGGCTGAACCGGGTGTGATAAAGAAATTAGATGAAACTGTTGTAAACAGAATCGCTGCTGGGGAAGTCATACAGAGACCAGCAAATGCACTAAAAGAATTGTTAGAAAATAGGTATCTGTCAATATCTTTACAGATTATCATTCCATTCGTTTTACTTATTTTTATACTTTTATTCAACTTTTAGTCTTGATGCTCAATCATCCAACATTAAAGTTACCCTGAAGGGAGGAGGATTAAAACTTCTTCAGGTACATATTTTTCATTTGATTAATTTCTGATTGTATTCCTTATTTATACTTATGTTAACTTTTTCTTTTTAGATTCAGGATGATGGTACAGGAATTCGTAAAGAGGATTTAGATATTGTTTGTGAGCGCTTCACAACTAGTAAGTTACGTGAATTTGAAGATCTAAACAGTATTAGCACTTTTGGATTTCGTGGTGAAGCTCTTGCAAGTATTAGTCATATTGCTCATCTCACCATAACCACAAAGACAGCTACGCAGCAATGCGCCTACATGTAAGTTGTAGATGTAAGATAAATCAAGAGGATAGTGTGCATACAGTCAGAGAAGCAGTGTAAGTTTTAGTGTCCAATTGATCTTTTAGGCATTTCGTGAAAATTGGAGCACCCCATAGATTTTTTTCCTTGTTTTATTATTGAATTGTCATGTCTGGTTTATTTACAATTCTGAGTATTAGTAAAAGAAATGTATTATCACTGGAAAATATTTGTTTTTTATCAATTATAAAGAATTAAATTTATAAATTCAAACTAAGAAATAGCGCAGATAACAGTTTAATTAAGAGATCTTTCGATACATGTTATTGAAATGGCTTGTTTACCAACTAAAAGTTAACTTCTTCCCTACCAGGAAATATTGTCAAAATGTTTAATTGGCCATTTAGAGGATTTAGTTAATCTAATTCTTTTGCAAGCTGTGTTACTCATCAGTCATAATGTTGATTATAGGGTTTCCTATGAAGATGGAAAACCCAAAGGTGCTCCAAAGCCTTGTGCTGGTAACCAGGGAACTATTATCTCTGTTGAAGATCTTTTTTACAATGTTGCAACCAGAAGGAAAGCTTTTAAAAGTGCATCTGAAGAACATTCCAGGGTTGCTGATGTGGTATGGATGACACTTAATTTTCAATCTAGCTCTATATAAATTTCTTTTTAAATCTAAAAAACCTATTTTTGTAGGTAGGAAGGTATGCAATCCATAACCCAAAGGTTGGTTTTGCCTTGAAGAAACACGAGTCCAATACATCAGATATTAAGACAAATCCTAATTCGACTCATATTGATAATATTCGTGCTATTTATGGAAATAGTGTGGCTAGGTATGATCTCCACATCATATAAAATTAAGGAAAATTTAATATTTTGTAATTTGAACACTAAAAATTTTGTAAAAGAGTTAATAGTCCGAAACCTGATTCTATTCTGCTTTATTTATGAAGTTTAGGTACATTCCATAACATAGTCTAATCAAATTATGTAATTTCACTAAAATAGTCTAATACATTACTATTCATGTGTAAAAGTTAGAATTTGTACAAAATAATTATTAACTTCTTAGTTGTGCCTTGTCATGCTTTTGTTCAAGTCCTTCAATTTTTCTTTTTTGGATTGTCTGTTATGCAGGCGGGGAAAAGCCAACAAAATAGCCATTAATTTTCTAGCTGTAAGTACTATAATTGATTAATACAATCACATTTTTCTATTCAATCATCTCAGAATACCGATTTAGAAACTTATATCTTCAAATTTTCTATTGACAAAGGCTGTGAAACAAAAAATATTTAAAATTTTGGATCTAGCATCCTTCATACATTAATAGTTGGCTAGTATTCAATTATTGGTATTATAAAGAGAATTAAAAAAAAAAAAGATTTTATATTATACTCATTGATATTAATATATTACAGGGAACTTTTAGAAGTTGAGGGATCCGATGATGGATTGAAATATAAAATGCATGCTTTAATTTCTAATGTAAACTATTCAGCCAAAAAAAGCATTTTTATATTGTTTATTAACGATCGCCTTGTTGATTCAACAGGTAAAACAGCTGATATATTGGAATCAAAATCAAATATTTTATTGCTTAATCATTTAATTAGGTTCATTTTACTTTTTTCTTTAGCATTGAGAAAAACAATTGAAAACGTCTATTCACTTTACTTACCTAAAGGGTCTCATCCATTTGTATATATCAACCTTAATCTTGATCCTCGGAATGTTGATGTGAATGTTCATCCGACTAAGCATGAAGTTCACTTTTTACATGAGGATATTATCATTGATAAAACACAGAAGTCTATTGAAAGTAAATTATTGGGATCTAATTCATCACGTGTATTTTACAAGCAGGTATTTTGTTTGACATTTGATACACAGTAACTTGATTGATTTCCAAAATAAGATAAGAAAACCAGATTTTATCCATAATTGAGTAAAAATTACAATACTTCGTTACAATGTTACAGTGTAAGTTACCAAATGTGGACTTGAATTTGACAACAGCAGTTTTGGAGGATGAAGTGGAAAAGGAAAAGGAGAAAGAGAAAACTATAAGAGCGAAAAATTTGGTTAGGACTGATGCATCATCCCAAAAAATTGACAAATTTCTTAAAAAAACTGATGCAGACAGCAGTAGTAAGGATATCAGTAAAACGGAAGAAAGTAATTACAAAAGGTAAACAAAAATATGGAACTCTTATCAAACCATTTACATTTAACACTCTATTTTGAGGATGCCGTTAATTTTGAGTAGTTTCTATTAAGTAGTATAAAAATAGAAATACTAGCTGCAACAATTATTTAAGCTGATGATTATTTGCAGGCGAGAAATCAAACTTACGAGTGTGTTGACATTGAAAAGTAATGTGGAAAATGACTGCAATCTAGCTGTGAGAGACATCGTTGCAAATATAACCTTCGTTGGATGTATAGATCCTAATTCAGTTCTGGTCCAGCACAGCACAAATTTATACCTTTTTCGACTGAAAAGGCTGGTGTATGTATTAATTAAATAATTCTCTATTAATTTACATAATCAATATTACATTTGGGATAAGTTGTTGGAATACTATTTTGATCTTTTGATTCCAAAATGTTTAGCTTTGTTGGTGATTTATACCAAATGGCCTCATTACTCTTTATGCCAGAGGTTCCCAATCTTTTTTGGTTTGTGGCTATACATCAGAATTTTTTCTAAATTTTGACTTTTTTGAAAAATTGGAAAACTCTCCTTTTTTAAAAGCGATTACCCATTTAACAGCAAAAAATTAAAAGTAGATACTATTTCCCTTGGGATAATATATAATATCTAATTTCAACTGTAATATAAAATAGGATAGAAAACAAACTTTATTCTGGGACCAAGTCCCTTTAGAATAACAAACATGAACAGAAAAATAAACATAATATATATCCGGCCAGAAGACTACATAATGATACAAATCATGAAGTATTTAAAAGTGACAAAAACAAAATAAAAATAGAAATGAAATTACTAAAAAGTATGAAACTAGACAGGATTTTAACCAATTGTCGAGAATAAATATATTAATAACCACAGTTACTAAATAAAATAAATGATTGGGCTAGCATGCAATAAAGTCTTTACATAGTCTATACCTACATATCTTCTTTGGGAAAAATAAACAAAAAATGCGTAAGCAACTAAATCGATTATTCAATACTGATTAATTTAAGCAGATGATTGACCTGATTAGAGAGTATTTTTTTTGGATGCCAAGAGATGTTGGAAAAGCAAGGCTTTTAATGAAGTCAGTGAAGAAGCATGGCATATAACGGGTAATATCCATGAGACTGGACCCCCACCACGTAGTTAGGTTAATTGAAAAATAAATTAAACAGGAATTTGAAATTCCCAAACAATTTATTGAATGTGCATTGATGATTTTAGCATTGTTAAAATTATTAATGGGATGAGCTTGATGTTCACTACACAACTTCTCAAATCTCAGAATATAATTGGATATGGCGACCCTCGAATATTATTATTGAATATTTCGCAGCGCCCTTATGGCGGCAGGAAGCCGTATGATGGCGCACACATTGGGAATCACAACTTCATGCAGAAACCATGATCTTGAAAACAATACTGTTAGTCAGCCTACTAACTTATTAAAAAAAATATTTGGATGAAAGATGTATGTTTAAAATTACTGTATTTTAAGAACAGATGATTTATTTCCATTAAAATATTCAAAACCACTTTAATTTACCAGGTTTAATAATTATTTTGTCAATCATGAAATAAAATTTGGTGAACTGAACATTTATCAAGTAAGGTTTTGATAAAATAAATTGTTTTCAAATATTATTTAAAATTAGTTACCTGTGTGATTGAATGTGTTGATTTAATGATTTTATTTTATTTTTTTAAACTAACATAAACCAATTTTTTCAGTGAAGAATTATTTTTCCAAACTATGGTTTTTGATTTTGGAAATTTCGGAGCCATTAAATTCAAGGTAATTTCGTATATATGATTTAAAAACTTGAAAATTATCCTAATTATTAATATTTTTAATAAATATTCCTCTTTTTTATTTTGTAGAGTGGCCTCTCGCTTTATGATTTGGCAATGCTGGGATTAGAAGATCCTGCAACGAAATGGAAGGAAGAGGATGGGAAAAAGGAATTGATAGCCGAGACAGTTTCAGAAGTCCTTGCAACAAAGTCTGAAATGCTATTAGATTATTTTTCAATAGAAATAGATAATGATAAAAGATTGCTCAGCATTCCTCTTATTTTAGGTAACTATTTTAAGTTTTAATTAATAAGTTGTTTTTAGTTAAAATGTACAGTTTAAAAAATTGTTTTAAATAATTTTATACTAAAGGAATATTTTTAAATAAATAAATGTATTCATGGCTTTACATGTAGACTTAATTCATATGATTACATATGATGGATAACATAATCTTATTTTTTTATGTTTCAGATAAATATATGCCTGATATTACTCAATTACCGAATTACATCCTCCGTTTGGCATGTGATGTTGAATGGAAACAAGAAAGACCTTGCTTCGAAGGGATCTGCAGAGAAACTGCCAAGTTTTATTGTCAGGTTGACAGTATTAATGAATATGTAAGTTTAAATTATATTTGAGTTACAGTAACGGAGGTATATTAAATAAATAAACATGTTAAATATTTAAAAAAAAAATAAAGCAAGTAATTTTGCACTATTTCTCTCTATTTCTGAGGCATAACATCCTTCTATGAATTTGAATCAGTTTGAAGGTATAATTTAACTTGAACATATTTAAACAATTTTTTTAATTTAATGTTTGTTTTATTATTTAACTAGTGAAACTCAGAAAGCATCTATCTATTAGATGCTTTCTAATATTGTGTCTATTAAGGATTAACAATTTGTACTTAATTGCTCGTGATACGAGCAGTCAGGCATCAGTTTCCTGTTTTATTATTTTTGATTACATATTTACACCACTTCACCTGAAAATTATGAAGTTGAATTGATTGCAAAAGTAATGGAGCTAATTTAGTCATTTATTGTATTCTCAATTAGTAAATTGACATTGTATTACAAAATGAATACAAATAAATGTTAAAATATTGCATAAGAAATCATAAATTTATGTTATATCCTACAAAGAATTTTTGTAATATTTAGGAATTTTAAATATGTTATGCTAATGAAATTGGAACAGCTTTTGTCTGTTTTCTTCTCCCAATTTATACTTTTGTTTATTTGTTTCAGGAAGGGCATGATTGGAAATGGACAGTTGAGCATATTCTTATCCCAGCTTTAAAGAAGACTTTGCTACCGCCGAAGCATTTTGCTGAAGATGGTACCATGCTGCTTCTAACCTCGCTGCCAGATCTGTATAAAGTTTTTGAAAGATGCTAATTTAAGCTCAGTTTTTTCCTGAGTAATTTGTGAATTATGTAAATAAATAAAATTTTCATAACTGTAAATATATTTCTTGAAATATTTTGTTAGCAAATGAAATATTAGAAAAAAGATATTGAGGCTTCCCATGGAAGTAGTTTATGAAATATTACCAATATATTTTTTTAAATTACCAAATTTTATTGAAAAAATGCTGGAAATATAAATGAATAGTATTTAAAGTTCTGTTTTGTATATTTAAAAAAAAACTGTACCACTACAACCCGTGGACGGGTCTGTGGTTCAGTACAGGGTAGGGACTGTACTGTTTCATGGACAACGGTTCTGTTTTGTATACAAACTATAATTTTGATGAAACTTAATTTATTACCTATGACCAAAAAATAGATAATTAAAGAAATACTTGAGCTAAATCTGATTCTTTTTTCCAAAAGATGAGCAGATAACAGCATGCAGACAACACTATCGGAATTGGTACCTTAATGTTTATTTATAAGTGATTGTTAACAGGAAATAAACACTTTAAAATGAAAAGGCTGTTTTATTAAATTTTACATCTTATACAAAATGTTATTTATACAATATAAATAAGCAGATTGTTGATATTTTATGATATGCTAAGCACTTAGTAACTTGAATAACCAATAACAGTTAATACTCATGACTGATTTAAACTATAACAATGTTTAAACTATTTTTTCAAATGTTAAATTTAAGGCTTAAAATAAATTCAACAATGAGCAAAAATACTTAACAATGGATTATTAATTATAACCTTAAATAAAAGTATTTAATACTCTGAATACAAAATGGATCAATCACAGAACACAGTGGATAAGTGGAATGTTTATTTTCATATTCATGGCATTAAATATTACCAAACGTTAGCAATAAATATCACATTTAGGTTAATTAATGAGGAAGTTAAAAATAACAGGTAAGGCACGAATGGCACAGGGTACCTACGTTTAACGTATTTAGAACATGTATTAATAATTAGAGATATGCAATGTCATTTGGTAATCTTTTCAGATTCTATTTGTGAAAATTGATCTTAATTATTTTTATATGGCAAGAGAAGCACCAGAAGCAGTTTGTTATAATTTTTCACAACGATAAATATATATATTTATTAAACTATACACTATATATTTTATCAAAATAACATTTGTCAGTCAGTAAAATAATTTAAAATAAATAGTTCAATAATAGACAATACCTAGGATATGGTAACAATTTAAAAAATTAACAAAACAAATTAAATATAAAAAAGAGCGCAATCACCAGTAACCCATTTAAACTTCGTTCAGTACTGTTAAAGGGTTAAAACATTTATCGTATAACTACTAAATGAATTGAAAATACAATTTGTGTTTTACAAATTAAATTAAAAAAAAAATGTTTTATTAAAATTTCAACTTATGGTCTCATACAATTCAATGTAAATTATCAATAATTTAAGAAGATGAGAAATAACTTTCAACTTTACGCATGTCCTTTATTTTCTTGTTTATATGTAATAAAGATCTGTATAAGTGCTACTATGACTTGCAAAATGGTAATCCCATCCACTTACAAACTTAATTCATTTGTCTCAGTCCATTACGCACAGTGTTACCATTAAAAATAAAATATGCAATATTTCAATTTAATAAATAGAAAAATGTTTTTCAAGAGAATGAATACTAAACAAAAATTGAAAAATAAATATTTTAAAAATTCCCCTGTGTAGGTACATCTTGAGTTGATATTTTATAATGCCTAAACCAATATTAATTATTACACCTCAAATGTGAGATGGTAAAAAAAAGCATTAATTGACAAAAATTAACCAGAATTACCAAACAGCGATACTTCTTTAAATCCAGGGAAAGCTGAAATTGAGAATATCTTTAGCAGATATCAAATTCAGAAAAAAAAAAAAAGAAAATTGTAACTTACTGGCTTTGTACCTCTATCAAGGAACAATAGTATTAATTAATACAAGATCATTAGTGGATACTCTGATAATATTTTAAAAATAACAATAAAAAATTGTTTAATAACAATTGAAACAACATTTTTTCCCGATAAATTAAAAAAAATAACTATAAATATAATCAATAAAACCACTATTATGTCAAAACTTAAATTATCCAAAAAAAATAATAATTTTTAAGCTTTTTTTACGTTGTAAACAAATTTTAATGAACAATATAATAGATTAACATTAGTCTTAGTCAATGTTTTTAATGGCAATTTATGGCTTTGAAATGAGAATTTTTAAGTACAAATTTATAAAATAACAAAACATAAAACTAAAAATATGCAACATTATATAAATATTTTCTTGTAAATATAATTTTTAAATTTATAAATAAAAATACAATTTATAAAACAATCAATAAAATATTGCAACGTTCACAAGGACAAATTCACAAAAATGCTATTGAAGACATCATAACAAAGTTATTGCAACAGATTTGAACAATTAAAATCCATTTAAATATTGCACACATTTTTTTTTATATGAAGGGAAAACCCCACATTATTTAACATAACTTGTAAATTATCACATTAACTTTAAAAAATACAGAGCTTCCTCATTAATCCAGCAATGAAATAACCTGTTCTAAGAGTTGGCTGTTTTCAGTCAGCGGTGGTTTTGGAAGCAATATGACATTCAAGAGAGTGTCGCTATTCTTGGGGGGGGGGGGGGGGGGTTAGAGGGCACAGGTAAGGGCAATAAATTTAACAAGGGGGCTTATGTGGAAGAGAGAGGGCCTGGTGGAATAATTTGAAATATTTGAGGTAAAAAAAAACACTCAAGCATTTTTAATTTACTCTAAAAAGTCAGGTTTTCAGTTTTTTATGTTTCTGTTCAAAAACGAATTGTTTAGAGTTTGAATTTTATTTGTATATATTATGAGATCCCATAATCGGACAGGGCTCTATCGTGTAAACTACATTTCATCTGTTTTTGTTTTTTAATTCTATTATCTAATTAATGTTCATGGAATATTCAATATCAAATATAAATTATTTTGTAAAGTCATTTATTATTATTAAGTCATTTATTAAAATTTTCTAATAGCAGGGCTATATTGAATTCGCTACTGGATGGAAGAGACAATAATGGAATAATTTAAAAATATTAAACAACATAATTAAGGTTTACTTGTTTGAATTAAATTATTTGTTTTCTAATGTTTAATTCATATAAAAAACTAAACTAGTTTTATTAAATATGAAATTTTTCATCTTCTGTTTAAATACAAACTGGATTAATGAGAGCATACTGTAGGTATACTGAACAAAAAAACACATAATATAAAATTAAAAAGGTACATTAAACTTCTCTTGAGGCAGTGACATGAACCTTATTCTAATTACGATATGATAATATGCTTAAATTTAAAGTTATTTTGAATAAAGGGTATTAAAAATGTTTATATACATTCTTTATATTAAAAAAATGCATAACTAACTCAAAACTAAAATAAAATGCAGACTACTTATGAAGCCTCGTACTAAGGGGACTATTACGCAGATAGATGTAACTATGCATTGCAGTGCGGCATGCAGCTGTGCTCAGAGCCTACAACAGCCTATCCCTGGTGCTCGGCATGAAAGACATTGTTCTCCTTACTTTTGTTCCAGCCTTCAACCAAGCCAAGTGAAAGACATTTAAGCCACAGATGTAAATATACAAACAAATTTTAAAAAAAAGCTTAAGGTGAAAATAGATTTTTTTAGCCCTGCGAAATATAAGACATGCTCTAATTGATGCGACAGTAAAATTATAACACAAATTAAGCACGCCAACATTCATATACAATGCTTGTTATTTACAGAATCACACCAAAAGATACTCTTTTGTTTTCACTGATTTTACAATAAGAAAGAAAATGATGTCAAAGATAAAATTAAAAGATATATGTATAAAAAATTAATGTTCAATGCTAATCAGAATCACATCTTCAAGAATTATAATTGAAGTAGTTCTTAACAACTGAGAAGAGATTCTATCTAATTCCAAAAATCTAAGATTTTCAAATCAACTACCAATTCAAAAAGAACTTCAACTATACAGGAAAGATGAATTACCATTTGCAAGATGACGACAGAGTGTGATTTAAAAAGGTGAGAAATTTCAAAGTTAACCTTAGAAATGATTTAGGAGCTTACTTTCCAAAGAGTATTTGTAAGTACTATTGTAATTGTAATAATTTCCGGAACATTTGCAGAGAAGTGAAAAAATGTGAGCGTTTTTCAGTTTTGATAGAAAATGATTATATATTATATTAAGTGATGATTCAACTAATTTACATTAAATTTAAAAATATGATAAAACAGTTTAATTTAGTTTTTGGATACATGTTATTTTGAAAGTGAGCTCTTCAAATATTTAACTCAATAACAAAATTAAAAAAAGTTATGAATTTCTATTCAAGAATCTTCAAGTATCAGTGAGAAACAAAGGGCTAAAATTGTTTGGATATCAGAAATGAAATACAATAAAGGCAGTGTACATACCACAACTTATCATATGTTTTATCAAATATAAAATAAGCATTAATTGTAATTTTCCTTTATTTGTAACTATGATAAAGTTATGTAAATGATTGGTTACCGATGCAGAAAACAAAATGTGATAAGATTGAAAATGACGTATTGTCAAAACGTCTCAAGAGATAAATAAAGATCAAAGAAAATTTAATCTACTGGAAAATGTTTTTTTTTTCTCTTTCCCAATGTAATTTTCCTTTAAATTTGGACGACCCTATTACAGACTTAACTACAGTAAAAATGATCAATTCATACAACTCAATAGGCATTAAATCGTTTTGCTTTATCCCTTTTTAGTCAAATTATTAATCTTTTCAGTTGAAATAAATCCAATAATAAAAGTTATAAGAAACATGCATATTGACTTCAGCAAGAAGACAAAATAATAGAAAGAATAAGAAGTAAGAAATAAGATAAAACATAGGATTAGTCATAGAATGTAACACAGCTCAATGAATTATAAAGACATTAAAGCAGAAGTAAAAGAAATATTTAAATATATATAGGCTTGAAGTAATATAAATATTAACAGAATAGTGAAATCATATCAATACAAAGTAGTTCTGAAATTTTGAAAAGTTGGCCAAAAAGAAAATTAAAATAAAAAATATTAGAATTAAATATTTTTGTATACTAAACATTAAATGAAAAACATAAAATTGCACAGCAGGTTGCATAATATAATATGGCTTGATAGAATTTATTGATTCCATATTTCCAATTGTTGAGTGTATTCCGATAATTACTGAGTAATCATGTGATTCTACCATTTTCATTTCTATGTTTTACAGCATCATATTCCAACTTGAATAAATTAATTCAAAAGAAATTTGGGCTTTTCATATTCCAATTGCATTTTTAACACATTCATTCAATGATGATTTCTTTTACATGTTGATAATTATTTAAATTAAATTCTCTTGTATATTCAGAAGCTTTTCAATTAAACAACTCTTACATTTTGGCCAATTCTTCATGGCTTGGAGCCATTTTATTTATTTTGAAAGTTGTGAATAACAAAAATTTGTGAATGTTTCTAAATATGAGTGCAGTCTTTTAATATAGCATGATATGAAACTTACTGTAGCTTATACTGTGCTGATTTGTTCCTAATTAACCTAAGCTGTGTCTAAAACTAAAGGAGTCAAAATGCATTGAATTGATTCAGCCATAGGAAAAAAAAAATATTACTTCTTTCATGAAACAACCTCTTGAAACCTATATAACTAAAACACATGTATAAATATTACTACTGCAACAACAACAAATTATGTGAGATAAAATAAAATTAAAAGAAAACCATTCCTAAAAAAATAATAGACAGTTAGTCACATATATAATACATACAAATGATTAGTAATATAACACCATATATCACAATTTTATTTGAAAAAGCACAGATAATTTGTTTATAACTTTTTTGATAATAACTGAGATATCTGAACCAGTGTATTTAATTGACATTTTTATAATTGATTTAATTTTACCGCATACAAAATTATTTGCCTGAATGATTATTTTATGATATGGATTTGATTAAATATGTTCAAAAGTTTCAATAAAAATCAAGAAGAAAACAATATTAATTATCATTAATAACTTTTCCTATTCTAGTTTAATATTTTAAACATTATTTATTCAGGTGATATGGCAGTCTTTTGACGATACAAAGAGATAAATGAAACCATTTAATTAAAAAATATATAATAATTGAAATTGTTATAATAGAATATAGAGGGATGCTAAGCCAGAGCAAAAAAAAGGCAGCCTCAACCTGATCTGTTAAAACCTAATTCGTAATGATCCAAGCCTTATTCCTCCTCCCAAAAGTTTTTTTAATATTCCCATCTCGTCATTATGAGAAAAATTCATAAAGAAGTTAACCCTTTTGTTATAACTTTGTTAAGAAATTATAATTTCTCTCTTTATTTTCAAAAAGATTAAGAAAATAAACACAAACTGATTAAAGATTAACGTACCAGCAAGTCTCAATTAAAAAATTAAATAGAAAACTAATCCAAGCATTATTGCTGAAATAATCCCATTGTTAAGCACAACACAAAAACCAAAACAATCCCGAAAATTTGTTAATAAAATACAAAACGACATAGCTGTAAACCTCTGCTAGTTTAAAACTGAATGCATAAATACATGAAGTAATGATTGAATACATTTAATGGGGAATTGGTATGAATTTGAATATTTCTTTCAATAAGATAATACTTTTGAACAACTAGTATTATGCTACTAAAGGAATTCTTTAAGCTAAATGAAGATACATTGAATACCATTTACAGTGCAGGTATTTGTAGTAACAAAACAAAAAAATTTGTTTGAAAAATAGTAATTAGAGTTGTTATAAACATTATGTAGTGCAGTTCAAAACCACACATTATTTGTATCCTTTTTTTTTTCATGATACATAAGTGAACTGAATTCATAATTGTTTTGCAAATGTTATAAATCAGTAATTTCATTGTAAATCAGTACTTTGGGTCTTACAATTAAGTATACAAATTTTCTTTACCTCTTAATATTTTATCAAATAGCAAAAATTTATGAACAAATACATTAGTGCATAGAAAAAATATTATATTTATGAAGGGTGAATGTATTTTGAAGACATAGAAACAAACCATTTTAAAGAGGATATTTGAATATAAAATTTTGGAAAGTCTCTGTTCTATCCTAATCTAATATTACTTATATCCTAATCTCAGTTCACATCTGGAGACTACAGTGATAAGTAAGAATAAATAATTCATTAATTTAAACTTTAGCACAATTTTTGTACAAGAGTTTTAACTTTTAAAAATAATTAAAAAGAATTAAAAAAAGATTTTTATCTTTAATAAGTATAATATAATAAGTATTAATTTAAATTTTTAAAACTAATCAATATCAAGATTTAAAAAAAACAGTATTTACAATATTTTTTATAATGAATTAATTTACATCCCAGTCTGGTCAAGCCCCACAATCGAAGAACTGATAGCAAATTCTAATGATTCCCCAGTTTTCATTTCTTAATTATATTGCACATAAACCGCTATTACGATTTTAAAACGACCAAGACTATCAAGTCAAATATGAACATTATCCTTGGTATTATACACAAATCAAACATCAGTTCAATAACAATGACTTTTAATATGTACAGAATGGCATGGAGTGGGAAGGTGCCTTGATCCCATATAACCTAAAATAAGTAAAATCAGATTATACATAGTAAGTTAAAAAGTAACATTTACATTGGAACTTTGAAAACTAAATTCTAATTACCAGGCAGCCAAAAAAAATAAATAATAATAATAATGATAATACATATCCTGTATTTCAGAAAATTATTTAATCATCTATGGACAATAAGATTAGAGTTAACCTTTTAGTGAATGACATATTAACCAGTTGGAGCACGAAAACCCTGTGATGTAAAGATAGACTAATCAGTTTGGCTTCTTCACTCACTTGTTTACCAGCTCTAGTGCTTTTCATGGCATGCTCTAGAATATTCTTTAAAAAAATACCCAACCACCCATATAGTTCAGTTCTTAAATACACCCAAGCAATCAATAGTATAGATGAAAAAAATCTAAAATAACATTATAAAAGAAAAATGAATGTTTAGGATTGCCTGTCATTCCAATTTTTTTAATTGACTTATTCTATTAGAGCCAACTCTTATACATAATACTCAATGTTTGAAAACTTTAAGATGTTAAAGTAGATAAAGCATTAAGAAATTGAATTTATTTCAAGCTAAAACATTTTGAATTGTTACAAGAATAAACCACTGCTACAATATGTATCCCGATAATTAAAAATATTGAACTATGACATCATATTGACGGTGTCAGATAACTCACAAAAAAAAAAGAGTTGAAATTTTCTTTGCAAACATGAAGGTTAGCCTGTTAATTATACAATCATGTAATGAAAGGGTGTGAAATTAAGGGAAATAAGTAACATGTTAAGAATTATAAAGTGTTTTGAAATAATTGTTTGAAAGCCCATTCAAATATATTTTTAAGATATTGATATCTTGTATCAATAAGATCATTATTTTGCTCATGGAAAATCTACTATAAATTTAACTAATACTGATGAGTAGCAAATCATTACCTTAGGTGTGCTATGTTGGGTCATCGTGTGTTCGACATAATATATCCTGTCCCTGGCTTTCTGCAGTTCTCTGTCTAGTCTTTGTCGTTCTTCTTCCAGCTCTCTGAGCCTTCCTTCTGCAGCTACAGAAATAGAAAGCATCTTTTAGAAAAAAAAAATAAACAAAACATATTGCTCTTCACTAATCTAAACAGATAATGAAAGAGAGACCCAAGATCTTGAATTGAAAACCATAGAAACTACAAAAGACAGTTAACATGATGCAACAAAATGATCAACTTGTGAGATTAATCGTATTAAGTAAAAGCTTTTTGAATGTTTATTAAATATTCACTTAACAACTGAAGAGTTATTGAAGGCATTCAGCAACTAATGAGTAATCGGAAAAATATTCATCAGTCAGGTTTCAGCGATGAAAAATGTGAATGAATAAAAAATTTCTGACCTCTCCCACTATAGCGACTTCTACAGAACCAAGCCTAAGCTAAGTCATCTGGGTGTAGCTGGAGATTGCTTACTGCTCATACCTTAGCCTTGACCTCACTCAACTACAGTTTAAACCTTTTCTCTGTTAAAGTGATATTAGACTACATTATTTTATTATATTCTTACAATTAGAAATAAATACCTATTAGCTGATTCTCCTTTTCTTTCTGTTTCGCTTCAAATTCCTTCCTTTTCTCTCTCTCCTGCTCTAATAAAAGCCTTTGCTCCTCTTGCAGTTGTTCTAATTCTTCTCGTTTTTCCCACTCCTCCCTCAACACCCTGATAAAAAGGATAAATAAAGTTAATAAATTAAAGTATCATTAAATTTTTTTTTTAAATTGTAGCAGTTACAATTAATTATAGGAAAATTAATTCAGCGTTAATAACAAAACTGAGTCGGGTAAAAAAAAAAAATAATAATGATAGAAATAGTAAAATAAAGGTTTTGTAAAAATATAGAACTACCTAGCTTGAAGTGATCTGACTATTTCTTCATCCCTCTTAGCTTGTATTTCTTCTTCTAAAAGAGCTTCTAAATGTGTGACTTGTTTTTCTTGAGCAACTTTAAGTTCTTGAGCTTCTAGTTCAGCAGCGACTCTCGCCTAATATAAAATAATTTTTGAAAAAATGTGAAAATGATTTATATTCAAAAGATATAAATAACAAAGTATGTACCAGTTTTTCTGCTTGAAGCTGGATCCCCATGTCATGAATTATGCTAGATTTTCTTCGAGATTCAGCTTCATCTATTTGTCTTTGTTTTCTTCTCCTAGCAGCTAATGTTCTCTGGTAACCTTGGCCTCGTCCCGATTGTGAAATGGCTATTTGCAGGGAAGATACCCATTGTAACCTGCTCCTATAAAGTTAATATCAAAGAATTTTTAAGGTATTAAATAAATATTATAAATAAAGCTGAACAATAATTTAAGGAACTACTAAGTCCAATTTGAATGATTTTTCTTGCATGATAAAAATCCGTTTATTGAGGAAGGCTTTATGTTTTCCGCTATCACATTACAATCAAAAACCAAAGGGATAATAACCATAAGTTGCCTACAGAAACGTTTTATTAGGCATGAAATAATTATGTAAAAAATTGAAATTTTATCGCCATTAATAAACTTTATTGCCATTTTGATCATGCATTTATGTATGGGACTGATATAACAACATATTATAAAATGCTATTTTAAAGGTAAAATTAAATTTTCTTTGTCAATGCAAATTTATCATGGGGAAACCACAGGGCACTACTACTAAGTTATATAAAAAATTACATTGCACCTGATAAAACCCCGTTCATTACCTATGATCGTGAGGTGCCAACTCAATACACCGTTCATTGGTATGTAAGTAAATCCTATTGGCCGAAGTATCCACCCAGCAATTGGGGTCAAGGTTAATCATGCCTGAAATGAAAGAAATCATTTGATTTTTTTTATACAAATATAAACATCATATATAATTGATAAAAATAGAAGTTAATTATTCACTGAGCAATCAATGTTAGTACAAAATTACTAACCACATTGTTCCTTTTCATCCATATTCTTGTAATAAGCCATTTGAGTAGGCTGAAGTACAAACCAGTACTCCCTCAGTGTTGGTAACAAATATCCCTTTTTCATCAAATTACCCTGAAATTATAATTTGTAATTGTCACTTCATTACGCACATAATAAAAATAATGCTTTTATTTCAATATTAATAGCAAGCAAATTGTAATAAAGATTACAAAAGATTAATACAAAATTGTGAAGTTAAAATAATAATTTTGTATAAAAAAAAAAAATAATCAAATATTCAAAATAAGATATTGATGTGTTTTAAGTAACAGCTTAAACAAACCTTTTTTATCACATCACTAAGAAATGTGCTAGCTAAAGCTGTTACTGCTTCTATCAGTACTGGTTCTTCAACATCTGACAAATATTTTGTTTCTAGAAGAGTCAGAAAGGTGGAGAATCTAAAGCCAGGAGTGTTGATGGTGAGGGAATCATAAGCTTCTTGGTCCCAATCTCCCCCGAGAGACATCACTAACTGGCAACTAACCAACCCTACTTCACTTCTCTCAAGAACCACCTAGAAACAATTTAAAAAAAATTAATTAAAATAAAAAGAAATAGCTCATTTACAAGTTAATCAGGTGATAGTTTTGAAAAAGAAAATTAGAGCACATAAAAATAACACTATGCAAAGTACAAGTACTAAATCTGTTTTATTTTTAACATTCCTTTATTAGCTTCTTTATCTTAAAAATCTATTTTCGGCCACTCCAAAACATTTAATTAAAATGAAACTTTGCATACTTTTCAAGGACCGATGATTATATAATATTTTAATAAGTTTGTCTTACTATCCAGAACAAGATTAGTGATTTTTAATCACCTTATCAAAAGACAAGGTAGTGCCTTGTGGCAAGTACTAAAGCATGACTTAAGAAAGCATGGGTAAATCTTTGAGACAAGCATATCACTACTGGCAAGATCAACTGGGGAGTTGATTTATTATATTTATATATAATATGATTTAATAATTAATAATAATATGATTATATTTTTTGCAACAAAAATAATAATAATTTTAACAACTAAAAATCATGTTTTTTTTAGCAAGCCAAACTAAAAAGTAAAAATGGAATATTAGTTCTAGAAAATACTAAAGAACGTGATTTTATAGCCAGCCGAACTAAAAAGTAGAAAATTAATGATTGTTTATATATCTAAAAAACACACTTTAATAGAAAACAAAATTATAAAGTAGAAAATAATTTTCAATAAGAATCGAGTAGTATATTTTAAAGCATGATTTTTATTTGTTTAAACTGTTACATATTATGATCTTACACAGATACCAGCTGACATCAGAGGGGTAGCTAGAGATTAACTATAAACCAAAATAACATTAACACCTTCACTACCACTGAACTAATATAAATTCAATTTTACAACAGTGTAGTCAATGCAAACAGCTATCTCATAACATAACTCTATTCTGTTCCAGACAATTCTTTTTATTATTTTATTGGCTAATAAATCTCTCCAATCAAATTTTTGTTTATGTATGACAAATAAAACAATTATCTTCATGAGTAACGGATATTTTAAAGATTAATTAAAATTATATATTTAAGAATTATTATAATCTTAAAAAATAGTAAAATGTTTTCTTAAATTTGAATTTAACAGATAAAATGTTTATAATAATTAATATAGTTACTTGAAACACATCTTGTTGCGTGGCACATGGCTGAAGCTCCCCGAGCATACAGAATACCCGGAAAAGGTGATGAAGACACTCATCGGGAAGAATATGTGGTTCTCGGTTTAGGTAAAGCCTTTTACAAACGAGCCAACAGACTTCATCAATACTAGCTTCATATTCCCTCAGTAAATTAAGAGAAAGAGTGTCTGGTAAAGATGAGAAGACCTTAAATGTAAAACTGCTCATTATTATAATAGAATATTAAAACAAGACGATATTCCAAAATGTAAATTAAAAATAAAATATTAATTAATTGAATTTAAAAATTTAATAACTTAAAGTGTTTAATATAAACTTTATAACAAACTACCAGGAGCAGTTTGAATTTTAATTTCATACTCTGGCTATAATAAGTAATTATGAATGACAAACAGAATACATAACATCCAACTAAACTGGTAAATAGCATGGAAAGAATAATGCAATCAAAGACCTTAAATCCACTTTTTTTAAAATAAAACATCAGTAGTCATGGTGCTTTTTAATATAACTGCTTAATATAACTGGAATAAAAGGTATAAGCAATATTATCCCAATAAACTTTAGTACATAATCTACTTTCCAATACCAATTCTCTAAGAAAGACTTAAAACTACATGATTTGAGTAAAAAAAAAATGTTTCAGCAAACCCCATCCCAAACCTGGACATTTACATTTTTACAAATTATTGTTTAGGTATGTTAATAACTGGTTAAGAAACAAGAATTATGAAATGGCTTGACAAAGTATGAGTTTTATTTAAAAAGTAACTTGAATACAATCAAAATTGTTTCACAGATCTCAAGTGATGACAACACTGACACTCATCTAAATGCCCATGAGTCACAGTTAAAAACTGCTTATTCAGTATATAATTAAAAAAATGAAAGATGTTAATAAAGGATAAATAACCCTGACATCTTCTCACAGAGAGCAGCCATTAAAATATAATCAATGGGTTGTTTCCTAACAATTCATTTTCTTATGTTTATTCAGTATATTCAATAATATTCAGTAAAATACTGTAGTGCAATAAATACGATGAAATGAGAATAATTTAAAGAGGTGTTTGTAGATGATAACATAAACAAAAAAGTTCTTATAATTCAATGGAACTTTGATAATAAGGATAAAACAATTTATATTTTATGATTTTTTTTATACTATAGAGGAAGTATAATAATTGTTAAAAGTAATTATACTTTTAATTACGCCAACCTTAAGTAGAAGAAATATAATTTGTCATAACTATATCCATTTTATTAAGGGACTTAAGGGTGGACTAATAGCGAAAAGTTCTAGTTTATTTTTATAAATCTCTCTTATGCTTGAATTCTCAGCCCCCTGCTTAATATATACATATATAAATTAACCTGAATATTTATATAAGTTAATGTAAATTAACTAAAACCATTCTGAAATTAAATCCGATCCTAGATAATCCATCAAATACCGAAAAACATATTTTATGATAAGATAACTTATATCTCAATCATGGAAAAAAGCAAATTTGGTAATTCTTTTTCACTTTAGCAACTTCATTTATATATAAATTTTTTATTTTGAAGAGAAAAGATTTGCCCTGGCCAGGATTCGAACCCGAGTTGTCCCCCTCTCCCAGCCAGGATAAATATAAATAGCAGCCATTAAAATATAATCAATGGGTTGTTTCCTAACAATTCATTTTCTTATGTTTATTCAGTATATAATATTCCGGCCAGGACAAATCTTTTCTCTTCAAAATAAAAATATTTAAAAATTAATTAGGATAATAAAAATTAGGAAGACCCGGGTTCGAATCCCGGCCAGGGCAAATCTTTTCTATTAAAAATAAAAATATTTAAAAATTAAAACAATTAATAAAAAATTACATAAAATATTTTTTATTTAGTTTTGTATGTTTTTAAGATATGTGTGATAAATCATTCAATGAAGATAAAATTATATGTAATATAGGAATAGATAAAGAAATAAAAGTGTATATCATACAAGGGGATAGAGTGAGTTAAAATAAACAATATTAAAAAAAAAAGAAAATTAATTCACCACAGTACATAATAAATAAATTACAAAACGCATTATTAAAAAAACAAACTAAAATATGCATATTTGACTTCCATAGAACAGCCTCTCACTTCTTTATGGTGCTCATATTTTTTATGCTCCTATTTTATTAATTTATAAATTAGACTTTATCAGGGAAAGTATCCCTGATTGCATTTTATAGCAAACAAAAATCTAAAGAGAGGGATATTTAATTTAATTGCTATGTTCAAAACTTTTACTTTAAATAAAATTAGGGATCAGCTCTTTTAATAAATTTTCTTTATTTACTAACTAATCCAATTATTATGTGGTTCTTGGAAAGAAAAATCCTTTCTTTCTTTAGGTATTATATTTTATAAAATAATTTTACTATGTTGTGATGATAATAAAGTGAAAGGCAACAATATCAATAATTTTCTAAGCTAAACAATGTGATTATATTTGTAAACAAGGCATGCCCTTGACTTTGTTTAACATTCTTCTAAAACTTTTTCTCCTCATAATAAAACTGCATACTTCTGTATACTGCTGGCTATAATTGTTAATACCTCCTAAAAAATATAAGGTGCAATTTCTACTTCCTGAAGCAATATTTAACATTGAATAAGATTCATAATAAAATAAAGTAGTTATAAAATGTGGAGTTATGATGTTCAATGATACATATTAGTTGAATCATTTAATAAATGCATTTAGTAACAATTATGAATGGAATAAATATATATATTAATATATAATTTAATAATAATTATTATCCATTATAAGTTTAAAGCTTCTTTTAAAAATAAAGTTTTTTTTTTCTAATTGATAGAAAATATGTATGAAAAAATAAAGAGAAAAATCTTTCCCCTAAAGAAAAACAGAGCAGAAAGATTCCCATATAGAGTAGCAACTTCTAACTGACCTTGTCACTCTTGGACAAAACTGAAGAAATGAGTCATATGAGAACATTAATTTGACTGTTTTCGAGTAAATTTATAAAAGTATAAATAGATTTTTAAAACTATCTTAAAAAAAGATCAGTTTTAATAACAAATGTCTGAGAGGGGAAACAACAGGAAATCTAGGCAAAATATTTGGGGAGTACTACAAATAAAATCTACAATAAAAAGTAGATTAAGGTCTATAGTTATAAGTAAAATAATGAAGTAGATAAAAAAATAGAAAGGCAAGAATACTTACTTCTTTTAATAAATAATATTTGTAATGATAAAAATTTAAGGATGTAGTACTTCTATAATGTTCTAATCCTTTTTCTACTCCATATAAATCCAGCAAAGTTCCTATATTTGCAGTTAACACCTAAAATATATTTTATAACATTTACTAATATAAAAAACTGGGTAACTTAAACATCATATTAAAGTTAAAAATAATAAACGACGCTTGTTATTAGTATAAATTACAGTGTATTTACACACTAAATACACATAAACAACAATGACACCTGTTAAGTGTCTGATGTCATTGTAATAAGAATTGATTCTAAGAGACCCATAATTTGTAAATAACAATTAACATACCTTAAGTTTCGATTTAACCACATTTCCTGAATTATCAGTCGAAAGAGAATTAAATGCATGCCAAATACTATTGGTTACATTCTTGAGGAGAGTAGCCATAATACCTCATCCCTCGTGATTCACTGATAGCAGCTCCCCCTCCTGTCACTCTATCAACCCTACCCACACAATGCCAAAGAGGTAGGAATATTTTATCATGTAGCTATTACTAGAATTGGAAAATAATATATAACATCAATCAGTAATGTCTAACAGTTATCATTTGAAATGCCCTAGAAACTAGTCATGGGTAGATACTGGATTTTCCTGTATCTGAATACATGTGATACTGATACTTTTCTGTATCTGATACTTTTACTTGATATTTTTGTAGATGAATACAGTTATCCCGACTCTTACTCTTCGAATACACTACACAGAAGCCTTTCTTGGAGCATCAGTTTTTGTTATCATTTTTAAAGGAAAAAGAGTTATTCACCAAATAGTAACACGCACAAGACATCAAATGATTATAATCATGTTTTTTATTGGTTAATTATTTTTTGAAAGCTATGGAATTGAACAAAAAAAAAAAGATTTTAACCCTACCTCAAACTTTTCCTATTCACGTTCCAAGACACGTAGAATTTGGATTGTAATACAAAATTTGTTTGTCGGACGCTGCACGCTATAGCTGTTATAATACTCGTCATATTCCGGTGCTGTTTTTTTAATTTTGTGAAACTAATTTTCTTCTTTAAAATGATATAAAATTTGTTACTGTTGAAAGTAAAAAGTGGAGAAAAAATTAATCAATTTCGTCGAATAATTTTTTTTTCCACCCAATTTCAATCATTTATGTCAATTGCCTTTACTTTATGGTATAGATATATCCATTAATGAAACCATATTTGCCCGGACATAGGTCGAGGTTTTTTTTGCAAAAGTTGCTCGGGAAAAATCATATATTAGGAGGCGATCTCGGAAAATGTTATTTCAACCACCCTTTACTGTTAACTAATTTCATAGTTTATTTTCCTTTCGACATATGTGATAAGTGACTAATTACAGATTATATTGATAATAAGTGAAAACTTGTTCACTATTATTTATTAATACTAAGGGGAAATGCGGCGAAATTGGTCTTTCGCCGATAGTTGATACTGACCAGTCAGTTGTACAAGTATCAGTATCAGTACAAGTCTCAGTATTTCTGAACAGTCAGTTGATACAAGTATCAAGAGAGAGGTGGGTAACCTTGGTAGCACCTCCCACTCCGCGAATCAAGTATCCGAGTACCTGTACCAGGTCCATTTCGACCTTATCTGATACTTGTATCAACTACATTTCGACCGTATCTGATACTTGTATCTACTACTTTTCAGTATCTGCTACAACGTATTGATTACAACAGATTGATACAACCTTACCCATCCCTACTAGAAACGCTATTGGAAATTGATAAATCAAGTTTAAGTATCAATTAATTTTAGAATAGAATAAAACAACATATATTTATTCTGAGACAATGTCCCTTAAGAATAACTAAGTTGTATTGCATATAAAAACAAACTTTTCTAGAGGGAAACATACATATTTCAATAATCAAATAAAATCACAAATATATAAAAATACACAAAAAAATAAAAGAAGAAAATGAAAACGAGAAGTTGTTCTATAGACACCTAAAAAGAATGATCCCAAGCAGAATCACCAAAAAAATACTCACGTATCTTTAAAAACCTGACTAAGACCAAGATTGAAAAGGGCATTGAAGAGCTCGGGTCTATCCGGATGGCATTAAGTTCTTCGCTTAGAAAGGAGCTTCATAAGGCACTGACTTTTAAAAAAAACAGGCGTATTATGGACACAGTGCATTCTGACTTAGCTTTTTAATTTCGGATCTTATCCTCTATACCCAGTAGATTCTCTCCTCAGCAGGTAGTTGGTAGCTCTTGATTGATGCAGAAAAACCATATTCAACAAATAAGATCAAACATAATTAGACTGTTGGTCGTTTTTTGAATTTTATTTTTGTTATTAATGAAGGGCCAGGCTATGAATCAATATATCTATTGGATGATTTTAACCACTATAGGAAAATCCTATCCTGTAAATATATATTCCGGATCTATATAGATTTTTTTCGATTTTACCAACGGCGCTTAGCTCCAGGATGGGCCCTACCCTCCTTGGCCATCCTCCCCGCTACCTTGTATGCGGCCGACATTCTTATTTTCAAATTCAAACGCCTACTGGTCGACCGGAATACCATCATGTAAAGAATATTTTTTTTGGTGTTTGCCTCCATTACAATTGTATGATATCATCATCATGATTGACGCGTCAACTCGCTTAGCGAGCTTGGGCCTCTTTAGTAATATTGTTACGGGCTACTGGGTGTAAAATGGACTAAACTATTACTTAATTCAAGATACTAGTATTTATTAACAAATTAAAAAGAATACAATGAGATTGTTTAAAACAATTAAATTGTTAAACTAATACCAATTTACAATGACAATATTCTACTAACTGTTATCTAATTTCTAAGATAATATACAAACAATATAAGATATTTGTAATACTAAATAACTAAACTATTTATATAAATTTGTATAAATACAATAATATTACACTATAGTTTACAACTACAAATTAACACTTACAGTTCGCTAATTAAAGTCTACCGACCGCAAGACTCTCCAAATACGACAAACTGACGCACAGTTTATTACACTCACTAATTAGTTATCACGCTGCCACTGGCTGACACTGTTGCTCACTTAGCACTTATTATACTGATACTAACTCACTGTAACTCACGCGCACTGTCACTAGTTAACGACTGCTTATTACTCACTGATACTGATACTAACTCGGCCGAAACAGCTGGCCTTCTTATATAGGCAAGGTAGGTCGGGGTGGGGCATTTCTCGGAAGAAGACCGAGATTCGACCAGGCCGATCCAGAAAGTTCTACACGCTCTTTGATCCCTTCCGCTTAATCCCACAGCTCGTCTAATCCTCTCAGCCGGTCCTTCTTCCCTCTCTGACCGTAACAATATGATAAAACTCAAAATAGAAATACTGAAATATAAATGATTTTATTTTCCATCAGTGAACAATTTCAACACACACACATAAAAAAAAATATTACGTTAATATATAAATATTTATATTTTAACAATAATCATGTTTATGATGGTCTAAGTTTCTCCGGATGATAATCATCTGTTGTCAGCTGTACCACTTTGATTCTACCATTGCTCTGAATTAATGCACAGGCAGCCTTGTTGAAGCCTGTATAGAACGAAGATGAGAATACAGTCAACATTTTCCAGTTGTGATGAATCTAAAAAATAAAACAAATATTTAATTATTTTTATAACGCATTAATACAGACAGGATGTCAATTATAAAGACAATGTTTATGAATACATTGTAAATATTTATAAATTGCATTTGTTTTTAAAATGCTTCATTTACATATTGGATGAACTCCGAATCATTGCTTATAGGCCATTTGAGAGGACTCGGGCCATTTTAATCGAAGTTATCAGTAAATTAAAAAAAACTGTATAATAATAATTATCTCTCATAATTAATCAAAATTTATGATTAATAAAATTCGCAACCAAAATAGAAAATAAACTCTAACTGATCTATGCTAACCGCTCAACTCAATACTTACGCTTGCAATGTGTCAAAACACCTTTATGGTCGAATTCAATTTATTTTTATAAACATCATAAAGGAAATTAACGTTACAAAATTGTTTAAACTCCTGAAGTTATTACATTTTAATTTTTTAATTTACCTCGTGTCTTAAAGAAGTGTTTAATACAATTATTATATCGTCAATATTATGAATAAGAAAGTAATAAATAGCAAACAAAATGTTTTGTTTTACTTTATTCAGGTTTGTTAATATATATCTTACCCTTAATTGTCAGATTTGGTGTTCAAAGTAAGTTTATAAAGGTTATTTGAGGATTTCCTTAAATGAATGAAATCGATTTTTTTTAAAAATGTATATTGAAAACAACTTATTATAATATATATTTTACAGTTTACCCAAGTTTTCCTACTTATTTAAAATTACGCCTTACATTCTTTACTACAATCCATGAAGGGTATTGGGTTGAGTCTAAGGTATAGATTGTACAGTTTCTAAGTTAATTGTTGTGCCTAGATTGGCCTAGGTGGCCGGCCTATATCACGCTCAACCGTCAGTTTTTACCCCAATTAAGCGCATCGACTTTAATGAGGCTGGATGAGCCCCAGGAAGTTCTGCAGATCCCATATGGCCCATCCATGGCTCTTAACAGATTAAATAAATCATCTGTCACAGCTGGATTTGAACTCGGGACCCTCAGCACAGCAACTTGCATCCATCCCAGCCATAGACTTTACAACTAATAATAAGAAGCGTGGGGATGGTTGACTGGAAGATAGACGTAAGGAAGAATATAGTTGGGGGTGCAGTCAAATAAAATCATGAGTCTTGCTCCAGCCTCCTATAGCCCTGAAGATGACCCACAAAGTGGGTCGAAACGTCGGCACATAATTAAATAAGTAACCACTTATTTAGTGTTTTTATTTGACTGCACCCCCAACTATTTTCTTCCTTACTTAAAACTAATAATAATTATTTTTATAGATATATTTATTTTATTTCAGCCAATATGACGTTTTGCATCCTATTACAAAACGACAAAACAAAAAGAAGATAAAATTACATTAAAAAAAAAATTCTACAGCCATCTTATCTGGGAGCGGAACTGCTTGCTCCCCCTTCTTGCTTTTTAGTTCTGATAAATAATGTTAAAAACGCACGATTTATTACAAATCCCTTCAAGGTTTGTACGGACAATTTTATATCAGAAAATCTCAAGTGTTTTTGGCAGAATGTATTTGTTTATTTATTATTACTTTTTTTTTAGGATTTGAAACAGTTTACAGTACTTTTAATGGTACTTGAACAAAAAAGCTCAAGGATAATCAATTTGACTGAATATAAAGGAAAAAGGAAAAAAAAAATCATTATAGATTACATGTTGAAAAAAAAAATCTTGAGAATAAAAGAAATAATTTTAAATTTGTAAAAATAATCAATAGTGTTTTTTCTCAATCTCTTGCAGACGGGGATAAAAACAAACTCAAATCAATATCTTGATTTTAATTTGAAACAAGCTGTCCCAGCAGACGTTGTTCTGCCCTAATTCCCTAAAACAAAGTGCTTCCCAGTGGCGGATTATCCGTAAGGCAAACTAGGCACGTGCCTAGGGGCGCGTAGTTACAAGGGGCGCGCGAGCTCAGAATTTAAAAAAAAATAACATATCGACAAAGAAAGAAAGAACTAAATGCTGATCTATAATATAATACAAGCATGATGCTATGATGCTGACAATCAGTTAAAATTAAGATGGCCATTTATGGCCGGTACAGGGGCGCCGATAAAGTTATTGCCTAGGGCGCTCTGGACCTTTAATCCGCCACTGGTGCTTCCAAATTTTCTCCAGCCATTACAATGGCAACTTCATCGATTGTTGGTGCATTGAAACATCTCGCATGTTCTCCTACAGAACTTTTAGGAGCTCTGATTACAATTTTATGATTACCAGATGGCATAAGATCCAGTACAGTTTTAAACAATGTATTCAATTGATTGTGTTGATGAAACAAAATTTGTAATTGTTCTACAATAGACCTCCTTACTATTATTATGTATTCAGGGATCAAGAAAAGTGTTGTTTTTATTATTCTCCTCGACATTTATACGTTTTTTCTCTCCATAAGAACCTTCTTCGGGCATTAACAAAAATAAGGGGAAAAAAGTGAGCTGAATTGGTCGAGCCGTTTTCAAGTTTTGCGCTTAGCGTCACATTAGATGATTCATTTTTATCTATTTAGATATACAGCTGGGAACAGAGTGGTTTGTATGGGAAAAGAGAAGTATTGTTTTCATTATTTCCCTCGTCATTTTTAATTTTTTTTTCTCTCCATAAGAAACCTCTTTGGGCCTTAACAAAAATATGGAGAAAAAAATTAACCGAATTGGTAGAGCCGCTTAGCGATTCATTTTTATTTATATAGAAAATGTACTAAATATTATTAAAAGCTATTAGTCTCTTATATTTATGAGAATTTTGAATTTCATTCGTTTCCCACAAATATTTCGAACAGATATAAAAATCATCAATCAAAGTTTAATTTTGTCTTAATTTTTTTTTGCTATTTTTGAGTATTTTCATCACTTTAATATATTGCACAATGCTGGCATAAAAATTCACCAATAAATGTACCCAATGTCCAGTTCGACTGCGTTTTTCCAGTTCATATCCAGCTGAAAATATTATTAAAGATATATCTTTTAAATTTTCTCCTGAACTATACGCAAACAGAAAATTTTACTCAAAGGAAAAAACTCACATATACGTTATATGATATCTCTGTATGGAAAATATGTATCTACAGCCCCGTTGAATAAGTGGTTTAGTCAAATTTTCTCCAAACGAGAATTAAAGATAAAGCGGAATTATTTTCGTAGTCAATAAATCAAGTGGCTAAGTCAGCCATTGGCTTGATATGGAGTTATTGCTCATATTAAACTCCATTTCAAGCCAAAAACTAAGAGAATAACACGATTCCACTTCCCTCGATACAGTTAACTCGCTCTGGACGAAATTCGATTTAACCACTTATTCATCAGGGCTGCAGTTACAATTATATAACTTTACCAATCGTAGTTTCTACTTAAATTATAATGTTTAATTTATAATTTTAAATAAATAAGAAATAACGATCTCGTATAGACAAATGAAATCAGACAAAACTATCACTGATAGAGAAAAACAAAATAAGATCAAAGACAAGGATAGAAATGTCAAGATCAAAACGAGAAGGCCGGATGTTGAGAAGTGATGTCCTCTAAAAGGCTGTCGATGTAGGTCACTCCATCACCATTACCAGAAAAGGCAATGTTTTTATTTTATCCGGGAAAGATTTTGGGATGTGTTCGTGGCTCAGGTGAAGGCGACAACTCCATATTAGTAACTCGGTGAAGGTCATTGACCTGACCTGTCGGAAACAATAATTGTCTTTAAATAGACATCATAACTATTATAGTAACTATCCGTCGACGGATTTAATTCTCCGATCATTAGTTTTAAAATTGCTATTAACATAAACAATTTTTTCGAGCTTTTTAAGTCCGCAACAAGTATTCACGAGTATACCAATATTACTCAATTTTATTACATGAAAAAAATTCTAAATTTTCATAAATTAACTAACTAAATAAATGTTTTTTTTTTTTTTATTTAATTCAATGATATTTACAACTATAATGGTATTATATCAAGTAAATGTGCAAAAATGTAGAATATGACATGAAAACACTTGTGGAGAAACTACCCATCGATAGCACTCCAATAAAGTTCTATAGTAGATGATCTCGAGGCCATCTTCTTTTCAGGCGCCTCGGAGGGTTATCAGGAATAGTATGGGAAGCAAGCTGAGAGACTAGCGGATTCAAGTGCGTATGGAGCTTGTTATGGAAGGATAGGTATCTAGTTTGGGCCAAATCAGTAACATATGGGATATTAAGATCATGATGGATGAGTTTGTTTGTGACATAATAAGGAGCATTGAGGATTTTACGAAGGATTTTGGATTGCAAGGATTGGATACGAGATGAATTGGATGGTTTAGTAGAGCCCCAAAGCAAATAAATGTAAGTATGTTTTCATAAGACTCCTAATTGGGTAGAAAATCTGGCGGTAGAACGTGATCTAGGACGAATTACCTCCCTGCACAACCGTTGTTCTAGAAACAGAAGAGTCTCTACCACGTACTGAATCTAGCAGTAATTTTTTTTATTTATAAGATTAAAATTTTTGGCAAGATTAAAATAGCAGCACAAATGCTGCACACCGCAGACCCATGGAGCTTTTTTTTGTAACAAAAAACATAATTCATCTTATAAGCTCGGACCACTGAGGTTACTGTTAAAAAGAAAATGAGAATCTGTTTCCACACTTTCACAAAGATTAATTAACTTTAATTACTAGAAACAAAAATGATATAAACGAACGTAATGTATATACTGGACTACATAACATCTGTTTTAGTTTCTAGAAGTTTTCTCATTATTTCTTTAATTCCGCGCAAAATCAGATATACTTAACTACTCCTAACAATAACGGGTATTGTTATTGTAACAATAATCTTCAAAAACTCATAATTAATACGTATTTAATTATTGGCTAGTCTATGCTGGCAAACTTAAGTCCATGTAAGGTGGAAAAGTTAAGAGGCAAAAATTCTTTAGGATAAATAGTGGAACATGGGGCGATATCTTCCCCACCCAGTCGAGCAAGGCATTCAGGGATATTCTTTATTTACCTAGAAAATTGTTTAAAGAATATAATGTATTTGGAATACTTCAAATTGAACTAAAAAATCAATCCCCAGAGCACACGGCTATTGTTTATTTATATATTAGTTAGCGAGGAGATAGTTGACTGGAAAATCTGAGTAAGGAAGGAAATAGTTGGGGGTGCAGTCAAATTAAACACTAAATAAGTGGGTACTTATTTATATAGTATTTATATTTATATTTATATAGTACTTATATGTATTTGTATTTATATAGTACTTATTTACATAGTGGGTACTTATTTATATATAGTTTATTTATATAAATAAAATTTCTTAATACTAATTAATGATGTAAAATAATCACCTGAAATCCCGCTTTTTGAAATTCATGAGCTCTTACTAAAAACGACAATTGGTTCACCTTAAGGAACTTGTCCAACGCTTTTTCATTAAAGATGTGCCCCGTAGATCTTTTCACGTTGTCGCTGAAACCTTCGTTGGCTGCCATCTCCAATTTCGCTTTATCCGAGATTTCTGAGTCCCTTTTCAATAACAATCATTAATTAATGCTTCTTATTCTCAGTGAGAATAAGAATAAATTTTATTTTCATCTATCAGCTGATGATCGAATTCCATAAAGGAAGGAATAAAAAAAGCGTTGTCTACTTCCGTTCTCGTTGATATGCGATGTGATAAGTTTCCATACTATACATTAAATATATTCAACTTTACAAACAAATGTATTCCTTAACATAGCTTCGGGTAATAGAAGGCTGAAGTATTTTGATGTACATATTTTACTGTTGTAATTTGTTGTGATTGTGTTATATAAATGAAATTAAAGGAGGTTTAGAAAAAGTAAATAAATGTACAAAAATCAAATATAAAGTGAAAAAGCATTAAGAATGGAATATGGATATATTATTACTTTACTAATGTATGATTTCTTAATTACTTTACTAATGTATAATTTTATTAAGATAGATAAAATTTCCGGTACCAATAGTGTAGCTAGTTATAATGTCACTTATAAAAGTATTTAGGGTTCATTGTTGTGTGATGTTAATATCATTTAAAATTCCATATTTCATTGACCTACTCTTAAGAAATTTCGTTTGCCTCCTACTTCGAAATATCTGGCAAAGGTGTTACGGCAGCAGTGTGGTTGAAGTACACCATTGAAGTCCATCTGAGGTAGATAAGGTGTAGAATCAGTCCTTCAAGTTTCATGATTTTGAATTGGAATTATTCGCTTATATTTTAATACACTACGTTTGTTTTAATAACATCAGCAGTATTTAGCTGCCTTAATATCATCATAATCCATCCTCGCTACCGCTCATGCAGTGTGAGGTTACTGCATAATCCCTCAATAAGGGATGCAAAAATTTTATGACTATTTGTTTATTAACTACAATGAATCTCTAGGAATAAAAACATATACTTGTATTGAGGTTATAAGGTACCTATAATCTGTTTTAATATATTTAATTGAACTTCACCAACCTTGCCGGATCATTCCACAGTAATTCCCATGCAATCGCATTGTTTTCAGGATGGGGGAGCGGAGTGGGTATTTTCTGTATAGCTTGGATGGTGGGGCATACCCAAGGCGGTGGAATACCTCCATGGCAGCAGAATACCTGGACATTTATAAATCAAAATGAATAAAAATAATATACCTACGTTATTATTTTTCTAAATTAGTTTAAAAACTCCACTACACAAGCCAGAGAATAAAAGTAAGGAATTAGCAGTCGCAAGAGCTCTTATAATAGCGAACCTGAAAGTATGAAGTATAAGTTAGAACATAATTAAACATGAGTGTGATATCAGAAATGGAACTTTGAAGTTCTTATGCTAATAAATGTAGTTCATACAACCATTAATAAAAAACTGGCTTTACTCTGTCATAATTTTTTTTGTTGCTCCCATTTAATGAGATGGGAAAACCCAAACTTCGTATTGCATGGTTGTCATATCTATTCTTATATAAACAATGTCTAATTAAAGTAAATTAAATGCAAAATTGACTTATAATGAAAATGAATTGCACTTTTCTATTGATATAATGCTTGAAACTACTTCGATTAGCAAGAACTATCATTTGTAGATTAGATATCTTCCTTCAATGGAAAAACGAAGCTAACTAATACATTGAAAAAATAATCCTTCACATCTATTTCATGAAAATTAACCTAACTATACAATAAATCCATTGGAACAAATCACACTGTCTTCATATTGTAGATTCCAATTACATAGTTGTCCGACGTGGAACATTCTGGGACATCTTGCAAGGTGTTACGGAAAGCTAATTGATTTGTTGGATTACGTTTTATTTATTTATTTTTCTCGCCTTTGAGTCTTCTCCGTCGCCTTCACTAACAATAAGCTCACTTCAAGGTGTTTAACATTCTCAATCACAATAATGACTCAAACATTAATTGTATTTTAATTTGGTCACATGATCAGGGCCATAATAATTACAATTTTCAATGTCATAAAAGTTTAAATATATAATGCAGTTTTGTAAACATGATGACGTCAATTTAGGAAGTATCACTTTCAAATCAAACATTTCGCGATCTCTTAGTATAGGTATTTTGGAAAATCTATACAGTGCCCTTAAAATCCGTTATTAATGGTGAATTAATTAGATTTAATTACTAAGGTAACTTAACAAAATATAGAAAGTTTCAACCGGAACACTCCGATGTTTTTACATCACGCCGTATTTGCTACTGGATTTAGATTTGAGTGTCGCTTCTGTGATAAGGGTAATCGATTACATCTGTTACAGTTTTAAATGCGATCAACCATTGTTTAAAAAATGGACGTACTATATAATTTATAAACATTCGGATTATAATTATTATTAATAATAATTAAGTTAATAAAGCAGTACCCTCTTATCTACACAAGCCGCTAAAGGCATGCAATCGAAAGCATCGTTGACAGCGTCCCATAATTTATATCCCAACTCGGCTCCACAACGTTTTCTGCACTCTCTGCAAAATAATTTAGCAATTAAGAATCCAGATAAATTTAATATGTTTTTGGTTATTCTAATAAAGTAAATATACAAATCTAGAGATAACTAAAGTTAAAAAGAAATGTTGTAAAGTTGAAAACTATTTAGCAGCGGATCCGTGGAATAAACCTAGATCAATACTCACATTCTGTTTAAGATTGGTTGATAACCTGTAGGAATAAATAACACGTGCCTCTTTCCTTAAAAAAAAAGGGATACAATATGATATAAAATAAGATATATCACTAAACCATCGCATTAATATTTTAACTGTAAATATGTTCACCGACCAACCCGAACCGGATTTAAAAACAAAATGGAGGTCAAAGTACAGGAAATGAAAAATGAAGACATTTTATACTAGAATGATCATGTGGAAAAATAAATGACTTGCAACAATAAAAGCTTGCTTATTTTTTCTTATTCTTCTGATGATGCCTCAATAGTGGCAAGTTTTTACCTTTCTTATTTTTTTAGGCTTAAGGTTTTTTGTTTGGAATTTTTGCATTCATGACTTAATTGATCCTCCCTCATACGCTTAGATCTACTACGCCGGTGTTTATCAGTTGGTTCAACGCTGATTATCTTTTTAAGATTTTTTACAATAATAAGCCAAACGTTTTTAAAACCCATCTAAATTTTCACGATACTATTGCTTCAATCGTATTAACTGGGTTCCTTATGGTTTCGCACAATTCTTACAAAAATTGTTAAAAATTATATTAAAGTAAATATGTAAACCTGACTTGAAAAATGTCATGTAATTGACATTCTGCTTCTGAGTGGAACGAATCTCATGGTTCCCCCTGATGAGAAATATCGAGTGAGGGAATCGAATTTTCTGAGCAAAGAGATAGGCCACTATCTCGATGGCGCTCTCTCCCCTGTCTACGTAGTCACCAAGGAAGAGGAGGTTACACGGGAACAGTGAGATACCTAGTGGCCAGATGTTCCGTTCGAAGCAGCTCAGGTCTTGAATGTTACCGTGGACGTCACCTGGCAATATATAAATTAACGGTTAATTAGTTAACCACTGTCCTCACTACTTACGCTGATGACACATGTGTGTTATCACTTAATAAGGAATTCCTGTCCTACTGTATCCTTTAATAATATTCCACTGAACCCTGTCGAAGAGATACGTTACCTAGGACTCCATCTGGATAAACGTCTCACTTGGAATCCTCATACAAGACTGAAAAGACAAGAAACTGCTCGACGTTTTCGCCTACTTCAACATTTACTGGACAAACGCTCTAAGCTCCCAATTAATTACAAAAGACTCATTTACATGACAGTTATCAGACCTATTTGGACATACGGAGTTGAGCTCTGGGGCTCTACTAAACCATCCAATTCATCTCGTATCCAATCCTTACAATCCAAAATCCTTCGTAAAATCCTCAATGCTCCTTATTATGTCACAAACAAACTCATACATCATGATCTTAATATCCCATATGTTATTGATTTGGCCCAAACTAGATACATATCCTTCCATGACAAGCTCCATACACACTCGAATCCTCTAGTCTCTCAACTTGCTTCCTATACTATTCTTGATAACCCTCCGAGGCGTCTGAAAAGAAGATGGCCTCGAGATCATCTACTATAGAACTTTATTGGAGTGCTACCGCGGGGTATTTCTCCACAAGTGTTTACATGTCATATTCTACATTTTTGCACATTTACTTGTTATAATACCATTATAGTTGTAAATATCATTAAATTAAATAAATAAATAAAAATTAGTTAACCTGAAGTAAGTTACTAATATTGGAGATACTGAAAGGACTAACCATTATTAATACGAAATATGCCTAATAATGAAGGTAACAGAAACAATCAAAGCACGTAGTATACGTATTACTTTACTCTAATGACTCCCTAGCCCTTGCGGGACCTTGGCCTTATAAGCATTCCTCCTCCACGCGACCTCTCTTCGGCTGCTCTTCTCCAGCTCTCGACACCCAACGACCGAGAATCGTCTACCACATCTTGCAGCCAACGAAATCTAGGTTTACTGAGCTTCTTCTATTCATCATCAACCATCATGTTTTCCCCCGTTTAAGGAAACCCATTTAATAGAGACTGGGAGAAACCCAGAAGGATCTGCAGACCCCAGAGGGTCCATCTATGGCATTTAACAAACTGAATAATTTATCTGCCACAACCGGATATGAACTGGGGACCTTTAATACATGCAATTCAGTCAATAGGTATGGAGCTGGATTTGTGTACCTTGTATAACAAATTCAGCCATAGATTTGTTCATTAAAATTAGAGGATTACTATAGAATTTGCAAAATCAGAGAATGTGAACTTAAAGTTAGGCAATTTAAATTTTTGTTTTTAAGTATATGAGTAAAGTGTAACGGATTCAGATTACCTATAGTGTAAACAGGAGAGTTCAGGAGAAGCATTCTCTTTTCTTGACGAAATATGCCCGCTACACTGGCAGAAATCTCAATAAGGAGTTGTGCAAATTTCTCAAAATCAATCTAAGAACAGAAATGTTGATTCGTAATTAGATTAATAAGTCTACACTATCAATACAATCAGTAGCAGTTCCTCGTTAATGGCTCTAGGGGCGCACAATATTTTTTGCCTACATTGGGAGGTTGTCTGCTACAACGGTGAGGGTAGCGTCCATTTTAATTATGGCCTTCCATTTCTGTAGATTAATTCGATCACAAACAAACATTTTATTGATATTTATAGAACTATAAAGTTATTATTGTTTTTTCTTGTATAAATAGAGGTAGAGACCTGTTTAAAAAAGTGGGTGTTTTACATGCCTTAAATATTTCAATATTTCCATAAATGGATAGATATTGCATTAACACGCCTGTATATAGCTGGTCATAAGGAATATCATCACCTCTAGTTGGTATCCTTTTTTTATTAATAGCGCATGCTACCCCATAGTGCTTTGAATATATTGCCACATAGCATAAAATATGCTGGAAAAAATTTTAAGGAGATTTAAATAGAAAAACGTTTTTATTATTATTTAATAAGTTTTTAATGAGAGGTAAAATAGTAACTCCTTAGAGGTAAGGATAGAACTTTTTAACCATAAAAAGCTTGTATTGGCGAGGTGACAACGTGTTGCGCCACTTCCGCACTCCTGTCTGTATCTGGCTTATGGCAAAACTGTTTGCATGAGATACATTTTGAAAACTCTTACGCACGTTGTAAGAGTCACTTACCTGACCCCAAGAAAACTTCTCCTTTGGTTGGCTTTCAGTCTTCCGTAAATCAAGTCCAAGAACTTCGGATTCGATCTCTTTCATCTCGGCATTAGCAAAATACTTTAAATAGGCCAGAATCTCATTTTGTGGCGATGATTTTATCGTATACAAATCCGCAGAGGGAGACCGCACTAATGGGATCTTTATATCTCTCAAAATTATTCCTGGAATATTTAAAACAGAAGCTAATTGATAATATCTGTTGATTTAATAACATTTTAAATATAAAACGTTTACAAAAAGCCTTAAGTCTATAAATAAACAGCGAAAAATACCAGCTAATATTTTAATAATTCAGGCATCATATGACAGAGACAGAATAATAGACATATATAAAGCACAATCCAGTTTCACAGTCCAAAAGACACCATTCAGAGACAGCATCCCACCGCCAAAAAGACACAAAAGCAACTACTTATTCATAAGAGAGGTTACAGGAGAATAACTACTAAAAGTTAAATGAAAACAGCGGATGTAAAATAAATACACATATATACTAAACAACCAAAACAGTACTAAGGCTAATATTAATAAAATAAATGATAAAAATAGAAGAAGAGTGTAATACTGTCAACGGGTGCAATCAATAAATTACACAATATACATAATATAGTATCATTTTATTTATGTCTACGTTTCAACCTAAGCTTTAGGCCTCTTCAGGGCAGAGGAATGAAGAGGAATGAAACTATTAAAATAAAATATATGAACCTAAATAGACTTGAGGCATTTTGTTTGGAATTTTTCCACTCATGCCTTCACAAATATTTGATGTTTATTTTGATCTTTTGCTTTTCGATATTGATATTTTAAACACGATTCAATACCTCAGTTACAGCAGTCTTTTTTTATTTTTTAAGGATTCCTATAATACATTTAAAATACGAGATACAATAAAATGTGTACAAGTAAAAAGTTAGTAACTCTTTGTCTCATCTGGAAATTATAAATTCAATATCGTTGTTCCAATCCAAGGTGGCAGTTGGGTATGTAGTAAAATTGTTCAAATAAAGTATTAATTCTCTTAAGTGAATTGGTTATGTTTTGGATCTGTAACCATGAACGTGACAATATTCAGTTAGGCTTATCAGCATTGCGAAGCGATTAAAAAACAACACGTTTTGATGCTACATAACCATAAGAATAAATTCAGATAAGCAAATACGGTTTTGCACTGGCGATATGGGTATAGTTGAAAACAGCAATTTTAAATAACTTTGACAATAATCCCACTCACATTAGTCCAAATATGAAATATTTCACACACTAATCTTTTCCCCGAAGTATCCGAGAGAATTAAAGAAGATAGCTCTTGTTTGAAAGAATAATTTGTAATCAAGTAAGAAAGAATGGATCATTAACTACTTTGGTACTATAAAGAAAAAAAAACGGTTGGCCATTCTCAAGGAATAAAAACTAGCTTCCAGTGTAGGCAAAGCACTAAACCCTCTCTCACCTTATAACCCCTACTCACTTACAATGAAGTTCTTCCAACTTCCAAGCCAAATAATAAATGAATCATTAATCGTTTCACTTCCGTCGAGTCCAAGTTATTATGGGGCTCACAGAATCGAGAAAGTAAATACGCCAAAGAAAGGACAGAAACAGATCAGTCTAACCGTTCATTGCAATTACTGATCGCTCGAATGGCAATAAAACTATCTTCATTCACCTCATCAAACAGAACGCAGATAAATTAAGAGACCTGGCCTTTTTTTGTTGTTGTAATTTTTAAAGATACTTCTCTAGAGCTTCCTTTGAACCTCTGAAAGATCCAGTTCCTGTTAAACATAAGGATATTAACTGATCACGATTACGTAAGAATTTTTACTGTATTCTCAATTACGTACTTTGTGGAAGTGGAGAAATTGAAGCCTAAATCCTTTTCCTTGTAATTGTTGTCGGAGATGTTCAAGATGTTAAATGTAAGACAACGACATTTATGCTAAAAATTAAAAATATGATGTAAGGGATTGAAAGATCATGAATGCACAAAGTGGCCCAGCCTCAATCAAGAAAATAAAAGAAGAACATAGAATATACGGATTATACTTAAAATCAATATTTTATTATATTAAATTGCCTCTGGCAGTTCTTAATGAAAGGTGAAGAAATGGCAAAGAAGAATTCTTTGCTTCAATGATCTCTTCGTACTCATTTCTTAACAGGAACATCCTGGCCTTCCCACGATATTTTGCTGTTAATTTTCTCCTGGCTTACTTCACATAACATAAATTAAAAAGTGTCAGGTACTCGTTAAAGACCCCTAATCATACTTTAGATATGGAAATTTTTCGACTTATCGGACTGTCGCATCGTCCGATAAGTCGTAGCTTAAGGGCCGTAAAATAAATTAAACAACAATGTGAAATCATCCGATTTTAAGCTATAATGGTTATTAGAAGAAACTTCTGATTTCATAAACTTTTTAAAGTTAATAATAAAAAATAAAAAAATACTAACCATCTACCTTGTCAATGTCAATAACCTCCGCTACAGAACCCTGGTCTATCCGGGACATGTAACTTGATAACATAAAATCTTTCTTATTTACCTTCGGAACAGCAATGTCGGGACATGCTGAAAATGCCGGGTAATTAATTAAAATTTAATAGTAAAATTAAAATAAAATAAACTTTTAAAAAAATTGGTGCTTTTTGATAATAAAACTTCTTCTAAGGTGTTCAAAAAAAAAATCGTTTAATATAGGTGAGTTTTTAGTAGAGGATATGTAAGGTGGACAACAAAATAAAATAAAATATAATTTCATAATCATTAATAAATCAGTAAACAGAGTAAAAATTACTTACACTTGACTTTAGATATATCTATGTGAGCTGTTCTTTCTCTAAAAACAACAGGAAAATTATATCATAATTAAATCACATAAATCGCAATAAACTTAAACATATTTAAATCTAACTGTTAAATTGTTTGTCCATTTAACGTCACTTTATGCTGCTGTGGCTAATCGGACGATGCTACAGCGGGAGCTCTAAATTTTGCCTAACCAGGTTTAATTAGGATAGGGATTTTTAACGAGTACCTGACATCGTACAGGCTCGGGACCCCCGTTTAACATCCCTTCCGAAGGACGGCGTAACTAAGGATTTTTTTCTCCCTTAGAGAAAAACCCGCTATCTTGGGCTAACTGTTAAATTGAAACTAACATTATTATTAGTGTAATATTAATAACTAAAATATTATAAAGCTTTCAGAGCAGACCATAGATGAGCCTTAGCCAACGCAAAACATTTGCTAGACCGTGTTTTCTGGCTCCTAAGTTGGGGTTAAAGAAATACCGAAACAAATGTTAAATTATAAAAGAGATATCGATTATTATTACTTAGTTATTTTTTATTTAAATATCATTTTTATTAAACTTTAGTTACTTTCCAGTTGATAAAACCAGATATAAGAGATATATAATATAATAATATACATAAACCAGGGAGCGAGGAAGAGATATAGAACGATACGTGGAGCGTCGCGATATTATTAATGACTGTTTTTCTATTTTTTGCTTTCATACTTTCTGTCCCAACATTTCGAACTTACAAATGATCAAGAATTTGTTTATTCAGGGTAATGATCTTTCTAAGGCTTCCTAACTAGCATTGATTTGTATCACATTCACATAAGAGGCTTACAATCGAACCAGGAAATAATAATATATCTAAGGAACAAAAAAGGTTCGATTCCGAAAATATAAACAAACGCATGTATCTTCCACTGAAACTATTGTAAAAATCTTATGATCTATTTATAAATAACGATCACCATATATTACTCTCTACTGTTATTAATCGTATATAACCATAGGAAATAATAAAGGCGTACACAGGATATTTACCTAATACTATTTATAAAATCTATTACACTTGTTGTGGATTTGAGAACATTTAAAAAGTGAGAAAACTTAGATGTTGCAGCAACATGAATAAAGGCGTTGATAGGTACGTCACTTCCTAGTCGAAGGTCCATAGCCCTAAGAAGTAGAAACAAAGAGGATTAAAAATATAAATATATCTTTGTTAATGATTTAATTTAAACAATACGTAAAACATTCCAGAACATCAACAAACTCTCAAAATATTTAAAAAAAATAACTTGAACGTTTTTTGATCGATGTTTAGACATTTGAAATAAAAACATCCCAGGCTAATGACTCACTCATTAGTAATATATTTCATTATAATATTTCTCATTCTTGAAATAAAGAACTTTTCCAGTAAATAACACATCTATATTTTAATCAGAGCATAATTTTGTTTCTGGATACCTCATCGTAATTTCTATTTCTGCCTCGATCGAAATATTACGTCCTAGTTTCGTATTTCGTGAAGCTACTACGGACTGTATCAAAGAGGTGAATTCTACCTGGGTTAATTTATCATCTCTGTTCGAGTCGAAGCACCTGAAATAGGTATCGATAATAAAAACTGTGAAATAATAATCTTTCATTATTCAGAAACGGAGTTTACTTCGATAGTACCTGAAGAGAAATCTATTTCTCGCGTCTAGGCCGTTCCCCTTGAACGTTGAGTTGGAATCCACAGCATGAATTAAATAAAGGAATTCTCTAAAGGTTATTCCGTTTTTACCATTATAATCGGCCCCTCTAGAATATATTTTTAAAAATTAATAAATATTTAAAACTCATTTTCCACTGGACCTCTAGTCGTCTTTTGGACAGAGCATCTAACTTACCACAAGGTATTCGACCTTGATAAATATAACAATGTTTTGTTTTTGTTTCTTTAAAGGGCATTATAAGAGTAATATTCTTGGATGTTCTAAGCAAGTACAAGTTAGTTGAGAGCTAAAAGTTACTTAATGTAACTAACGAAAGTTTTTATTAAAATAAAGTTTGATTTGATTCTTTAATTACATGATATAATGCTATGATTTACGTGACATAACCCTCACAGAATAAAGAGAGTACCTCTGGGGAGTTACCTATAAGCCGTCTCCCTTAAATAATCATTCCAACCAACAACGCTCGCTAATCGCCGTAACCCATTTGCTCCCATTATTATGTTTGGATAAGTGAATTTCAAATATTCATCATGTAACACGGTTATATCTGAAACGAAAATCGGTTAATAAATTATTCTAACATTAAATAATTAATTGCTAAGAATCATTCAATGTACCCGAAGCTGAGAGCATCAAACCGCTGAGTAAATTGTCGAATACGTGAGTTCGAATGTTGTTTATAGCATGCTCTCTTGTAACTTCTATTAAATTATAACCTGAAACATAAATAAATAAATAACTATTTATTCCGCAGCATGCCAGTTTGGTGGTCATTTCACTTCATGATCTTATCTACATCGGCGGTGTTCCCTACCATTTCTTCCCAATATATATGTAAAAAATCAATAACCAAGGGAAATTGACCAAGCCAATATGTATTTTGGGGAGCGGAGGGCTCAGGGGTAGATCACTGAGTTGCCATGCCGAAGGTCCTGGGTTCAACAAATCCCACTCGCTGGTAGATTTGTATTTAATTTGTTAGCGGCTGGAGAAAGATACTGTTACGGTCAGAGAGGGAAGAAGGACCGGCTGGGAGGATAAGACAAACAATGGGATTAAGCGGAAGGGATTTTAGAATGGCGTAGATCCTTCTGGGTCGGTCTAGGCGGTTCTCGGTCTTCTTCCGAGAAATCCCCACCCCGACCTACCTTGCCTATATAAAAAGGACAGCTGTTCGGGCGGCAGTCAGTAATAAGCAGTGAAGTAATAAGCCAGTAGTAAGCAGTCGTTAACTAGTGATAGTGCGTGAGTTACAGTGAGTTAGTATCAGTCTGTAATAAGTGCTTAGTGAGCAACAGTGACAATTAGTGGCCGTGTAATAAGTGTAATAAACTGTGTGGCAGTTTGTCATATTTGGAGAGTCTTACGGTCGGTGGACTTTAGTTAGCGAACTGTAAGTGTTAATTTGTAATTGTAAACTATAGTGTAATATTATTGTATTTGTACAAATTTATATAAATAGTTTAGTTACTTAGTATAAACAATATCTTATATTATTTGTATATTATCTTAGAAATTAGATAACATTTAGTAGAATATTATTATTGTAAATTGATATTAGTTTAATAATTTAACTGTTTTAAATAATCTCATTGTATTCTTTCTAATTTGTTAATAAATATTAGATTCTTGAATTAAGTAATAGTTTAGTCCATTTTACACCCAGTAGCCCGTAACAATACTATGCTAGATCCCATAGTATCCTTCTCCTCTCCTGGGGCTCACACATTCTCTATAAAGCGGGTAATCAAAATAAGGGGGAAATCTGGCGGTTGAGCGTGATCTAGGACAAATCATCACCCCGCATAATCGTTGTCCAAGAAACAGTACAGTCTCTACCATATATGTACTGAACCCAGACCCTTCACAGGTGTTAGTGGTGCAGGTTTTTTTCTTCCTTTTTGTTTAATATGTAATTATTTTGGTATTAGAATCTGGCATGATTTCCTGGGCCTTTACATATAATGAAGGTTATATTAGACTTCTCATATAACACAAAATTATGCCAGAGTTGAAATCACTCATCTTGAATTACCCATTTCTGGCTACGTTAGTCATTCTGAAATAAGATATGTCTTTGCTGTATTCTGGTGCATTTCCAAGCCCATTTTTTTCTAATCATTCCGATTTTAGAAAAACAAAAGGTATAAGATAGTGACTTAGAAATGACGTAACATGACATTTATCGTGACGGAAGTGTAACTACCCCTATCATTAAACTGGCAACTTACAGAATAAGCACCATATATTAATTTATTATTTGTCTTTAAAACATAAATAAAATTAATGAACAAGTATTTTTTTTAAAGGGAGTGACTCAGTGCCAATGACTCAGATCCATGGGTGATGAGAGGAGCAAAGAATGTTAATTAATTGTTTTATCTTCAGTTAATTAAGTGAATTACTGTTGTGAATAAAACCAATAATTACCGTAATACCGGTTCTGAGGGAACTCAGCTACCGCACTTACTTTGTACCAATGCACAGTTCTGGAGTAATCCCAAGTTAGCAGTCGATTCGCTATCATCAGTGATGTGGATGACAACATCAGGGCACATTCCATGATCTCCTGAATCGTACAGCTCCTCGAATTCTTCTGGGTTCATCCAACATGTTTTGCTAACCTTAATCCATAAGGAACTGGGTTAGAAAAGGGATTAATTGTCTAAATGGGAAATTATTCATGTATTTTTGATTTTTGAATAACCATCATGACTTGATATTTTGAAATCATACAATACCATCACAGATACGTATTGTGGTATCAAAGAATTCAATTAAACTTTCTTGATCTCTCAGCCTTAAGTTATTAATTTTTAAAAGCGTTTTAAGATGGGCCCTCGTTCCTAGAGCCCCGATGTTTTTTAAATATACCGGCAAAACATTTTCAGCACAGCATTCCCAAACGTAAACTTAAACATAAATTTACTTCAAGTAGCGACAGAAAATTACTTCCTCAAAAGGAGGTATAACAAACATTTTGATAGCCTCGAAAAAAATACGATACCAATATTCAGGACTCAGAAATCAAAACCATTTGATCCCAGGGATAGCAAGCATACTTAAAAAGCATTTTAGAATATAATAAATACAGTAAACTGTTTTAAACTGGCAACTAATGAACCTCATCAATAGAAATGTATACTTCCGGATACACCCCATCAACCGCTGGTCTTTCCCCTTAATTATATCTACACACTTTATTGAGGCTGGGTGAAAAAATTATAGCATACTCGTATTATTGTAGAAGCTACTCACTTTATTTAGCTTGTAAATCTTAGCTTTACTTTTTACATCTTTTGAGACGGGCACTACGAATACCGTGTTCAGAATATATGGTTCACGATCAGATTTCCAAAATCGAATAATCCTCCAAAAATGTCCATCAGTTTCCAATGGTAGACAAAGATACTAGAATGCATTAAAAATATATATAAATGATGGAATCAATAAAAATAAATCCAATACTGCTTATAAAAATCCGAGGAGTCAATAAGAAAATATATATAGTAAGAAAATCATTATTATTAACCATATAATATAGTAATGATGTAAATAATCTACCTATGATGAATAGGTGTCAATTTCAATGTTAATTTCAGACCAACAAGGGCCGACCAGTAAAACAAGATGGCTGCGCTAATAATAAAAATTGCGACTAACTTTCAAACTCAATAGTGAGAATTGAAATCGCTGTAATACCACAAAAAGCTTTAATTTTCCTTCACGTTTTTCCTGAGGAATACCTGCTTGGGGAGTATTCCGAAAGTCCACTGCCGAATTCCAACCCCGTTTCTTTATAATATCCAACCCCTCTGAACGGGACTAGATATGCGTTATTGTTTCACAAGATTCAATTATCCTTCTTCGTAAAGAGTTAAGGTCATTGACTGGCCCTGCATAGACTTTTTGTTTAATGTCACGCCAAAAAAAAAAAAATCAAGTGGTGTCAGGTCTGGAGAGCGTGCAAGGTAAGCCACTGGTCCTGCACGGCCAATCCATTGATTGGGTTAATTAACATTTAGCCATTTTCGTGGACCTCTTCCGAAATGTGTAAGACAACCATCTAATTGAAACCACATGTTTCTCTCAGTTGTGGAATACCTTTAACTCATAGTAATCTTTATGAAGAAATTCCAAAAATGCGTCCGCATTGAGTCAAGGAGGTAAGAAAAGCGAATATATTAAAATAGTGTCTATTATCCCCAACCACAAATTGCACTGAAACTCAAGTTGAAAATTGTGCTCACGAATTGCATGGGTATTTCAATGCGACCAGAGATGATTATTTTTCTGATGGAAGGCACCTCTTCTTGTGAAGGTGACTTTATCTTTTCAGAAAATTTCTCCTGAAAAGTGAGGATTGTGGTCAACTTGATTTAAATCTATCCATCTATCTTTGAAGGAGCCAGGCCTCCTCAACAATTCCCCTCCACTCGGAGCGATCCTCTGCAGCACTTCTTCATCTTCTCACTCCCAGAAGCTGTAGGTCATCCTCGACATCTTCGAGCCATCGTAATCTGGGTCTACCTCTTCCTCTTCTCCAGTCCGTGCGTCCCTCCATTAACTTCCTTGGTGGTCTTTCCTGATCCATTCGATGCACATGACCCAATCATCTTATTCCCCCCTTTTTAATATATGAGACTAAACCGGGGTCTTTATACAGATCTCTAAAGAATCGGCATTTAAATCAAGTTCTTCATTCTCGATTTAAATAAAAATCCGAAATTCTTCTTTCCTGTAAATCTTGCGGTAATACATTTTTGTATCCCTTGATAATGAAGATCTTCATTTGTGAATATCTCCTAAACAAACGTTGCGGACACACCTCAATAGGATTTTTATTGAGGTCCTTAGTTCTAATGTTCAGATTGGCTACTTAACCTTAAACACTCTGCATAATTTACTTTATCTGGGTACCCAAAAGTTCATAGCCATTAGACGGCAAGAAAAAACTCTTTGTTCAACCAGAGCGCACGTTTGCCCTCTAGAGTTCGATATGGAATTAAAACTGTTAAGTGTAACGAGGATCAGCATAATGCAAGCGCTAACGGTCTCTGGTGGTACAGATATAATCAGTGTTGTAAAATAGAATAATGTAAACCAGGTAACATTAAAACAATGTTTTTTTAAAGGACGTTCTAAACTCAAAATATAGAATTAATATTTTCCAATCAGAGAAGCATCTATTCTAATAAACTAACCTCTTTGATAAAGTTTTTCACTTGCGTGTTCCAAGAATGCGTAGTAACGGGCACATACGGAATGTGGTAGTCTAAATTACAGTCGTGTGCAACCAAATACGTTTTGTCATCAGGACAGTACATAACCACCGAGATCACATCAGACAATTCATTCACATTCTTGAATATTTTACTAAAACAGTGTTTCTTCCGTTCTGGGTTGGGCATTACTACTGAATTAGGTAGTTTTTTATAATACGATTAATCAGTCGATACTTGCACCATGAAATGTAATATTTTAGGCATTGAAAAACGAATTCGACATATGTTCTCGAAAAACAATTTTATTTGAATTCTGATACTCGGAATTTTTTAAAGCAATTACAAATTTTAACAAATCGTCCGCATTCGGACAATGTACATAATAACATTTTGGTAAAAACTCGTACAGCTACTACAATCTGTAACGGGTACTGGGTTCAGTACATAGTAGAGACTGTGCTGTTTCAAAGCCAACGGCTATACAGAAGGGTGATTGGGTAGATATTACATTCAATCGCCAAGCATGTCTGCAGATCCCACAGTTTCGATCTATGACCGATGACAGATTAAATAAATTTACATGCCACAGTCCAATAAATCCACAGCTTAGCGCCAAAGCTATCTTTCTCCCAAAGCTTTATAAATAAAAAACAACACTTGCTTTTTACAATTAAAAAACAAGACAGTTCCATTTGTGAACGTGGACATGTTTCATGCAACCGGCAAAGCTACGAGGGTTGATATGTTTCAAGGAGTACTATGGATTTTGGGAAAGCCAGAAATTTTCATTAATAGAAAACTTCAAAATCAACATTTAATCCATACGCAAATACTCGATCTAAAATCAGATATGAAATTCAGGAACAGCATCCATGAAAATTCTGTTATCTTTTATTAGTAAAATAATAAAAATGTGGATATTACTTGAAAAATATATAATTTCATATTTTGTTAACACCAGCGACCATGCATTTTCAGATACAAAACAGGAAACCTAATATCCAAAAAAATATATAGGCTTAGAAATAATGAAAAAAAGGAAAAATATGTGTTCAGAATAGTAAAACCGGAGAATTATTAAAATTTTTATACTCAATTGTTTTTAACCATAAAACTTCTTTACTTTTATACAACTCATCTAAAATTCTTTACTTTTCAGGGTTTATTCTTTGCAAAACCCTGTACCACTCTAACAAATGAAGGATATTCCACTCAGTACAGAGTGGATACTGTATTGTTTTTAAGACAATGGTTGTGCAGGGAAATAATTTGGCCAAGGTCCAACTAAACTGCCAGCTTTTTCCCCAATTAAGGACTATCACTTTATAGATACAGGGTGAGACCTGGAGGGGTCTGCATATCCCACTGAGTCCATCTATGGATGATAAAAGATTTGTAGAATCAGATGAGAAATTTTTTTTATTAAAACCACAAAAGATTATTCAAGGACTGTCTGACAGAACTCTATGGCAAAATACAACTTCAGATGACAGGGCATTACACTTCACAAACCAAGTGAGAAGAAGTTAAAATTTAATTTATCTTGTCATATTTTTGATCCCATAAACTCTAGTTATATGTACTTATGAATAAGCCTTGTATTCTGAATAATTAAGCATACAAGTTTTTATAAATTCAAACAAATAAAATTCTACATAAAGTTTCATAATTATAACTGGGCCAGAAAAGGTAGATAAACACAGGGTTATCATTTTCATTCAAATAAAACAAATGACAATCATCAAAAAATATATTCCTTTTTAAAATTATTTTCAAGTTAAAAGGATTGAAGAGCGCCAACTTCTAATTATAAATAGTAATAATATATAAACATTGATCTAGGGATTTTTAATATTTAATTAATAAAATATAAATATAAATAACCTTTACAATAAAACATTTTTTAATAATGTCAATCTTAATTAATTCCACTTGTAATCATAAAAATTCTAAGATTAAAGGAAAATTATTAAATATTATAATTATATATTAAATTAGATAAATATAAATGCTAAATTGATCATGTATCTGGAAGCTTCCCATCAAAAAAGTATAAAATATATTATTACTCCAGGAACCATTAACCAATAAATATTTTAACTAAATCTACATTGTCAGACAAGAAAAAAAGTATCTCTACTGCAAGAATAACAACTGAAAAAACAAAAGGTAATCATTCCGCAAGTTGTCACTTTGAGATGAGTCACAAGTTTTAACTTTTCATTTGTTTCCCTTTTAATATTTTCCAAATATACAAGTTATCACGAGCTTTAGTATGGAAAAGAGAGTTTAATTATGAAAAATGTGTATACTTCGGTAATCATTTCATCTGGAAAGAACGTTTCGAGAAACATATATCATCTATACTTCGAAATGTTAGTTGAAATTTTTATTTCTTGATGAAATGGTTACCGAAATTTACTCATTACCCATAATTACATTTTATTTTCCATACTAAAAAGCTCATGATAACTTGTATGTTCGTAAAATATTAAAAATTAAACGAATAAATAGTTAAATCATGCTTTAACTCAACTTGAAGTGACAACCTGCAGAACAGATACCAAATTAAAAAAAAAAATTATATAGCTTAGACAAATACTTTAAAGCAAAAAACAACTAGAAAAATAAAATTTAAAAACTAATACACTTTAAAATTCCACAATGTGCAATACTGTCAAAATATGATTTTTTTAAAAAATGTATGATATAAAACAAGTGTTATTTATCCAGAATAATCAAACAGAAAAAATTTACATGATTAAATGTCAGAAAGATAAGAAAACTTATATTATAGAAATTGAAAAAAGTAAACTTACATTACTTAAATGCTTACAATTCCACTCTATCAATTATATCAAATAAAATTAACATACTATTTCAATTTTATATCTTTGAAGCACCCAAATCATCAATCAAGGATATGAAGAAGTCTGCTTGGTTTTATTCATATATCATCATCCTTGGAATCTTCACACAATTTTCCAATTCTAATATGAATGCTTTTAGGCCTTCCATAGACAGCAAATATCTACTCCTCCTCAGAAGAGGGTGCTTAGACAATATTTTAAAAAGTAAAATTATCAATATACTTCATATATCAGTAAAACGTTTCATAAACTAAAAAAATAAGACAATAATTACATTATTTTTTATCTTATTAAACAAGACATTTTCTAAGATAGTCATCAAACCTACTAAACTATTTCCCTATCATTTAAAAAAATACACTAGTTGAATCTAAAATACCTAAGAGCCACCCTAGGATGTCCTATCTCGACTTTGTAGGTCGTGAGAGAAGGACCTCCGACAGGCCAGGAACCTAGCTAGAAATAGGGAAGAATGGAATTCCAGGCTCGATGCCCCTCTACGCTGAAAAAGCACTAAAGAAGAATCTTCTTCATTAGAATCTGAGGGAAGCTAAAGAAGAAGAATCTGAAAATAAATAGACTAACACTCTGTAATAAAAATAAATAATGGAATGTGTACAAGAAGTATCGTTAGCAATGATGTATTATAAATTTATAAAATTACCTCAGAAAATATTTTCTTAATTTCACAACCATTAAATTTATCACACTAGGAATGTCTTAAAATTAAAAATACAGCCTAGATTAGATAGAAAAAATATTAGGTTACAAAATCTTATTTTAAAGTCTCATAATATATAGATTTATTTTTCTAGAACTGATGAATTTATTAATGAGGATATTATCGACATAAGCCAAACAGATAATACCTAATAAAAAGATAAGTAAAAACTGTTTTAATTATAATAATTGAATTCTCAAAGGGACTTCAAACAAATCAGTTCAAAACCTATAATTTAACATAAGTGTACAAATTAATATTGCTTTTTTAGCTGATTTCCAAGCAATTTAATCCTCTTTTTAGCATTCTTGATCCAGGAATAATTTTGGTAATCTGCAGTAATCATAAGCAAACCAAAGCATAATGATAATGTTGTAGCAGTACAGGTAAAACCTTTACAATCAAAGCTGAAAAATATAAATGGGAAACAAACTAATATAGCTCCTACTATACACATGTATTTTTTAATATTCTTATTAATACTATGCACTTCCTTATCACATATCTGTAGGGCACTCTCAAGACATGCTTTCTGACATGTTTCTGTATCATTAAGTTCGCTCATTTGCCCTTGAGGCGTATTTTTGATATTCAAACATACTCCCACAGCTTCATGGTCAGAATAACTAAAATTGCTATAAGGTACTTTTGCTTCTAAAGGGAATGAATGAGACAATACATTAATTCTTATATTTTGTTTAGATTTAATGACGATATAATCAATTCTTTTGCCAGGAAAAGAATTTTCTAAAGCTTTATCTCTATAAGAGTTTCTAAAACAATCATTTGTTTCAGGATTTATCTCTTTCACAGTAGCAATATTATATGTGTCTTCAAAACCAGCAACACATGAAATAATTTTCATACATAAGCTAGTGGGTTCAGCATTTAAATCACCTGCTAGAATAGATACATCCGCACTATCAGAAGTCAATTTTATAAAAAGTGCAGTATCGAAAGCTTGAATGACTCTATGAGCAAGATAATTATCTTCAGAGTCTAAAACACTATATTGAGCATGAAGATGTGTATTATATACATTAACTATCAGACCTTGAACATTCAACTGCACAATTCCAACACCTTTCCCCCCACACCAATCTCCGTGATGGATCATATGAAAGTAACCATTTAATGGAAAACGATAATAGAAACATTCTTCAATAGGCCATCTCGAAAATGTACATAAACCGGATCCCAAAAGTCCACAGTAGAAATAGTGATGGTAAGGATAGGCTTTAGAAACATGTTGTTTAATTTCCTTGTAGTCCGATTTTGTCCAAACTTCTTGAAGGCAAATGACATCATACTTTAAATCACAGATGGCTTTGCCAATTGCTTCTATTCTCTTTCTCTTATCACTAGAAAAATTTCCAGGCAAAGCCCAAATATTAAAAGTTAAAACCGACAATGTGTACTCAGTAGCCATTTATGAAATTAACTGATTAACAGAGATTAAATCTAAAATATTTCCATCAAGACTCAAGCAGTTTGACATCTACACACAACTTAAGAGGTTATTAAGCAATGGGAAAAGTAACAGGTTTTTTAGAAATAGCCTGTTATTTACAAATGACCTATCAAGTTATTCCGTATCATTTATTACCAGGAAATTAACTTTTTCTCAACATTTTCAAAAAAATCGCATTAAAAAATTTATAAAAAAAACAACTTCAAAAATACTTGTTTTTTTACTCGTCGGAGAAAAAAATATTAATTAGATGAAATAACACCAACTTTAAAATATATCAACTTCTGATTAAAAATAAATATAGAAGTATTTTTTAACGTTAATATAGAAGTAATTCCATTGCAACATCAACTTAGGAATAGACGTCCCTAAAAAAAAAGTAACCTGATAAAATAGCACCATCTTCAAAATGTATCTGCTTGTAGATAAAAATCGTTATTTTGGTTACCTAATCTTAAAGTAACAGCAATACCAGCGCACTACAAAACAGATAAGTAGAATTACGACGAACTATGCAACTGCCCACTTGCGACAAAACCTCGAAAATCTTGAGAATGGTCCTTTTGAAATGTGAATTGTCTTATTGATAAAAATAAGTTTCTAAATATGTTCTTCCCCAGATGAAATGATAATCGAAACAACTATTATTTGTAACTTACAGTAGTCCGAATAAAAAATTATTAGGAATCGATATATAAGCATAACCGAATGAATGCATTTCGTTAATCTAAAGAACTGATGATTAATAATTTATGTTTATCATAAGATATATACGAGTTTCTGGCTAAAGTTGTTATGAGAGAAGTTTAATATCCGACAATTGGTAAAGAAATATTGCACGAATATACTGGAGATTAAAATAAACTTCGATATCTCGAATAATTTAATCATATAAGGTGCTATTAAGATTGATAATGAACCACAGTCACAGGAAGATCCATCGTCGTACGAATCGGTAAAATTTTCTCTACTCCTTTTGACCAGAGGAGTACCTCAAGGGTCTGAACATATGCTGGTACTAATCCTTGTTTTCACTCCACTAGTTGTCCCAATCAAATATCCAGGAGCAGTGGTAGGAGCCTATGCTGAAGACATTGACATATAGGCATGAGAAAAATGAGCTCTCTCATAGGCACACAATGTCTCAGACACCATGCTTGAGTAACTCAAGATCATAGGAATCAGGGTGAACCCATTGTGATGTTGAAAAGAAGGGCACTGCCCTCACAAATCTCCTTATCCATCCTCAACTTGGAGACAACACAGTATAAGCATCTCACCTTCTCCAGCCACATTCTGACCCAGCTCAAAGGCAATAAGCTCTACCACCTAAGGTCACCACAGTTGTCCCTGAGGCTGAAGTTTAAGTTTAAGTTTAGTACCAGGGTATGTTAAATGGAAAATAGTTGACTGCATAATTCTAAGAATGGTTTAAAATGGTCAGGGAGTGCAGCCAATGATTGCACAAAAAATACATTCTTATTTTACACCACTCATACTAGAGTATAATTCGACCAATGATACTCAAGTGCACCTCTGCTGCGCCACCTCTATAAATCCACACTGAAAAGACTGCAAGAATTCCGTCCTATTTGGCTGGTTTGAAAGATAATTAAAATGTCTACAAAACTAAAGTTGAAAAATAAAATAAGGAAGGTATAGGAAAATCTTTTCTTTTTATTGGACTTTGGCCACTACAGTTAGGAAACACGACTTTCCTGAAGTGAACAAATTTTATCAATTCTGATAACCACAAACTTCGTCTTTTCTAAATCTAAAACTTTGAGTTCATTTTTTGATGTTACTTGTTTGCTAACCAGCCAACAAAGGACCATACAGACATGTTTTTACACGTTTCTTTCCCTCCAATAATACTTCTTTCCTTCTCCATCATTTCATTATCATTTATTCAAATTTGCAATGGTATATTAGATGTTGATGGTCTATAATGAAAAATGTCTGCTAAAATTACAAAAAAGTATTTTAAATTTATTTAAACTGAAATCTGTTCAAGGTCACAATATAAAACACCAAAAATAGAGTATGGAGCATTGTGAATAGAGGGGAAAATACTAATTTCAAAACAGTTTTTTAAACAATTAAAAATAATTGCAGATAATATATATTTTATTCTCGGCCAATAATCTACTGATTTTTTTTTTTTGGAATATGGTGTAATTATGGATTATGTTGATAATCAAAATGGTTTGTTTTTTTTTTAATGAAAAAAATACTTGGCACCAATTTAGTATATACTTTATATTATTTAATGGTTGAAATAAGAAAATATGTAATATGTCAAGATAACAATATGTAATTGTTAAAATAAATGCTTACTATAATCAAAATACAAAATAATATTAGAGGAAGAAAATGGTCTGGATGAAGGTCCATCAATCTCTACACGGACCATTGCCGGTATATGTTCCGCAGGTTGTCGCTTCAAGTTGAGTTACAAAAAGTAACTTATAACTCTCATGGAAAAGAGAAAGTAATTATGGCTAATGAGTAGATTTTAGTAATCATTTCATCAATAAATAAAAGTTTCAACTAACATTTTGAAGTATAAATGATAAATGTTTCTTGAAATGTTTATTTCTAGATGAAATGATTGCCAAAGCCCATTTTCAATTTCAATTTCAAATTTCCCATAACATTCTCTTTTCCATAATAAAGTTGATGAGAACTTGTATTTTCGGGAAACAAATGAATAATTAAAACTTGTAGTGACTCAACTCGAAGCAACAACCTGCTGAATAATAATCCTATTTCCTTCCTTATCATATAAGATCATCAAGGCTGTCATAACAAAAAGTCCCTTAATGCCCCTCCAAAAAAAAATTACATATATAATTTAAGTAACTTCTAATAAAATTCATTTTATCTTGATTCAGACTTTTGACATTTTTTATCACAATAGTTAGTATTTGTATAGAAAAATACTCTAGTTATAAAACTAATTGCTAACTTAGTATTATGAAACAATTATATAGCTAATGTTCGAGAAAAACGTAACACTGTTAATGTTTTAGGAAAGAAGTTTGAAGTTTTAAATTCCATATAAGTTGAAATTAATAAAATATCAAATTAATTATTTGACAGTGAAGAATTTTTTAAGTTTTTTAAATTCAATTAAATATCTTGCAAATAATATTTATGATTTTAAAACTAAATAAACTGCACTTCTCAAAAATTATCATAAGTTTTTCTCGACTACAGCCATACTAGAAAAAATCACAACAGATCTTACCATTATTACAATGGTGTGTAAATCAGTCTTTTTTTAAAATCAAATATATACGTGTTAAAAAAAAGTTATATTGCAAGATAAATATTATTTTTTGAAAAAATAACGGCAATCATAATCCATAGCACGGTTCCCCAAGTATCCATGATGAGCGATTCAGTATGTGTAGTCAGGTCCACTGGAGTCCAATGCCAAGGAAATGTTTCTTTTAATATTGATGAGCCCAGATATATTAATAGGGCATTTTTTCCTTTAAAAAAAACAATAAAGATTAAAAAAGAAAAACATAGATAAATAATAATATTTAAGTTATTCAAGTGTGATCAAGACTACTTCACCCATACTGAGAAGCCTCTTTAGACACAAGGTATATAATGGGGAAGATATGTCAAAGAAGACAGCATCCACAGTCAAAGACCAAAGTGGAAGGAAAGAAAGGAAAAGGACCTTTAGTGAACGAATGAAAAAGTACGGGAAGAACGGCCAACAGAAGTACAAATGGCCTTCAATGTGAATAATAATAATAACAGTGATGTGTGTGTATAATATATAAAGACATCTAAAGCAAATGACACAGCTCTGCATTGAGAATTTTTTTATTTCATTAGGAAAAATGTGTGATCAATTTTTTCCATTGTGCCCAAATTTTTTTTCATATTTATTTAACACAATTACGTATAAGTAATTACTGAACTTAAGTAGCGATTAACTACTTTAGCAACTAGAGTAAACAAAGAATTTTCCAAATGTCATGAAAAATATTAAAAAAGATAATGGAAAACCTCAAGAGCAACAAAAGAAGTTCATTTAAATCAATAGTCCAATAGCACAAAAATCCAAACAACTGAACCACTGTAAAGGACAAAATCTCCTTTGGGGAATACAGTATATATCATGTAATACAAATTTTAATTATCCTTTACAAGTGATAACTTCTTTCAATTAAAAACCATCTTTGGGAAAATGTTCCTTTTGTGATTGGTGTAAAGTTAGCTCCTGATTTTCCAAAAAATTTCCCTGACTTAGAAGTGATGGATGAATAAAACTTATCTACTTCACTTCGTTTATAGTAAATTTAGTTAAGCTAAACTATATTTCTTAATATGGTTTTATAGCGTTATATATAATAAGGATTTTGATTTTTTTTTTTTTACAGTTATATAGTTGGAACATATATACAGAAAACTGAATAGTTTTTGATTGATTGTTTTCTGTTTAAAAAAAACAAAAACCAAACACATAAATTGAATTTTCCATTTTACTGCATTTAGCCAAAAATTTTGATTTTTCAGTTGTTCTTTAAATTAAATTCTAAATTATTGACTAAGCGGGAGTGGTATCATTCAGTTAAGAAACAAATAAACAATTAGTGAAAACGCCTCTCTGGACACAGATAGTGCGAATCAGCCCGCTATTTTTGTGGATTTGGCTAATCTCTATTTGTACTCGATAACAAAGTTTCATGAATATTCCAGTTTTGTTGTTATTCTTAAAATCTAAAGTCAATAACACATTATACTTACTTGTTTTTATGATTAGAGATTCGTAGTTAATTATACAGTTAAAAAATAATAGTTTATTACCATATTTCTTTTCAATTACTTACCGACTTCTCTGAATGGCGACCCTGACCAGTACTTTTTGTAATCGATGATGAAATACAAAATACTTATTGCAATAAAAGCAAGACTGGCTGTGGCTAATGAAAATGACAGGGACCAAAGATTCTTGTTAATAGGTATTACTCCTTCTTCTTTGCTCCATTGGCAAAGAAGACCTGCTACCAATCCCTAAAGACGCAATACAAAAAGTTACAAAAATATTTCAATTAAATTAATAATATAAAAATATTCAGAGAAATAAAAAAGTATATTTACCGCAATAATTGCAATGACAATCCACTGAACCATTAATTTTTTAGGACTTCTGCAAACAACATACAACCTTATAGCATGAACTCCCAAGAAGACAGTGAATGCAGTAGTAAGTGTTGCAATTAAACCTGACAAAGATTAAATTTTAAGTTTTATTTTTATTGTATTGTGATTACTTAAATATTTTTATTTTGAAGAGAAAAGATTTTTCCTGGCCGGGATTCGAACCCGAGTCGTCCTCTGCATCTCTACCGTGGCACTCTTCCAACTGAGCTAGCAGGGCTCGTAACTAGGTCAGACAAATCTATTCTCTTCACAGATCCCGTAACCCTAGCACTCACAATTTTTGCGATGTACATATGGGGAAGAATGTTCATTGAACATTACTTTAATTGGGATCTGATTGATGTACGTCAGTCTTATATTTACAATTTTTATTTTTATCTTATTGTGATTATTTAAATATTTTTATTTTATGGAGGGCCCGGGTTTGAATCCCGGCCAGGATAAATCTTTTCTCTTCAAAATAAAATATTTAAATGATCACAATAAAATACAAATAAAAATTATAAACAAGATCCCAATTAAAGTATTGTTCAATGAAAATTCTTCCCATTTGTACATCCCAAAAATTGTGAGTGCTAGGGTTACGGGATCTGTGAAGAGAATAGATTTGTCTGACCTAGTTACGAGCCCTGCTAGCTCAGTTGGAAGAGTGCCACGGTATAGATGCAGAGGACGACCCGGGTTCGAATCCCAGCCAGGACAAATCTTTTCTCTTCAAAATAAAAATATTGAAATATTTAATTAAATTTTAAGATTTAATAAAAATATATTGGGAGGTTCACTAAACTCCTGATAATCCAGGCACGGTAAACCGAAAACTTAGACAATCAATAAAAATTATATTTCTGCAACAAAACGATTGTGAAGCTCCCATCATTACTAAAATTTGATAATATGCTCATTAATTATCTGTTAATAGATCTTAAAATGAATGATCAGGCATACTTTATGATTATGTTTCTGAAGTATACTTAGAAGAGAAATAAAACCCTAGTTAGCATATATTTATAATCAACAATCAACTAAAAAAACAAAGACCTAACCTTTATGAATTAAATGACCATACACAATAGCTTAACAGTAACCAAGCAGCGACACAGCAATCAGAGAATCAAGTGTATATAAACCTGACCTTGGATGTACATTATAACATTACTTTTGTTTGGTTAGCATGATTTTAATGAATCTTAAATGTAGATATCTTATTGCCTAACTTAAATTACACAAGAAAGGAAAAAAACTTAATTTACTTGTACAAGATAAAGGAATTATTATAATTGTGAAAATTTTTGGTTTTCAGATTTCATTTTGAACATCTCTGAATCCACTTTAATTACTATATGCTTAATTACATCTCATATAACTCAAAACCGATCAGGAATAGAAACTGTAAATTTTAAAAATTTTTAGATAGTGCTTAAGGATATTTCAAATCTAAATACCGCAAAGCTCCATGCCATGTATGCCTTAATCATAATAGGTTTGGCTGATAATCTCCTTCATTCGCTCATCATATCGCTAGTAACTAACGATACACAATAACAAACTTCCATCTTTTAGCTTGTACCCAATGCAAAAGTTTTCGCTGGGAAGTACTATCTTGGAATTATAAATCAATACCTGAAAAGTCTAAAAACGGCGAGTTCAGCTGACCATTATTTTATACTGCAGAAGGTTCCTCACTATTTTTTTGTTTATCTTCAAGGACAATTAATTAAATGAAATATGTGAAACATTGTGTAAAACATATCACACTTTTCAGTATTCGTTCCGAAACTATAATAATAATAATAATAATGTCTATATTTATTCTAGACAAGTCTCTTTACAAAAATAATACAGGTGTTGTAAGCTATTATGTCTTAGAGTGTAAAATAATTACATTTAATTAATTATTACAAGTAATTTAGTATGTGAGAAAGAATTAAAAAAAATAATAATAATGAATGATGATAGATGATATTAATACATATGTACATCGTCAGTACAAAGACCCTCTTTACTGTAGTCAAACTATAGTATACAGTCCCTCTCTACATCCCTCCTTTTAATTATTTCAGTTTTTAATTTTGCTACATGCATTCAGTTGATACTATTTGTAATGCACTGATAGGTTAATATTTAAAAATTAATTTTATATAAAAGACGTTTATACATATACATACATCACGTTTACAAAAGGCATGCATCACAAGCACTAACTGAACACAGTATCTCACCTTACTTATTTACTATTATTATTTTAACTTTCTTACATCTTATATTTAAGTATAAATATATACTTATCAGAGCTATTCAAATAAAAAATATTAGGTAAAGATTATAACACCTTCTGGATCGAAGGGAAGTTCATTATGGTAAATATTTGTTGAGGTTGATCGATTGTAAATATGTTGCTGTTTGAAGAGATAACGATCAATGTAGCCTGAAGCTCCGCCAGTACAATTTTCAAATGATGTGTGCATATGCAAGCCTCCAGGTCCTAGGTAACCAGGTGGACAACCAGGCACGCGGAAAAGGAATATAATGCAAGAGTGAACTGCAATTATAAGCAGTGAAATTATCCACTGGAAAACTCCAGAAACCTGGATCAATGCCGCTCTGCCAATTTCCTAAAATTTAACAAAATACTTTATACAAAATGAAATTTCAATCTCATATTAAAGTTTCATTTTTCATACAAGATATACAAAATCAATTATAACTTCTTTTTTAAAAAATACAAGAGAGATTTTTTGTTTAAATATCGAATCTTTTAAAGTTTTCAACTAATTTTGAAATGAGAAAAACTGTTTTGTTTTATAAATTAAATTTGTGTTGCACTAATGCTAGTAGTTAAATGATTTTTAATATTTTTTCCAAAATAATTGATAGAAAAAATAAAAATACGCATAGATCCCATAAATATATGAACCCAAGAGAGCATAATCAATCTTATAAAAAGCATGAAGAATGAAGATTACAAGAGCAAATAATGATGAAAACTAAGAATTGCAAAAATCAAGAGAAATTTAGTGTATTTTTTCTGCTTTAATTATTCTTATTTTTTTCTGATATATTTCTCAATTCTATTTTCTAAATTGATTTCTCATTTTCTGGAGGCACTATTAAGAGTCAGAGATACAAAACTTTAAAACAAGAGCAATGTACTAAATTCACGAGGATAGAATTCTTGTAGAATTACCCATCAAGATGTAGCTAAGCTAGCAAAATTACTTCACAATTTTCTGCCATATTAAACATTCATGACCAGAAATTTAGGTCATACTCAAAGAAACAATATTAAAAAATAAATCATTAAGATATTGCATGAAAAATAATCAAAAACTCACCATGTCTGCTGGGTGAACACGAAGAAACAATACTTCAATGCTACCAACTATAAAGTAGGACAACCCTAATCTTTGTAATACTCCAGGAAGTCTTATTTTATAAATATCATCATGATTTACAGAATTTAACATAATACCAAGTATTATTAAAACGAGACTTCGAAGAAAAACTTTTAGAAATACTGCACTTCGTGAATTTGTGTTACGGTATAGAGCAGATAAAGATAGTAGAAGACTCATGCCCATAATGAAACCAAACCTATAATTTACATAAAAAGTGTTATAACCATGTGGAAACTTTATGGACTTAATAATAAGTCATTCAATATTACCAAGGGAAAACAACATCTGCAATTGTCAAACCGTTCCACGGAGCATGTTGAAAATGCTTATATTTCCCTCCACCATAGTTAACAAACAGCATCATCACTATTGTCAATCTGAAACATGAAACAGACTATCAAATTTTGGAAATAAATAATATGTGATTAAAATTACACTACATTTGGAAACATGGAAACAACTCAATAGTGAAACAAAGTCAGTAAATCATATAATTTAATTAGGGTTCTAAACTAAAATATAATTATCTACCGAACTATAAATTTAAAATATTTATTAAATTTTAACAATTTCACATAATAATATGTTTCTCACAGTGAGCAAACTTCTAATTAATTAGAACTGAATCAACCAAAATGGTTAAATCCCTAGAGAATATCTTTTTGAGTCAGCTGATAGATTATTTCTGTAAGAATGTGTGATACCAACTTCTCCTAAATCTAGGTCCCTCCAGTGAGCAATGTCTTGGTCATTACTCTATTACTGTTTTGAAAATTCTATTTTCCATATAAATAGAACAATGCCTTTGAGTGCATACTGTTCACAAAGGTTTCCATAAATGTATATGGTTTAAAACTAATTACAAACTTTGCCAACAATGAAACCAAACTTGCTAATCTCCTTTCCAGCTCTTTTAATCTAAGACAGAGAAATTACATTTCAAAAAACCACATCATAAAGAAGTTAATTATTAGCTAAAAAAGATCTTGAGAAATCTGATGGAAATTTATGGTTGGGGTGAAGAATAGGGGGGCTTCATTTAAATTATCATCAAACAATATGGAAGAGAATAGTTAAAAATTTCTTTTCCATACTAGTTTTAAGACATATTATGTCCATGTAATTAACCTTTCAAGTTATAAATCTGAAATAATAACCGATATAAGTCATAAAACGATACATAAACCAAGCCAAGTGAAAAAAACAAAGCAATATTTATTTAAAATAATTGGAGTTCTTGATAATAATTTAATAAAACAGAAATAATTTACAGATCCAAAAATTGCTTATAGGAGCTGTAAACACAACAAAAAGATCTACCAATGTTTTTTTAATAAAACTTTTTTATTTTAACAAAGAAAAAACCTGTCTTCAGCCAATAGTAATTAGGAAGAGTGACTTGACTGAGATCAACTTTAATCCTCAAATTTTCCCCCATTTAAGAGCAACCACTTTACAGATGTTGGGAACGCCCTAATTCCCACAGTGTCGATCCGATTACGATTTATTTATCTGGCACAGCCCATCACGAACATGGGATGAACTGATTAGTAAGATGGAGCCACATAGCTCTCACTTTTAAAATTAAAAGTAGTTTTATATTTTATTTAGTTAGTATTTATATTTAAAATACTGTTTTAATAATTTACCCTCTGAACGCATCTAAACTTTTAACTCTAGATTTTCTACTGTTCTGTGCATTGTTCCTTATGTTCTCTGTTGATGATATGAAACCTGCTGGTTCAGATGATATTTCACTAGGTGAGCCTAAGTCCTACATAAGAAATCATTAAATGTCATATGCGCAATACTATAAAGAAATCATATCATATCAATGCCAGAATTATTAGAATTGTAATTACATTTTGTAAGTCACGAAAATAGCTTGATTGAAATAAACCTCTGACATCAATATATCTGGAGAATCTTGAATAATATGAAGCAAATGCATTAAAACTCCACAAAATAATGATAATGAACAGAGCTAACAACTCAATTTTTAAGGCTGAAATAAAAAAATAAAACAATCAAATGTAATAAAAAAAAATAAAAAAAGTAAAGTATGTAAAAGTAATAAGTAAAAAAGTAAAATAACATAAAGATTCGCAATACTAACGAGCATAGGCATCTTCTGGAGTTATATCTTCAACAATATCAATCTCATCTGATAAAGTAACATTGTAATGTCCATGCTGCCCAAAATGAAATGTACTGCTAAATTCATAAAAAATAAACAAATAATTAGGGAACTAAATCAAGATGGATTTTAGCTTTGTATAAAATTTGGACTACATACGTGCTAAAAGAAATGTTTTCATTTTCCTTAACTAGTTGAAGTGAAGTAGGATAGGTGGTAGATATGACAACTGGTTTTCTGAGATCAGGCAAAAGAATACCATCACACTAAACAAAGTTCATAATTAAAGACATGACAAATATAAAGAAGAAATGAGAAGGAAACACGTACAAGTGATTTTTCTTCAAATGTTAAGAGTACTTAAGGGCAGTTAATAGATGCAAAATGTTTTTCCAAAGCTCGTTAATCAAGAGATGTATGCTAGAGTCATTATATAACTATCAAATATAAAAGTTTAAGGTTTTATCAAAATATTCAAACTTTAAAATGCATTTTCACATAATTATTAGATTGTCATTATAACCATAATTTAAAAAATAATTTCTATTTCACACATAATAAGAAGAGGTTAAGTTTAGATAAATATAGCACTTATATTAAAGTTTGTACCTGATAACATTCGGTATACTGCATATATAGCTTCACTGAATTAGGATTGCCAATTTTGAAATACAAACAGGCCTCATCATACAGCAGAAGTTTGTCCCCACAAAAACTTTGATGGGAGCCCGTCTACAACAAAAATAAATTCTTAAATTGTATTTTGGATCAACATTTCATTTTCATTTCATAAAAAAAAAATTCAGAATTACTTTCAAGCTCCATGGAACAAATATTAAAAAAAACAGTAAATGATAAGAAATTATTTTGAAATACATTACTCCTGTCTAGTGACATAAATTTATATTTATAACACCATATCTATTAACAAATATCATTGAGCTATCAAATATACACAAGATTGTCATAACCTGTGTTTGAATCATTCGATAGGAATCTTAATATCGATTTTAAAAAACGACTAATCGATTTAAGATGTAGGAGTAACATCTATTCAAGCGGTATCAACTTTTTATTTAAAGAATAAATATTAATATTTGATGTGCAATTCGAATTTCCCTAAATAAATGTATAATTTATTGTTAAAACAACATACATCAACACGTAGAGGAATACTGCAGTTGCCAATAGCTCCCCCCTCAATATAAATTGTTAGGTTCTTCCAAAGCTGATTTCTTCTTCAGGTTCTTTTCATTAACAATCATTATTGTTTCTACAAAATTAGTAATTGTAGTATTTTATTTTACAATTTTTAATTTAATCATTACCTCATAAAAAGTGGTTTTGATAAAAATGAAACATAATTATAAAAAAACTACTATTTTTTTAACTATCCGCGTATTTCTTTATATTAATTATATATTTATCTAAAATTATTGTGGTTCAGATCTGTCTTTAATATCTTAATTAAAATTTGAAATAATACATATTCTTTTCTAGAGTACACGGGATAAATTATAGATAACACTTACTTTAACTCCTTAAATAATGAAGAATAATAAGCATTTTTGTCCATTTGCGTGTCTATATCATTACTAAACCTAAGCTAATTTTGCCGCCTTAATTCTCAGAAGTCCATGTTTCTAATTACTTCTTTCCGCCGTCGGTAACAGTTATTGCCTATGGTGTTATAATCTTCCTATAATCTCAGGCTATTCTGGACACAGTAGTAGTTCCTTTATGTTAAATTGTGACATATGGATTCCTGTGGGATGTAAATTGGCATTAATTATGGAGGAATACTTTTAAAGTAAGTGTTAATTAATTCTACCGAAGTTTTTTAGTGCGTAGTACCATCTTTGGCTTTAAATGATATTTTGTATTACCAATTATAATTTGGACTATCCTCACATTCCTTATTTGTACTAATTTAATTGTTGAAATTAATTTTTCAGTTGTAGTTTAGTAAACATAACAGTGCTACAGTACGATTATAATCAGACCTGCATATTCATTTTAATATTGATAGTTTCTATTTTACCAGTATTTTTTTGTCTAATCAGAACACCTAGTGCCTAAAGGGTGTAATGGTTCATCAAAGAATTTCCTCCATGGTTTTTTTAGCTATTTTATCTACTATATGTATATTTCAAGTATTATTACTTCTTGATTATATCTTACTTTATCACCCTCACCAATGATTCATTATTATTCCTGCTATTAAGGAATTAATTGTTTCTTGATATGATTGCTTTCTTCAACTATTTCCATTACCCTAGACCCATATAATATTTATTATAAATGTAATTTTATGATACACTACCTCTATTCTGCTCAGCTTCACTCCAGTTTTGAATATTGAATAGGTTGCTTGCATTTTCTGCAGTTACGTTCACACATGTCTTGTTCAGTGATTCCACTCCTCTTGTACAATGATTTTTTTCCTTTCTTGTTACTCAGCATGTCCTCTATTATCGCCGAGGATCATTTCTAACCATGACTGTCTTAACAGTATCAGAGCTATTGAAGAGATTGCATATCTCAGTTACAGAGTCTTCTTCATACTTGATAAATTTTTAAGGTTTTAATTCCTGTAATTTGTCCTGTCATACCATGAATCTTTTATTATATTTATAGAGACTGGTCAGGTAGAATATTGCTTCATAATAATAACTGAGGGGAATTGGTGTCTTTGTCCTTACAAAGAATGATTTCCCTCTGTAAATAACCAAACTGAATTGGTCATCAAACAAACACGTGTTTGGTGTATGGGTTGAAAACAGCTGCAGCCCACTTCAATCTTGGCTAAAAAGGATCTGAACAGGTGCTGAAGCAGAAAGAAGCCAGCTACAAACCTCATTTGCTATAAAATTACATCTTTTTGGGCATAAATATGTGACATTCGAGTGTTGAAAACATGTGTATTACTGTTATTGTGTATTACTTATGCTGATGCTCAGCTATGTCAAAGTCCTCAACAGTACAATTTTGCATTTTCTTGAATTGAAGTTAAATTGAAATTGGAGAATACACAGTACTTCACATCACAGTTTGGACTGATATCTAATATTGCCAGAGCACTACCCTTTAATAGCAATAACTACTCATGATATTCCAGAGCTCCTCTGATATACCAATGATGTAGACTTATTAGGACACTAATATCAAGCTGTAGTAGAAGATTTTACTGCTTTAGTTGATTGTTTGAGAAAATTTGGCTTGGAAGTCAATCTTGCCAAAACCAAATATTGATTTAAACCTGGAGAAGAGTGATTCTCTGCTATAGTCTATGTGGTTGATTTGGCTGCAATAGTAGCCTCTAACAGCAGAGTTAGACTCAAGATTAAAGCTGAACAATGCGCCAACCTTGTAAAAGGTGAGAGATGAAGAAGCTGAAGATGGCAGCTGCTAAAATGCAAGACATCCTTCTGAAGGAAAACTAATTCTATCACCTTACAGATCTAAGCTGAGAGAATTAGTCCTATTGAGGATAAGGTAAGGTTAAGAAGAAATTTCAATCCTATGCCTCACTTGAAAAAATTAGTTACCGGGTTAAGCCAGATGTTGAAAGAACTCAGTTGAGAGACCTTTATTAAGCCTCAGATAGCCTATAAAATCCACCAAGAACAGGTCATTTACAATACAAAGAACGGTTTTTCTGCTGGGATTAAAGCCATACCATTAAAGAATGAAGCTGAAGGTGGTGGGAGCGACATTTGGAAATTTTTTCCTGGTCTACTGGGGCATACTTATAAGGCATGTGGGTTTTCAGGTATCTGTTTAAGTAATAATGAACCCAGAGAATCAGCAAAAATTTAATGAAACAAACTAACATGAAAGTTGTAGTAGAAAAAGCTTGAGCTTGAGGTGCTCATTTTATTTGCTTTATGCTAAACTAAGAGGAGTCAGGTAGCTCAGTACATTGGGTTCTCGGTTAATAATCTTTAGATTCCGGCTGTGTCAGATAAATTATATATTCTGTTAAGTATCGTGGCGTTCTTGTGGGTCACTTAGCCTCAATATAGTGTGTACCTTTAATTATGGGAAAACCTGATGGTTGAGCATGATCTAGCCCAGGGCACGAGTGAGTAATATTAAGGAAACATTCCGGTCAGAGATATTTTCATATTCAAAGTATTTTAGTAAGTAATAAGAAGTATTTTATTTAGAAAATAATTACAAACATAGTTGAATGAAGAAGAAAATGGTCCGGGTAATATATTATTCAACATAGTTAATTGAACTTTATCTTTATACGTTCTCTTTGATATTAATGGCTATTTTTGTTCATTATGTTTTATTTTCTAAACTAAAGTGGGTCACTTGAAATTATCAATTGGGTCACTCGGTGACCTGTGGGTCTTAAGTTGTTGGCCTCTGATCTAGCCCTAATCAACTCCTCGTATAACTGTGGACTAAGAAACAGTGCAGTATCTATTATGTCCTGACCATAATACCCTTTATGGGTTTTAGTGGCACAGTTTGTTTTACATAGAATTTGAAAAGTGACCTTTGTTGATAGATGATTTATTTTATTTAATATATAAATTAAGAACTGAATTATTGACTCTTAAACTTATGTCAACTTTAACTTAAAGAAATAGTTCTTGTTTTTAAGAAAGAATAGACAATTTTATTTTACTGAAATTCATTCTTTTGAAAAAATAATATTTATTATATTTAAAAAAATGGTAATTATTCCCCATGTTGTCGCTTCAAATTAAGTCACAAGTTTTTACTTTTTATTTGTTTCATTTTTAATATTTTCCAAAAATACAAATTATCATAGTTATCATGAGCTTTAGTATGGAAAAGAGAATGTAATTATGGAAAATGTGCATACATTGGTTATCATTTCATCTAGAACTGAATAATTCAACAAACATATATCATCTATATATCGAAATGTTAGTTGGAACTTTTATTTCTTGATGAAATTATTACCAAACTCTACTCATTACCCACAATTACGCCCCCTTTTCCATATTAAAGCTCACTATAACATGTATTTTTGGAAAATATTAAAAATGAAACAGATAAACAGTTAAAACTTGTTACTCAACTTGAAGTGACAACCTTTGGGACAGATACCAAAAATATTTCCCAGGATAATATCCTACTTTTATTTTGTATGTAAATTAAAAATAGAAGATTTTAATAGAAAACTGTCTAAGTAATGATATGATGATTATGTTCTTTAATAAATTGTAATTAATTTACTTATTAATGTAAATAATAGTTTATAAATCATTATAGGCAGTCAGACATGTATGTCCATTATGTATTTCTTCCAAATATTTTTTGATGACTTTTAAATTAAATTTAATTATAAGCAATAATGAATTTGGCATGGGCTATAAACTACAAAAAACACTAAAAACTAATTATTGTGTAAATTTCAGCAGTAAATTGACTGTTTTGAGTTAAAAATTACTCCTTAATTTTATATATTTTTATTATTATTGTTTTATATTATTCCTGAATTGTAGATATTATTCATCAACAATAACTAATCCTTGAATCATAACTTACAAAACTCCCCATAAAAAGGTATACATGTTATAACATCTGATACTTATATTTTAAAGTTATATTTATATTTCACTTCTCGGCCTGTCATACATTAGATTCCTATTCTTTACTTTCTACAATATTCTTCTCTATTTATTCTTAGGTATCATATTTTTAATTCATGGTCTTTCATTTCACTTATGGTACTCCCCATGAGCCTATTTTCATACTATTGTTTTCTCTGCAATACATTTCTATCTTTATTATACTAAGTTGTCCATACTCATTTTATTTATATCTTTTTCATTTTATTTTTTTCTGTTTAACTTCATTCCTCTCTTTGTATTTTGTTTTGCATTATCACCTGTCTATACATCTACTATGTAATCATCTTTATTCATATATCCTTCACTTTTTTCTCGCATAATTTTTTATATCTCTACATTTTGTTATTTTTTCTGTATCTCTATTTTATGTATTTTTACAGTCTATTCTGTTTTTGTCTGTTTTCTCATAGCCCTGAAGATGGCCTACACAGTAGGTCGAAACGTCGGCACATAAAATACAATAGTTTCACCTATTTTTGCGTGTTTTCTTGACTGCACCCCCAACTAATTACATCCTATTATAGTACCTACAGTCAACTAATTTCTTCCTTACAAAAAAGATAATTATGTTAGTTCTCTCTCTAACTCTTAATTCTTCTAAAATTATTTTTAATGTAACTTTTATGCTGTCAAAAGTGAAGGAATCCTTTAGGCTGTGTTCTTATTAGAATCATCCATCTCTAATATATCTTCCTGTACAAAACGTAAAATACCAAATTTCTTTTAGGTTTTTAAAGTATTTAGAATTAAGATTAAAAATTAAAATTAAGTTCAAAGGTTTAAATGAATAATAAGTTGAAGTGATTCACTTCTACTAATTATTCATTTTTTCTTTCTTCACACTTTTCTCTTTATTCATACCTGTCAAGTATAACAAATTGACAAACAGCAGATTTTCTGGCTGTAAAATTACAATAAAATGGCATGAGAAGCATGAAGTATAAGCGTCCCGCTATACCTATCTTTTGGCTTGATATAATATGTATCAATAAATATAAATTTACTCTTATAATGACAAATCCCTCCTCCACATTCTTCTTAGTAAAAAAAAAATATATATTAACTTTTTTTTCTCTTTACTACTGAATAAAATTATCAGAACACAATACAGTAAAATTTAACTGAGGGAAATCCAATCTTTACTGGAATATAAAATTAATTAATAAGATGATAATTATATAATACCAGAATAATGTAATTATAATAGTAAAGTCCTGACCAAAAAGTTATAATTATTGGAATAAAGCTTCTGGTAATGATGGTACTGTTTTAAGATGAGTTCTGAAACATCATTTTCATAAATAAATTTTAAAAAGTGCTTATTAATCATTAACAATATATAGTTTGTTATAATGGAATTGTTTTAAATCAATTGGATCCCTATGGATCCTGCATGTGAAATTTTAAAGCTTACCAGTAATGGTGTCTGTCACCTCTTTAAAATCAGTTTCTTTAAACCTTTTTTTTAATGTTCTGAATAACATTGCAACATAAGTTTTCTTAGAACAATTTAGATTAACGCAATCATTCAAAGATGACTGTAGATTGTCTAGGGGAAATTATAAATACTATTAACTACATTTACTGATGACTATGACTATTCAACAGATTATTTATTGATGAAATTGTCAATTATTTGAAATATTTTCGTGAAAATTTAATTTAAAAGAAATTATTTAAGTTTTTTATTAATAGATCACTATAGTTATTTCTTATAAATCGATAAATAAATAGAGGCATTATAAATTTTGATCAAACAGAAAGAAATCTACCCTTAGTCAATCAGCGCTATCAGCGCTGCCTGGTAGCCAATTTACGAAACCTGTAGCAGCTACGTGAATGTTGACGTTATTATTTGAAGGTTATTCTTAAGTTTAGGTACGTAAGTCAACGTAAACATTAATTACGGTTATGATACTGTTTCCCACCACCTTTTTTCTCCCTTTAAATCTGCTCCTTTCCGTCGGGCTCAAGATGCCATGATGGGATCAGTCCAAGCTGTTTCCCAGAAGGGATTAGTTTCCAGACGGAATGAATACCCGGCTCCGGACGGAGGAAAGCATACTTACCTGGCGTGGGGGTTACCGTGATCACTAAGGCGGTTCCCCCAGGGTGAGGCTCTTCCATTGCACTTAGGTTGGGCTGACCCCTGCGAATACCCCAAATGTGGGTATCTCGGGCGCGTAATTTTTGTTAGTCGGGACTGCGTTCGCGCTGTCCCGGATAATTATACATCATTCACATCTCTTAGACTCACGATAGTCTTATCAGTTCTATGCTGAATTGTAACTTCCGTACTGTTTAAAGTGGTTCCTAATCTGTGAATCATTCGTTACCTGAGATTCTGTCGGAATAGTACCAACAGTGATTGCGTTGGGTTACATAGTTCCACTTATTGAATCTAACGATCCCAGAATACGCATTGTTAGGATAATATTTACTGTGACACTTGAATAGTTCACTATAACCCTATCAATCAATATACAGACGGAATTTTGTTCACCTATATGGCGTTGATTTTGCTCTTATGATTTAAGATGGTACAAGATGATGAAGAGAAGTATATTTTCTATATTTACCCATAAAAGTCTATGATACTTCATAGACTTTTATGGGTAAATATAGAAGAAACACTAAATCCCCCCACAAAATTTTTTGTTATTCGAATAAACAAACATATTTTTTAATACAAAATATTGAAAAGAAACAATATAAATAAAAAATCCTAGAAATACTGACTAATATGTACCTTAATGTTTATCATACAGGCGGAAGTTTGAAAATAAGAGATTTGAATATGGCAACGAAATAAAAAGGCACAATCACGCTTCAATTCCGTTCGCTTTCTATCGCCAATCATCGCTCGCCGACGATCGGTTCCCATATGTGAAGAACAGTTTGAAACTGATACTGATGAATTTGTAATCACTGGTCGATCTGTGACTTTTGAGCATCAGTGAAAAAGTAACAGTTCGTGATTTCTGGCCCATTACTATTATTAATTCTTAGTAATTAGCTACTTAGTATATATATGTTAGGGTGTTAGTCGCAATTGTCTGAGCATGTTATGTGATGTTAAAGAATAAAACAAGTTGAATTTTGTCCAAAATGCGTTTAGGTAGGGAAGTATTTTTGTGTCATTCTTCTCGTGCATAAGTTTATATTTGCTTCTTAGATGTATCCTGTATACAACAAATATATATTTACAGCTCCGGTAAATAAGTAGTTAAGTCTAATTTTCTCCAAAATGAGTTTCGTGTACTTAAGTGAGCATTATCGAGTTATTTTCGCAGTGAATAAGGGGCCAAGTAAGGAATTGGTTTGAAATGGAGTTATTGTTTATATTATAACTACATTTCAAGCCAAAAACTACAAGAATGATGCGATTCCAGTTATCTGAAAGCAGTTAACTCTCTCTCTTGACAAAATCCGACATAACCCCATATTAACCGGGGCCGTAGATATGTTAAATTCAATCACATATATATATGTTTAAAAACTAATCTGCTCTCATTTATAATGAGCTCCGAAAATTACGACGAGTTTAAAATAATAAGAGAATGTAACTTTTGAAGCCACCTTCTTGTTCCCTAGTGCGGGACAAGCAATGTCGGTGATAGTCGACTTGTTCAAACCATGCCTCTTACAGGGATTAGTATAATTATTGAGATATATTTCACTAATTATTTGAAACTTTCCAAATAAAATTATTACGTACGTGGAAAATTTTCCACCTTATAACTCTTCTGGTTGTGTCGCAAATAGATAACACAAACAAATTAAAATTGAATATTGGTATTACAATGTCTGGCATTTTCTTGTTATTGTGTCAATTAGTTGGGTAGTTTTGAGTTTTAGAATGTTGGCATCGATGAGCTCATTTCTGAGTTACGACCCGGACTATATTTAGATATAATCTAAACGTTTCGGTATGAAGTCACTACAATTACGCATTTTAGTTTAAATGATCTACTCCCATTAGAGCCATGCCTATTCTTACATGCTACGTAATATTTTGTTTAGAGCTATTATTCCCATTAATGAGGACAGCGCGAACGCAGTCCCCGACTAACAAAAATTACGCGTTCGAGATACCCACATTTGGGGTATTCGCAGGGGTCAGCTCAACCCAAGTGCAATGGAGGAGCCTCACCCAGGGGGAACCGCCTTCCTGATCACGGTAGCCCCAACGCCAAGTAAGTATGAATTGCAAATAATGGACTGCTGTAGTCGTCTAAAGACTAGGAACCATAGTTGCGAGAAGTAAATTTAATTAAGGTCGCTTACTGGTTTTACAGTTGTCCGATCCGCGACCAGTTAACGATGAAAACATCGTTAGAAACTAGTTATAGGTATTCCTTCTAGTTAAGTTTTCTGAAAAAAAATCTAAGGGCCCATAATTGTGAAAATAGTGATGAATGAATACCTCAACTTCATTACAGGCTGCGCTGCAGTCGCCTCTAGTGGCTTATTTCGGAGCTAATTGAGTAAAATGTATTTATAAACTATAAGTTCTTCATTTTTTTTTCTTGGATTATATTTATTATTGCATAACAGCATCGATTTATTTATCAATTTTTTTCATGCATTCATACTTTAGTTTTTAATTTATACCACATAAATCATTCCCCTTGTCTTAAACTACTGCAATGTATAGTGTTATAGTAATCAACTTCTTTCCAATTTTGCAAAACCTGTTAAAATTAGTGTTTTTATAATACTACTAATACTGAAAATATAAACTTAAAGTGTTAATTGTAATTTTCATTCCTTTATTACTTAATCGATTTGGTATATTTTTTTCTTAATTTTCTTTGTTGCAATTGAATTCTTCTTTTAATGGTGAGCATTCTTATAATCTTTTCTAAATTGCAAAATATATCGACATATTTAACTTGACTTTCAAAACAATTCAGAAGAAATGAATGTGTCTTTATTTTTGTACTTAGCCTTTATTTTTACCTTTCTTTATAACTGCAATTAATTTACTGGTTATTTTAAAGTAATTTTAGTGATTTATAATTTGTAGATTCCTCTATATTAATGGATTATTAATTAATTATATGTGTTTTTCTTTCTTCAAGGTAAGGTGGTTTTTCATTATTTCTTATCCCTCGGTCGTAGTTATTTATTGAAGTCACATACCATCAAATTTTATTAAACTAGTGTGTCGTTGTAATAAAAAAATTATTTTGTCCTTGATTAAAACATCGCTGGAAAAATTTATGAAACCATTTCAGAGCTCCCAGACAAAAATACAATAGCGCTTTCTGGAAACACATCGTTGAAAAATTACAATCATACCAAATAATAAAAAGTACCAGCAAATCCATTGTGGATGCCTATGTGTAAAAATTTAAGAACTGGATATCATTAATCAAATTTGATTATTTATTATTAGGGATTATAACCTTATCTGTTTTTGTTTAATGATTGTTATTATTAATTTGAAATTATTAAGTTGTCTATTATAGAATCACTCTCAATTTTTTAATTTCTTACTAACAGTTTACTCATGTCTGAGCCCATTGAATTAATATCAATAAAACACAAAACTGGTATAAAAAAAAGTAAGAGAATTTATTAATAAGTTTTTAAGATTTAAAAATAATGTTCAATAATTGTAGTGAGAAGATTAAATTAAAAATGCTCTTTAATTTTGGCCACATTTCCTAAGTTAAAAATAATCTTTTTTTTACATGTGCCAGTATGGACTACCTTTGTTTCAACTGTTATATTCTTTTTTTTCTATGTTTCCGTTTATTTCCTGTGTTTTTGGTTGTTGTTTTTACTGAGTTCAAATTGTGTTTTCTTTTTTTGTCTTTCTTGAAATCATCCTCAAAATTTGTATTAATATTTTCCTGCCTGTGATTTGTAGATCACTCATCAACATTTTCTTATTCAGGATAAAACATTCTGCCCCATTTATTGCCTTTGGCCAGATTACTGTTGAGTAGTGTTTAGGTTTAGCATTAATGGATATGGTCTTCTTGTTGTAAATATCTTTGGTGAGGTTGAAGAATGCTTTCACCTTGTTATCTCTTGATATAATGGCTTATTTTTCTGATATATTTTGTTCTATTACTTCACTTAAATATCAAAAATTTTTAGTTTATCATATTTTATTATTATTGGTTTTTTTTGTACTATATGGAGGATGTACATTTCTTCTTTTCTCTTCAAAAACTTCTCCAGTTGGGTGGTTCACTCAATTATCAAGCTGATGTGTGTGTAAGACCTCTGATTAAGCCAGTTTTTATTTTATTTTTATTTTTTTTACACATTCCGTCCCTTTATCGTCATTGCTATTAAGAATCTCTTTTTCATGATTTAAAAAACCACTTTTTAAGTAAATGTAAAATGAATATGATAGTATAACCAATATAAACTCAAAACAGATATCAACTCAAATGACGTTTAGGAGTATTAACTGTTACCTACTGGCAAGAAATATTGACTTATCTTCAAAAATGACAAATAAGCAGAATATAATATTCAATGCACACACATACATAAATACATATGTGTTATCATTATATGTATCTCTAATAATAAGAAGTACCTTCACTGCATTAAATTTAAGCAATTCTACTTTAAATTAAAAAAATCAAATTTTGTTCTTTCTCAGGTTTAACATTTATTATCTTTATTAGATGAAATCAATGTCGGTCAAATAGTTAGTCTTAATATATTTTGTGTTAGTGTGGAGGTAAAAGAAAGAAAAAATATTTGTAATAACAATGATGTGTTTATTAAAAATGATATATGATGTTGTTATCCATTCTCTTGTTCAAACAACTCCAGAGGCAAATAATATAAAAATAATTTAATTGATTGATAATTAATAAATTCAATTTTTATTATACCCACATAAAATATGTAAACATAGAGAGGTAAACTGAACACATTTTATTTTGCTCTTTAACCACATAAAAAATGTTTTATTTGGTTTAGATTTATTTTTCATTTCATTAATATTTTATATGTAATCAAATCAGAAATTACTTTTAAGATTCCAAGATATATGGACATTGTATGTATAGTGAATGTGAATCATCGAAGTCTCTATCTATAATTAATTGAGATTTTTTTATAAGAATATCCTCTTATAGTAATCTTTCTTTCTCTTCTTTCTATTATAGAAATCATCATAACATTTTGATGAGTAAATTTTTTTTTACTTCGTATGTAAATTTTTTTGTGTTTATCCTGATATTCTTTTATGACCTTTTGTACATTTCTTAACTTGTTATTACTATTTTCTGACCCATTGTGATTCTTTAATTTACTTTTCAATGTTAATTACTTTTGTATCATACCTTCTGTTATAAAAAATTCACTAACCATACCTTTTTCCATGAAATTTTGCTATATCAACATTAATATTTATAGTGATATGTTTTAAATATAATTTAATAATTTACTATTGCTTACATTTATTATATAAAAGTTGTATCGTTATTGTTAGGCTGTGGTTTTAAAATATTATCAGAGGTAAAGGAAAGATACAATTATTTTTGCGGCTGCTGGCAATTTTACTTTGAAAAGAAAAAGACATTTCATAAAGTATATACAATTTGGTTTATTACTTTTATGCTTGACAGTATGCAATTAATTGTTTAAAATAAGACATTTAAGTTAAAATTTGATTCATCATCATCATTCGTGGCGCTACAACTCTTGTAGAGTCAAGGCCTCCTGCAGATTGTTTCGCCAGTCTTCTCTATTGGTTGCTCTCCAATTGCGGATTCCCAAGATGGACCTGGCATCCTCCGCCACTCCATCGATCCGTTGGAGCCGAGGTCTTCCCACTCTTCTTGTCCCATAAATCCTTTCGTCTAGGACCATTTTAGGAATCTCATCCTTGGTCATTCTAATTATATGACCTGCCCATTGAAGCCGGCCTACTTTTATTAGCCTTAAAATATCTGGGCTCTTGTATAGTCTTGTTAGCTCAGCGTTCGTCCTTATCCTCCATATCCCATTGGTGCAAACTGGGCCATAAATTCTCCTCAAAATTTTCCTCTCGAACCTTAGAAGAAGAGCTTCCTGTGAACTGGGCAATGTTCACATTCCAGCATTCGGAGGAAAAAGCAGGAACTGGTCTTACTAGGGTCTTATACAAATGCACCTTCGTGTTTTGAGAAATAGCCCTGCTTCTAAAATGCTCCAGTAACCCGAAATAACATTTATTTGAGGACATAATTCTGCGATGGATTTCTGCTTTTATGTCATTATCCGCGTTCACCTGCGATCAAAGATACACAAATTCCTTCACCCTTTCAAATTTAAAGCCTCCAGCCATAAAATGCGATGGTTCATGCACATTCAGTTGTGGGCCTGCATGCATATATTTGGTTTTTGATTCATTGACCTCTAAACCTAATCTAGCTGATGCTATCTGGAGACTGATAAAAGCATTTTCTAAATCTGTAGGGGTTCTTGCCACAATATCTATGTCATCGGCGAAGGCCAAAATCATAGAAGATCTATTGACTATAGTTCCCCTAATTTGTATTCCAGATTTCCGCACTGCACTTTCGAGGGCCAAATTGAAGAGAAGGCATGCGAGGCAATCACCCTGTCTCAGCCCTTTGTGAGTTTCGAAGCTTTCAGTCAGGTCACCTTGAACACGCACTGTGCATTACACCTTCTTCATCGTAGCCCTAATCAGTGGTATCAGCTTCGGTGGTATTCCCATTTCCAGCAGCTCCTTGTACAGCTCGTTCCTCTTTATACTATCATAGGCCATTCGGAATTCAATGAACAGGTGGTGTGTGTGGATATTATACTCCCTGCACCTCTCCAGAATGCTTCTAATGGAGAATATCTGATCCATGGTAGACTTTCCTCTCATGAAGCCCGTCTGGTACTTTCCTATATTCTGCTCGGCAAAAGGAAGCAATTTTTTTAAAGTATTCGAGAGAACTCCTTATATGCAGATGGTAAGAGGGATATACCACGATAATTATGGCAATCAAGCACATCCCCCTTCTTGTAAATCGGGCATATAACTGCTTTGTGCCACTCACAAGGGATTTCCTCCATCCTCCAGATATCCATTATTATATTATAGAGGACTTTGGCTAATTCTTCTCCTCCATACTTAAAAAGTTCAGGGGAGAGTCCATCTGGTCCTGGTGCTTTATTATTTTTGAGCTCTTCCACAGCTTCATAAACATCGTCCATATCAGGAGGCTCCAATTCCCCTGGGGGCATCTCTATTTCCTCTCTTTCTATTCCACCCACGTCATTAAGTAGGACATCAAAGTAAAGCCGCCACTGTTCCAGAACCTGTCTCCTATTTGTGGTGAGATTACCCTCGTTGTCTCTACAGGCATTTATTCTAGGTTTCAATGTCTCTCGGCTGTTTTCATTCATTTCTAGGAAAAACTTTCTCATTTCATTATTAGTCTGAAGTTCTTTCATCTGCTGGAGGCGTTCCCAGTGCCAAGCCCTCTTTTTCCTCTGGTGGGTGTGTTTCTCTTCCCTTGATTCTCTTTAAAATTTGATTACTTGTAATAAAATAATTCCACCAGTGATCAAAATAAAAAATAAAGGAAAATGATAGATATGTGGTTGACTTGGAAAATGATTATAATACTATACTACATATTAATAATTTTCTTTTATTTATAACTAAATAGTGTAGATAAACATCTTCTGTTTATTTTGATCACTGGTAAAATTGTTTTACTACAAGCAATAAAATTATAGTATGTTTTATTATTATTTCATATAATTTTACATTCTTCTTTTTAATAAAAATAAAAAATGTTATCAGAAGTGTTATAAAATTGGTTTTATAGGAAGTTTAATTTTAAGTTAACTCCCTTCCCTGACCTTGGGATATTCCATGAATAGAATAAAGAAAAAGTTGTTAATTCAATTTTATGTAAATCCTATTAAAGTCAAACTACTCACATTGCCCCCCCCCTTTATTTTTGCCAATAAGGACCAGATGCCAATTTCAGTTCCTTCTCCTTTGCTGCTTTATTTTTCTCCAATACTCCCTCATCTTTTCACCATGTCTCTTTTTTCTTTCTTCTGACCTTGTGCCTATTCTACTACAATCTTTCTGAAAGCTCCTCTCAGGGCTGCTGCTTCTGCTTTTATTTTGTGTATTTCTAAATCTTTTTTAATTTCTTGGATCCAGCCTGTAGTTAATTTATATTTCCAGAGATACTTAAAGATACATTTTGACAACCTGTTGTCATCCATTCTGTATAAATGTCCAAAAATCATCAATACTTTTATTTGATTATTAAAAAATATATATATATATATATATATATATAAAAATTGTTTTCAGTACAAGTAATGTTGTATCAGGATTTAGTTAGAAGCCTTGACCCCATCCCCCATCATTCCTTTCTTAATAGTTAAATTTCATAACTTCATTTTTAAATTACTTACAGCAATGTAATCCCAGAAGATGTTTACATTTAAGAATTATATAAAATCTGTGTTAAAGTAAAAGGCACATATTAATCCTACCTTCAGCAATAGTAAAATTTTGTTGTGTTATGAAGTTTTGTGTTTTCTTTTAATTATATGGATAATTAATTTAATAGTTTAGTGCAAACTTTTTTTATTGCATTTATATATTTCAATTTTAATAAATCTTATATGTGTTACGAATTTAAATTATCTACGATCAAATTTAAGCAATATTTTGATCAAACAGAAAGAAATCTACCCTTAGTCAATCAACGCTATCAGCGCTGCCTGGTAGCCAATTTACGAAACCTGTAGCAGCTACGTGAATGTTGACGTTATTATTTGAAGGTTATTCTTAAGTTTAGGTACGTAAGTCAACGTAAACATTAATTACGGTTATGATACTGTTTCCCACCACCTTTTTTCTCCCTTTAAAGCTGCTCCTTTCCGTCGGGCTCAAGATGCCATGATGGGATCAGTCCAAGCTGTTTCCCAGAAGGGATTAGTTTCCAGACGGAATGAATACCCGGCTCCGGACGGAGGGAAGCATACTTACCTGGCGTGGGGGTTACCGTGATCACTAAGGCGGTTCCCCCAGGGTGAGGCTCTTCCATTGCACTTAGGTTGGGCTGACCCCTGCGAATACCCCAAATGTGGGTATCTCGGGCGCGTAATTTTTGTTAGTCGGGACTGCGTTCGCGCTGTCCCGGATAATTATACATCATTCATCTCTCTCAAATCTTGAAATAATGATTTAGTGTTTAACATAATTCTAGTTATGTTTGTTGTAACGTATGTAATGGGAGATTACTGGGTGAATCACCTTAACATGTGAGGCGAAGTCCAAGCTAAGCTTTACTATACAATCATTATAATCATTCAAAGTACATTAGTGATGGGTTTAACTGCTACTTTTCAATAATGGGTCTAACCGTTGCTGTGATTTTTCATAAGCTACAAAATGTGTGATTCGTGATTCTGTCGATATGCTACCAACAGTGATTGCGTCTGCGTGTACGTGATTCCACATCTTGAATATAACGATCACAAAATAAGCATTGCATTATAAGGATAATAATTACTTTGACACTTGTATAATACACTATAATCCTATCAATATACATACAGATGGAATTATATTCAATATCCTATATAACTTAAAGTTTCCTCCTATAAAGTCAAACCCATTCAAGACGCCGATTTTTATCGACCATGGTCCCCTGGAGCGACATTTTTTTTCTTCTTTATATATTGTTCATTTTTAATTTAAAAAACATGTTTTCTACGGAAATTTCCGACAAAATGGATGGAAAAACGTTTGGTGGGCAGAAAACCTCCGGGTGGCTCCCCCCCCCCAAGGGCGGATCCAGGATTTCTTTCTGGGAGGCAGATGGACAAAAAAATCAACAATAACTTAGAAATAAAATTGTAATATTTATAGAAAGTTTTATTAAAATATCAAAACAATAGTTTCACTCATGTTCTTTCTGTTATTTTATTCATATATTTTAACAACTATGTTTGCCTACAAGTATATACTGTAATGGATTCTCCTCAGTACAAAAAAACCGTCTGGGGGGGCACGCGCCCCTGTGCCCCCCTTAAATCCGCCCTTGCCCTTTACCCCCACCACTCTTGTATCCTCTCATTTTATAGAAGATTTCTCTATTTAATCGTTCTGGGTGCATCCTCACCATATATATGTCTGTAGAACCTTAATCTTCTTATTCTTACATCCATTTCCAAATCATTCACTTCTTTGTAGATTTCCTCATTAGATCTCAACCTAAAGCCTTCCTGTGTCATAAATTCTTTCTAGTACTCTTCTTTCTATCCCTAACATTTTCCTTAGTCTTGGGAGGGAAGCGGTTTCCATTCTGTACAGTATCACCAGTTTGACAACTGTTGACAGGCTCCTTTTATTATATAAATTGCTTGTCGCGAAGCTTAGTCTTTCCAATTTAGTTATTTTCTCTTTTATGCTCTCCTTCTCCCACCCATTGCTACATATAATTTCCCCCAGGTCTTGAATTTATTTGTTACTTTAATTCCCCCAGTACTTTGTCTCTACTGTTTTCTTTTGAAAGTTTTAATCTGTAGACATTTTCTCAAACGATATCTGTAAACCTTCCTTTTCAGCTATTTCCTTTAAAGTGTTCAACTGCTCTATTGCTTCTCTTTCAGTCTCCGCCATTAAGTTGCACCAGTATTGTTGCTCTTCCACATTTCCTTCATGATTTTGTCCAGGACTACATTAAACAGTACCAGGGAGAGGCTATCCCCTTGTCTGAGTCCTGTTCTTATTTGGAAGGGTTTATTGATGGATCCCTGAAACTTGCCCCTTGATTCCGTGTCAGTTCTATCAGTCTTCTTGTCTTCCCATCCACTCCGTACTCCTCCAACACTTCCAGCAGTGTTGTTCTGCCTACTGAGTCATATGCCTTTTTGAAGTCAACAAAAGAGATGTAGAGGTTTTTCTTTGCTTTTGATTTGTAGTAATTTATTGACAGTTTTAGGCTCAGAATTTGCTCTTGACACTAACTACCCTTCCTGAAGCCTCCTATTTCTGAATCTATTTGTGGGTTCAGCCTGTTAAGTAGCGCTTTAGAGAAAATCTTATAACTGACAGATAGCAGGGAAATTCCTCTGTAGTTGTTGGTATCCAAATATCCATCATTAGTTCTTTTTTTTGTTCATTTTATTTATAAAAAAAGAAAAGAAAAGAGTTTGGCATTTTACACCCCATCACTATTCATAACCTATGTAGTCAATAAAAAAAGGTGGTGTTATTCATTATTTTGATTTAACTGGAAGAATATTGCTACCACAATTTCATTTAACAAGCTGTTACTTAATGTAAATTCCTGTAAGTATATCGATTCTATTAGGCAATTGTGTAATCAAATTATCTATTGTAGGATAATAAAATATGACAGCAAATCATCAGGTGATTGATAAGATTTTTGAAGGTAATTAATGATATTATGTGTAAAGACATACCAATCACGCGGGTCCACTTTAGAACTTCCAAGATTACTTCACTCATCGCGTTTTAGAAAAGTAAAGGGAACTGATACTATTTGGTGATACCCATGTATCGAAAAGTAGCGATATATACTGTATCCATGTTTTTTATAATTCAAATTAGTAGTAGATGTATAATGAAACTAACTTACTGATATGTGTTATTTCCAACCCTCTGAGCATGTCCACTGAAGTATAAAACCTATGTAGTTTAAGAAGGGCCTTGACATATTAGTTCTTTTAATTAAAAATTAAGGCTTATTCCAAAGGTTCAATGCCAATACCACCAATCTCAGCTTTTCTCCAAATACTACTACCCAAACCCAAAACAAACAAACATTCACTCTCTCACTCACTGACGGGCGCTACACTCCTTGAAAGACTAGGGCCTACTCCAATTTTCCCTGTCTGATTCATCGCCGCACTGACCCATTCTTCGCAGGTCATCCTCCACACCATCCAGCTATCTTAAGCATGGCTTCTCTTGTGAATGGCCACACATCAGTTGCTTAGGAAGTCTAATTCAGTTCATCTTTTCTACATGACAAAGCCAAGCTAGGTTTCTCTTCTTAATGAAGGTAATAATGTCAGACTCTGCAAACAACTCCACTAGCTCGACATTTTTCCTTATTCTTACGTGTTCGCCATCATTGGCTGGTCCATAAACTTTTCTTAGAACCTTCCTCTTCCAAACTCTAAGAGCTTCCTCCAGAGACATGGTAATGACCCAGGTTTCGCTACAGTAAGTGACTGTTAATGGCCTACAGTCACTTATTGTAGCGAAACCTTTTTATTTTAATATGATTTACTTAAAATTAAAATTTTGTATTATAATTAAAAAACTATATAATAGTTTGGTTTTTGTAACAACTAAAGGTAGGAGTATTTATGAAAAAAAAACTATATTTATTACAAATTATTCATAATCATTTTTTCTACAAATTAAATAACATAATAATTTGAATTATCCCGTTCAAATTATGGCTTTAAATTTTATTTTTAAATGTTAATCTAAAATTATATTTATATTGTATTATATTTGTTGTCATGTAATAAAAAAATCTCAAATTGGGGCGACAACTGAAGTACATTTCCTCAGAACTTCTACCCATTGTTATGCAGGGACTGATCTACCCAGAAACAGATACCCAGATCTATCACATACCAATTCACTTTCTACATAACTGATGGAATATGAATTTATATGTTTTTTATTTTAGTTAATTCCTTATTATTTTTTAGAGGTTTTTAAATTCACTATTTGATATTATATATTAATTATAATATTTTTATAGTTCTGTTATTTTGTCTGTTTTTCTTTCTTAGCCCTGAAGATGACCCACAAAGTGGGTCGAAACGTCGGCACATAATTAAATAAGTAACCACTTATTTAGTGTTTTTATTTGACTGCACCCCCAACTATTTTCTTCCTGATATCTATAATACTTATAAAGTTGTGAACTAAGTCTAATAAAGCCTTTTACTTATCTGTGGATTTAACAATTTTCAATCACATTTAACCCACAATGTTATAAATTAATTCAAAATTGAAATAATTAAACTTTGTATTGATCAAATTAATGAATTAAGTCCTAAATAGATGTTTATCTAACAAAAAAAACATTTTCATTCAGTTTCAGATGATAGAACCATCACCGATAACACCTTCTGAAATCCAAGAAGTTGTTAGAAGGTGCATGTACCAACAGACACTACCATTTGCAGGCTTCTCCAGGGATCTTCCTAGAACAGCTGATAAAAAAATATTTACTTTGTGATTTTTTATATATTTATTTTAACAAAATACATGTATATTTATTTTTTATAATAATTTTTTTAATGGATACCACTCTAAACTTCTTCCTCTATTGAACTGATTATTACTAATGTTTAACTCCACTGAATGGTCACATTATCAGGGTTACCTGGAGGTGATATCATGATGTCCCTCCATCACATGCTTAGAATTTGTATTAGCTCTCTCTTGCTCCATTCTTTTTAACTGTGTATCTCCTTTTACCATAATATATTTTAAATTAGTATCTGTCTCTTATTTTATATTCCTGTATGTATAATATAGTGTAATGTATATATGTGTGTATAAGTTTAATGTAAAAAAAAAACCTTTACAACTACAACCCGTGAAGGGTCCGGCTTCAGTACATGGTTGAGACTGTACTGTTTCATGGACAACGGTTCTGCAAGGAGGTGACTTGTCCTAGGTCACGCTCAACCGCCAGGTTTTCCCCCCTAATTATGGGTACCCTATTTTTATAATATTTTATAGAGGCTGGGTGAGCCCCAGGAGGGTCCTATATCCTATATGATCCATCTCCCCCTGCAAACAGACTAAATAAAAATCATGGGCTGCAGTGGGATTTAAACCAGGATTTTTGGCATGGGAACTCAGTGCTCTACCACTGAGCCACTCCGCTCAGTTATTTTAATGTAAAGTATATGAATATTTATTAGAGGGCGGGTCAATAAGCCCATGACTTTTTGAATTTCCCGCCTCTTAATTGAAATGACAACACTGCTCCTGTCAATAGTCGACTGTCAGTTGACTCCTGTCTAAATTTGAACAAGCTGCGTCATTAAGTTTGTGTTTGGCAGCCTTTGATAGTAGACTACCACGCGTTTTGAGAAGAAAATGGAAAAAAGTGAATTTAGTGTGCTCATTAAACATTATTTTTAGCGGAAAAAAAACCATCACCCAAACCATGGCTAAGCTTGATAAATATTATGGGGACTCTGCACCATCCATTTCCATGGTAAAGAAGTGGTTTACTGAATTTCGATGTGGCCGAACAAGCACAGAAGATTCCGAACGTTCTGGACGCCCAGTTGAGGTCTCTACACCCGAAACGATTGAAAAAATTCACGATATGGTTTTAGCCGATCGGAGATTGAAAGTGAGAGAGATAGTGGAAGCCATAGGCATCTCACATGGCTCAGTAGTTTCCATTTTGAACGATCACTTGCGTATGAGAAAGCTTTCCGCAAGATGGGTGCCGCGTTTGCTCACAATTAACCACAAACGCAACCGTGTGACAATTTTACAGGAATGTTTGGCGATGTTCAACCGCAATATGGACAAGTTTATGCGCTGTTTCGTAACCGTGGATCCACCACAACACACCGGAGACCAAAAAGCAGACAAAACAGTGGGTTTCTCAGGGTGAATCGGCGCCAAAGAGGGCAAGGGTGAGTTTGTCAGCCAGTAAAGTCATGGCGACCGATTTTAGAGATGCACGCGGTAAAACCACATTGACTACCTTCAAAAGGGGAAAACAATCAATGGCGAATATTATACCAACTTATTGGGTCGATTCAATGAGGAATTGAAAAAAAAAAGACCGCATTTGGTCAAGAAAAAAGTTCTTTTCCAACAGGACAATGCAAGGACCACACGTGAAGTTTCCATGGCAAAAATCCCCGAATTGGGCTATGAATTGCTCCCTCATCCGCCCTATTCTCCAGATTTAGCCCCGGGTGATTATTTCTTGTTCCCAAACTTGAAGAATAATTTCCTTCAGGGAAGAATATATTTTGAGGATGAATCTACCAGTGCCATCCTTTTAGTTATTTAACCTAATCATTATCTGGATGGTGCCTAGGTAAAATGTATTTTTTTTCTTTTTGTATAGAAATTTAATATTTAAATTTATTAAAATATGCATTATTCCGTTCTTAAAAATACTTTTTGTGGCATGCATTTTTATTTATCCTTTTAATTAAAAAACTATATCAGTTTGGTTTTTATAACAACTAAAAGTAGGAGTATTAATGAAATAAAACTATATTTATTACAAATTATTCATAATCATTTTTTCTACAAATTAAATAACATAATAATTTGAATTATCCCATTCAAATTATGACTTCAAATTTTTTTTAAAATGTTAATCTAAAATTATATTTATATTGTATTATATTTGTTGTCATGTAATAAAAAAATCTCAAATTGGGGCGACAACTGAAGTAGTACATTCCCTCAGAACTTCTACCCAATGTTATGCAGGGACTGATCTACCCAGAAACAGATATCCAGATCTATCACATACCAATTCACTTTCTACATAACTGATGGAATATGAATTTATATGATTTTTTATTTTAGTTAATTCCTTATTATTTTTTAGAGGTTTTTAAATTCACTATTTGATATTATATATTATTTATGCTTAAATTAACTATAAATAACACAACAAATAATCAAAAGTTCTCGTTAATTTATTTCAATGTTTTCTGGATGGTGATTTGAGGATTGTAATTCAAAATTTAGAGGTTTATAAATTCACTATTTGATATTGCATATTAATAATACGTAAATGAACAACCAATAATACTACAAATAATTGAAAGTTCTTGATTTTTTTTTTTTAATGTTTCCTGGATGGTGATTTGAGGGGGCAAAGAGGACCTTGAAGGAAATTACCCCCAATTCCAAATTTAGAAGTTTTAAAATTCAATATTTGATATTAAATATTAATAACACTTATATTGATAATTATATTACTACAAATAAGAAAGAAATTTGAGGATTTATGTTTTCTGTATGTTGATTTGAGGGGTATTCCAAATCAAGATATTAATTAATTAACTAATTGACATTAAATATTAATAATACTTAAATTAACTATCGGTAGAATTCAAAATTATAGGATTTATGTTTTCTAGATGTTGATATCAGGGGGGTATTACAAATTAGATGTATTCAATATTTGATATTACATATCAATAATTATTTTAATAATTAACTTAAATTAACAATCAATAGTAAACTGACTAATATAGAAACCCATTACTTTTTTTTAAACAAGATTATCTGAGCTTTTCTCCTTATTATGCCTGAGGAATAGAAACAAAACATTTTTTATTTAATTTTTTTTTTTTTTTTTTTTTTTTTGTCTCACTTGGAATCCTCATACAAGACTGAAAAGACAAGAAACTGCTCGACGTTTTCGCCTACTTCAACACTTACTGGACAAACGCTCTAAGCTACCAATTAATTACAAAAGACTTATTTACATGACAGTCATCAGACCTATTTGGGCATACGGAGTTGAGCTTTGGGGCTCTACTAAACCATCCAATTCATCTCGTATCCAATCCTTGCAATCCAAAATCCTTCGTAAAATCCTCAATGCTCCTTATTATGTCACAAACAAACTCATCCATCATGATCTTAATATCCCATATGTTACTGATTTGGCCCAAACTAGATACCTATCCTTCCATAACAAGCTCCATACGCACTTGAATCCGCTAGTCTCTCAGCTTGCTTCCCATACTATTCCTGATAACCCTCCGAGGCGTCTGAAAAGAAGATGGCCTCGAGATCATCTACTATAGAACTTTATTGGAGTGCTATCGATGGGTAGTTTCTCCACAAGTGTTTTCATGTCATATTATACATTTTTGCACATTTACTTGATATAATACCATTATAGTTGTAAATATCTTTGAATTAAATAAAATAAAAAAAATAAAAAAAAAAATTTTTTTTTTCATGCTATTACTATTTTCTGTCTCTAGAAAGGGGAATATTTTTTATATTATATTATATGTTTACTTAAACATATCTCTACTTACAAATTCCTTCCTTTATTTTTGTTAGTTTATAGTAAAAATAATTGTTTTAAAGAAAATATGAAGATTATTTTTAAGAGTTTTTAATTCATAATAATTTTTTCTAAGAATTATGAAACTTTTAATAATTTGAACTCTCACATTATCAATTGGCTGTTACATTTATAAAAATGTTAATCTAAAGTTATAGTTATGCATAAAGTTCTAGCATCTTGTAATTGTAATTTCATAAGATAAAGGAGGTTCAGGAAAAAAAAAAAAATATATATATATATTATATTTGTTGTCATGTAATGGAATCTTGCCACTTTATCATTTGCATACTGTCCATTCCATCCTGCCCTCAAAAAGTAATTAACATAATATGAAAAAACGGATGCAAAAAAGAAATCTCAGGTAACATCTGATAAATTATATGAATGATTTATCACTTCATGATCTACTCTTGAGATGTGCCTTTACTTTTTTTATCCATTTATAACAAACTAACAAATAAAAAAGGCCATTACTTTTATATTTTAATATGATTTACATAAAATTAAAATTTTGTATTATTATGATAGCTATGATCTGACAAATAATAATTCATTTTCCAGTTACTGGTCTATTAAAGGGAAACTCCTTTATTTTTTATCGGTTTACAACTGACAAATATTAAAAGCCTTTACTTTTTTTTATGAACAATTCACTTTTAACAGTTAGATGATATGCTTTAGGAAAATCCTTTATCATTCAGTAATTAAAAAAAAAAAATGTATCGAAGTTGACAACTGCATATAATAATAATATGTCAAGTAAATAGAATGACGAATAATGCTCGAATCCTTTATTTTGGATGTTTTTTTGTTTATCAATTTGAAGTAAACAGACAAATATAAAAACCCATTTCTTTTTTATTTTAATATGTTTTAAACCAAGTTAAAATTTTGTATTATTATTATTATTGCTAATAACTGATGATTGATAATAAACTTATATCTGTTACATGATCTACCATAGGGAAACTCCTTTACTTTCTTATTTTAAGCAGTATTATTTGAACTTTTCTTTCTCCTCATTATGCCTGGGAAATAGAAACATTTTTTATTTAATCATAAAGTTGTACAATTATTTATTTATTTTTTATGTTTATGTTCTCAAATATTTCTGTATTCCAATACACTTAATTTGAAAATTATTTTTTGTGAATTATTACTGAGTATACTCCACCTCTTGATGTAGACATTTTTTATTATTAATAGATAATAATTGTAGTTAATTACTAACTTTTTTTATTTTCATATTTCTTTTTTCATTTATTAAACCTGTTACATGTTCATGCTATTAATATTTTCTGTCTGTAGAAAGGGGAATATTGCTTTTAAATGATGTAATGATTTCATAAATAAAAAACTTGAATATTTATTAACTTTAAACAGGGGACCAGCATTGCTTATATATTTTGTATAATGGTCTTACCATGATCGATTGATGGAGTGGTTGCCGCTGTGCACCAGGCCTTGCCTCCAGGTAGTTCGAGCGTTTGCACCTTGGGTGCAGCACAAGCGTGACTGTACGATGTAAAACTGATACGCATTCATCGTTTTCAATGCCTTTATGTTATTTTAAGTACCCTTAAGTTATTCCAGAGATTCTAAGGTCAGAATTCTGCCGATAGAGTGACGAAATTAGCGATAAAGTCGAATATTTCGAGTTCGGAGCTAGGTATCGGGGCGCCGCTTGCTCCCACCATTATGAAGATTCATTAGGCAATTAAATTAGGGTTCTAACTATCGGTAGTTATCGCTTCTCGGCCTATTGGCTAAGATCAAAGTGTAGTATCTGTTCTTATCAGCTTAATCTCTGGTACGACTTCCATCGGAAGTCCAGAAGATTAAACTGATTTTTGGAAAATGACGGAGTGCTAGGGGCTTGCTCCACCTCTGTCGCGGGTTGACCCGGTATTGCAGTACCTCCGGGAACGGCCCATTTAATTAAACCATCATTCATAATATCTATTATTGAAAGAGTTGAATTAAAATTCACTCCCGAAATTCCTTCATCGAAGGATTCTCGGACCTAGACCTGATGAATCTGATTTCAGTATTTTTGTGCAATATATATATTACTCTTGCACTGAAGGTCCTCTCTTATCACTCAGAAGACATAATAAATCCTTTAATGTCGAATACTGGAATACTAATTTAATTCAATGAAAACTGGGGGAAGAAATAAGCCCAAAACATTCATTCATTCATTCAACATATCAAAATAAAATGCTATTATATTGAAATAAAAATTACATATAACTTTATTAATAAGGAAGGCATTAATATAATAATTACAAATTTAAACCGAAATCCCCAGTCAACAAAATACAACTCTTAATTAACATAAGAATCACCCTCAATAATAGTAATAAATAATAACATGCGATCAAAAAAATACTATATACCCCTAATATGTTCATTGAAAATCGATCGTATTCCCCCCCCCCACTCCTCATCCTCTCCCATGTTCTCACTCCTCATCTCCCTCCAATCGCGCAGTCGACACATCTGAGGAAAGGCTACACACCTGGGAAGGCTCACCCAGCACCAATTCTCACAGCTTTGCGTCTATTCAGACGATAAATCCTATATATTATATATTATACCCTTATATTATATAATATCCCTTCGCCCACAACTAGTTCCCATATGCGAAGAACAGTTTAGAACTGTTACTGTAATCACAATAACAATCATGCTTCAATTCCGTTCGGTTCTATCGCCAATCACTGTGAAGAACAGTTTGGAACTGTTACTGATGAATTTGTAATCACAGTTCGACCTGTGACTTTTGAGTAACAGTTCGTGATTTCTGGCCCATCACTAACAATAATTACAAATTTAAATATTCCCCATCAGTAATCATTACCTCATAACAGCTAATTAATAAAACTCGATCCATCATCTATAACAATATACACGCCTCTTCTATTAAATGCAAGTACTAGATTCAACATTCTGCAGATAACGTTGACAAATATAATTTTTTAGAGCTCATTAAAATTAAATTAAATATATTCAAAAGCGCTATATAAATATAATGTGTTAGTAGGATGTTGATAGTTGGGGGTGCAGTCAAGAAAACACGCAAAAATAGGTGAAACTATTTTATTTTAAGTGCCGACGTTTCGACCTACTATGTAGGTCATCTTCAGGGCTATGAGAAAACAGACAAAAAACAGAATAGACTGTAAAAATACATAAAAAAAGGTACAGAAAAATTAGACAAAATGTAGAGATATAAAAAAGAATGATATATAATGAAAGGATATATGAAGGTATATGAATATATATATACATAATATATATATATAATAATGTATATAGGTATATGAATAAAGATGATTACATGGTAGATGGATAGAAAGGTGATAATGCAAAACAAAGTACAAAGAGAGCAATGAAGTTAAACAGAAAAAAATAAAATGAAAAAGATATGAATATAATGAGTATGGACAATTTAGTATAATAAAGATAGAAATGTATTGCAAAGAAAACAATAGTATGAAAATAGACTCATGGGGAGTATCATAAGTGCGATGAGAGAACATGAATTAAAAATATGATACCTAATAATACATCGAGAAGAATATATTATAGAACGTAAAGAAAAGGAATCTAATGTATGACGGGCCGGGAAGTGAAATATAAATAAAATTTTAAAAATATATGTATCAGAAGTTATGTAAAGGTATAAATGTTATATAAAGGTATACACTATACATTATATAACAGATGTTGTATCCAGGTATACATATATTATATAGAGGTATACATGGTATGAAGTTATATAAATAAAGATGAAAGAATACAAGGAACAATACATGAGAGATATAAGATATCAGTAAGTGAATAGAGATATATTATAAAAAATAATGATGTTCTGTGAACATGAACTCTTAAATTAAAACTATTTAATTAAAACTATGATGGATGCTAAAAGTGATGATGGGAGAAATAGGTGTGAAGGAAGGAGATGGAGAAAGATGAAGAGAAGATATAAATAATATGAGACTGTACGAACCCGATAGGAGTGGCAGCTAGGACAGCGAGTAACTGACGCGGATAAAACCGTTAAACGACGGAAGCGCTGGCCGCGATCTCTGTCGGTCAAAGGTCAAAGTAGCGAAAAAATTCAAAAATGAAAAAATAAAAAAGTAGGGAAAGGGCAATATGGGGAAATATGGGGACGCGTAAAAAATGTGAAAAATAAATAAAAAATAAAGTTAAAGGAAAAAAAGGGGGGTAAAGAAATAAAAGGTAAGGGATGGAAGGTAAGGTAGCCTGATTCACAACAGAGGTTTGAATCATACCTCTCTCAATCGCACCTCTTACCTCCAATCCTTAAACCTCTGTTGTGAATCAGGCTACCTTACCTTCCATGGCCAGTTCTTTAACCAAATTTCTGGACTTGCCATGGGAAATCCCCTCGCTCCTGACCTCTCCAATATTGTCTTAAACGATCTTCTGGATTCCATTCTACCCCAATTCCTTAACGATGTTATCTTCATTAAGAAATATGTGGACGATCTCCTCCTTATCCTAAATCCCACTATTATTCCCGAATTATTATCATCTTTTAACTCATACCATCCCCGCCTCCATTTCACAGTGGAACTTGAATCCAATAAATCATTACCATTCCTTGACCTCCGTATCATTAGAAATCCTGACCACACCTTATCCACAGATTGGTATACCAAAACCCACCTATTCTGGCAGACTCCTCAATTATTACTCCCAACATCCGCACCACCAAAAAATAAACGTCGCCAAAAATATTATCCGCCGTGGCCTATCCCTCTCTGACCCTTGCTTCCATAAAACTAACATCCACCGCATCCAAAATATACTTTTAAAAAACAATTTTCCTCTCCATATTATTAATAAACTCATCCAAGACTATAAAAAACCCCCCCAACCCCACCTTGTTGCGGTGGATGTTAGTTTTATGGAAGCAAGGGTCAGAGAGGGATAGGCCACGGCGGATAATATTTTTGGCGACGTTTATTTTTTGGTGGTGCGGATGTTGGGAGTAATAATTGAGGAGTCTGCCAGAATAGGTGGGTTTTGGTATACCAATCTGTGGATAAGGTGTGGTCAGGATTTCTAATGATACGGAGGTCAAGGAATGGTAATGATTTATTGGATTCAAGTTCCACTGTGAAATGGAGGCGGGGATGGTATGAGTTAAAAGATGATAATAATTCGGGAATAATAGTGGGATTTAGGATAAGGAGGAGATCGTCCACATATTTCTTAATGAAGATAACATCGTTAAGGAATTGGGGTAGAATGGAATCCAGAAGATCGTTTAAGACAATATTGGAGAGGTCAGGAGCGAGGGGATTTCCCATGGCAAGTCCAGAAATTTGGTTAAAGAACTGGCCATGGAAGGTAAGGTAGCCTGATTCACAACAGAGGTTTAAGGATTGGAGGTAAGAGGTGCGATTGAGAGAGGTATGATTCAAACCTCTGTTGTGAATCAGGCTACCTTACCTTCCATCCCTTACCTTTTATTTCTTTACCCCCCTTTTTTTCCTTTAACTTTATTTTTTATTTATTTTTCACATTTTTTACGCGTCCCCATATTTCCCCATATTGCCCTTTCCCTACTTTTTTATTTTTTCATTTTTGAATTTTTTCGCTACTTTGACCTTTGACCGACAGAGATCGCGGCCAGCGCTTCCGTCGTTTAACGGTTTTATCCGCGTCAGTTACTCGCTGTCCTAGCTGCCACTCCTATCGGGTTCGTACAGTCTCATATTATTTATATCTTCTCTTCATCTTTCTCCATCTCCTTCCTTCACACCTATTTCTCCCATCATCACTTTTAGCATCCATCATAGTTTTAATTAAATAGTTTTAATTTAAGAGTTCATGTTCACAGAACATCATTATTTTTTATAATATATCTCTATTCACTTACTGATATCTTATATCTCTCATGTATTGTTCCTTGTATTCTTTCATCTTTATTTATATAACTTCATACCATGTATACCTCTATATAATATATGTATACCTGGATACAACATCTGTTATATAATGTATAGTGTATACCTTTATATAACATTTATACCTTTACATAACTTCTGATACTTATATTTTTAAAATTTTATTTATATTTCACTTCCCGGCCCGTCATACATTAGATTCCTTTTCTTTACGTTCTATAATATATTCTTCTCGATGTATTATTAGGTATCATATTTTTAATTCATGTTCTCTCATCGCACTTATGATACTCCCCATGAGTCTATTTTCATACTATTGTTTTCTTTGCAATACATTTCTATCTTTATTATACTAAATTGTCCATACTCATTATATTCATATCTTTTTCATTTTATTTTTTTCTGTTTAACTTCATTGCTCTCTTTGTACTTTGTTTTGCATTATCACCTTTCTATCCATCTACCATGTAATCATCTTTATTCATATACCTATATACATTATTATATATATATATTATGTATATATATATTCATATACCTTCATATATCCTTTCATTATATATCATTCTTTTTTATATCTCTACATTTTGTCTAATTTTTCTGTACCTTTTTTTATGTATTTTTACAGTCTATTCTGTTTTTTGTCTGTTTTCTCATAGCCCTGAAGATGACCTACATAGTAGGTCGAAACGTCGGCACTTAAAATAAAATAGTTTCACCTATTTTTGCGTGTTTTCTTGACTGCACCCCCAACTATCAACATCCTACTAACACATTATATTTATATAGCGCTTTTGAATATATTTAATTTAATTTTAATGAGCTCTAAAAAATTATATTTGTCAACGTTATCTGCAGAATGTTGAATCTAGTACTTGCATTTAATAGAAGAGGCGTGTATATTGTTATAGATGATGGATCGAGTTTTATTAATTAGCTGTTATGAGGTAATGATTACTGATGGGGAATATTTAAATTTGTAATTATTGTTAGTGATGGGCCAGAAATCACGAACTGTTACTCAAAAGTCACAGGTCGAACTGTGATTACAAATTCATCAGTAACAGTTCCAAACTGTTCTTCACAGTGATTGGCGATAGAACCGAACGGAATTGAAGCATGATTGTTATTGTGATTACAGTAACAGTTCTAAACTGTTCTTCGCATATGGGAACTAGTTGTGGGCGAAGGGATATTATATAATATAAGGGTATAATATATAATATATAGGATTTATCGTCTGAATAGACGCAAAGCTGTGAGAATTGGTGCTGGGTGAGCCTTCCCAGGTGTGTAGCCTTTCCTCAGATGTGTCGACTGCGCGATTGGAGGGAGATGAGGAGTGAGAACATGGGAGAGGATGAGGAGTGGGGGGGGGGGGAATACGATCGATTTTCAATGAACATATTAGGGGTATATAGTATTTTTTTGATCGCATGTTATTATTTATTACTATTATTGAGGGTGATTCTTATGTTAATTAAGAGTTGTATTTTGTTGACTGGGGATTTCGGTTTAAATTTGTAATTATTATATTAATGCCTTCCTTATTAATAAAGTTATATGTAATTTTTATTTCAATATAATAGCATTTTATTTTGATATGTTGAATGAATGAATGAATGTTTTGGGCTTATTTCTTCCCCCAGTTTTCATTGAATTAAATTAGTATTCCAGTATTCGACATTAAAGGATTTATTATGTCTTCTGAGTGATAAGAGAGGACCTTCAGTGCAAGAGTAATATATATATTGCACAAAAATACTGAAATCAGATTCATCAGGTCTAGGTCCGAGAATCCTTCGATGAAGGAATTTCGGGAGTGAATTTTAATTCAACTCTTTCAATAATAGATATTATGAATGATGGTTTAATTAAATGGGCCGTTCCCGGAGGTACTGCAATACCGGGTCAACCCGCGACAGAGGTGGAGCAAGCCCCTAGCACTCCGTCATTTTCCAAAAATCAGTTTAATCTTCTGGACTTCCGATGGAAGTCGTACCAGAGATTAAGCTGATAAGAACAGATACTACACTTTGATCTTAGCCAATAGGCCGAGAAGCGATAACTACCGATAGTTAGAACCCTAATTTAATTGCCTAATGAATCTTCATAATGGTGGGAGCAAGCGGCGCCCCGATACCTAGCTCCGAACTCGAAATATTCGACTTTATCGCTAATTTCGTCACTCTATCGGCAGAATTCTGACCTTAGAATCTCTGGAATAACTTAAGGGTACTTAAAATAACATAAAGGCATTGAAAACGATGAATGCGTATCAGTTTTACATCGTACAGTCACGCTTGTGCTGCACCCAAGGTGCAAACGCTCGAACTACCTGGAGGCAAGGCCTGGTGCACAGCGGCAACCACTCCATCAATCGATCATGGTAAGACCATTATACAAAATATATAAGCAATGCTGGTCCCCTGTTTAAAGTTAATAAATATTCAAGTTTTTTATTTATGAAATCATTACATCATTTAAAAGCAATATTCCCCTTTCTACAGACAGAAAATATTAATAGCATGAACATGTAACAGGTTTAATAAATGAAAAAAGAAATATGAAAATAAAAAAAGTTAGTAATTAACTACAATTATTATCTATTAATAATAAAAAATGTCTACATCAAGAGGTGGAGTATACTCAGTAATAATTCACAAAAAATAATTTTCAAATTAAGTGTATTGGAATACAGAAATATTTGAGAACATAAACATAAAAAATAAATAAATAATTGTACAACTTTATGATTAAATAAAAAATGTTTCTATTTCCCAGGCATAATGAGGAGAAAGAAAAGTTCAAATAATACTGCTTAAAATAAGAAAGTAAAGGAGTTTCCCTATGGTAGATCATGTAACAGATATAAGTTTATTATCAATCATCAGTTATTAGCAATAATAATAATAATACAAAATTTTAACTTGGTTTAAAACATATTAAAATAAAAAAGAAATGGGTTTTTATATTTGTCTGTTTACTTCAAATTGATAAACAAAAAAACATCCAAAATAAAGGATTCGAGCATTATTCGTCATTCTATTTACTTGACATATTATTATTATATGCAGTTGTCAACTTCGATACATTTTTTTTTTTTAATTACTGAATGATAAAGGATTTTCCTAAAGCATATCATCTAACTGTTAAAAGTGAATTGTTCATAAAAAAAAGTAAAGGCTTTTAATATTTGTCAGTTGTAAACCGATAAAAAATAAAGGAGTTTCCCTTTAATAGACCAGTAACTGGAAAATGAATTATTATTTGTCAGATCATAGCTATCATAATAATACAAAATTTTAATTTTATGTAAATCATATTAAAATATAAAAGTAATGGCCTTTTTTATTTGTTAGTTTGTTATAAATGGATAAAAAAAGTAAAGGCACATCTCAAGAGTAGATCATGAAGTGATAAATCATTCATATAATTTATCAGATGTTACCTGAGATTTCTTTTTTGCATCCGTTTTTTCATATTATGTTAATTACTTTTTGAGGGCAGGATGGAATGGACAGTATGCAAATGATAAAGTGGCAAGATTCCATTACATGACAACAAATATAATATATATATATTTTTTTTTTTTTAATTTAATTCAATGATATTTACAACTATAATGGTATTATATCAAGTAAATGTGCAAAAATGTAGAATATGACATGAAAACACTTGTGGAGAAACTACCCATCGATAGCACTCCAATATATATATATATATTTTTTTTTTCCTGAACCTCCTTTATCTTATGAAATTACAATTACAAGATGCTAGAACTTTATGCATAACTATAACTTTAGATTAACATTTTTATAAATGTAACAGCCAATTGATAATGTGAGAGTTCAAATTATTAAAAGTTTCATAATTCTTAGAAAAAATTATTATGAATTAAAAACTCTTAAAAATAATCTTCATATTTTCTTTAAAACAATTATTTTTACTATAAACTAACAAAAATAAAGGAAGGAATTTGTAAGTAGAGATATGTTTAAGTAAACATATAATATAATATAAAAAATATTCCCCTTTCTAGAGACAGAAAATAGTAATAGCATGAAAAAAAAAATTTTTTTTTTTTTTTTTTTAATTTTATTTAATTCAATGATATTTACAACTATAATGGTATTATATCAAGTAAATGTGCAAAAATGTATAATATGACATGAAAACACTTGTGGAGAAACTACCCATCGATAGCACTCCAATAAAGTTCTATAGTAGATGATCTCGAGGCCATCTTCTTTTCAGACGCCTCGGAGGGTTATCAGGAATAGTATGGGAAGCAAGCTGAGAGACTAGCGGATTCAAGTGCGTATGGAGCTTGTTATGGAAGGATAGGTATCTAGTTTGGGCCAAATCAGTAACATATGGGATATTAAGATCATGATGGATGAGTTTGTTTGTGACATAATAAGGAGCATTGAGGATTTTACGAAGGATTTTGGATTGCAAGGATTGGATACGAGATGAATTGGATGGTTTAGTAGAGCCCCAAAGCTCAACTCCGTATGCCCAAATAGGTCTGATGACTGTCATGTAAATAAGTCTTTTGTAATTAATTGGTAGCTTAGAGCGTTTGTCCAGTAAGTGTTGAAGTAGGCGAAAACGTCGAGCAGTTTCTTGTCTTTTCAGTCTTGTATGAGGATTCCAAGTGAGACAAAAAAAAAAAAAAAAAAAAAAAAAATTAAATAAAAAATGTTTTGTTTCTATTCCTCAGGCATAATAAGGAGAAAAGCTCAGATAATCTTGTTTAAAAAAAAGTAATGGGTTTCTATATTAGTCAGTTTACTATTGATTGTTAATTTAAGTTAATTATTAAAATAATTATTGATATGTAATATCAAATATTGAATACATCTAATTTGTAATACCCCCCTGATATCAACATCTAGAAAACATAAATCCTATAATTTTGAATTCTACCGATAGTTAATTTAAGTATTATTAATATTTAATGTGAATTAGTTAATTAATTAATATCTTGATTTGGAATACCCCTCAAATCAACATACAGAAAACATAAATCCTCAAATTTCTTTCTTATTTGTAGTAATATAATTATCAATATAAGTGTTATTAATATTTAATATCAAATATTGAATTTTAAAACTTCTAAATTTGGAATTGGGGGTAATTTCCTTCAAGGTCCTCTTTGCCCCCTCAAATCACCATCCAGGAAACATTAAAAAAAAAAAATCAAGAACTTTCAATTATTTGTAGTATTATTGGTTGTTCATTTACGTATTATTAATATGCAATATCAAATAGTGAATTTATAAACCTCTAAATTTTGAATTACAATCCTCAAATCACCATCCAGAAAACATTGAAATAAATTAACGAGAACTTTTGATTATTTGTTGTGTTATTTATAGTTAATTTAAGCATAAATAATATATAATATCAAATAGTGAATTTAAAAACCTCTAAAAAATAATAAGGAATTAACTAAAATAAAAAATCATATAAATTCATATTCCATCAGTTATGTAGAAAGTGAATTGGTATGTGATAGATCTGGATATCTGTTTCTGGGTAGATCAGTCCCTGCATAACATTGGGTAGAAGTTCTGAGGGAATGTACTACTTCAGTTGTCGCCCCAATTTGAGATTTTTTTATTACATGACAACAAATATAATACAATATAAATATAATTTTAGATTAACATTTTAAAAAAAATTTGAAGTCATAATTTGAATGGGATAATTCAAATTATTATGTTATTTAATTTGTAGAAAAAATGATTATGAATAATTTGTAATAAATATAGTTTTATTTCATTAATACTCCTACTTTTAGTTGTTATAAAAACCAAACTGATATAGTTTTTTAATTAAAAGGATAAATAAAAATGCATGCCACAAAAAGTATTTTTAAGAACGGAATAATGCATATTTTAATAAATTTAAATATTAAATTTCTATACAAAAAGAAAAAAAATACATTTTACCTAGGCACCATCCAGATAATGATTAGGTTAAATAACTAAAAGGATGGCACTGGTAGATTCATCCTCAAAATATATTCTTCCCTGAAGGAAATTATTCTTCAAGTTTGGGAACAAGAAATAATCACCCGGGGCTAAATCTGGAGAATAGGGCGGATGAGGGAGCAATTCATAGCCCAATTCGGGGATTTTTGCCATGGAAACTTCACGTGTGGTCCTTGCATTGTCCTGTTGGAAAAGAACTTTTTTCTTGACCAAATGCGGTCTTTTTTTTTTCAATTCCTCATTGAATCGACCCAATAAGTTGGTATAATATTCGCCATTGATTGTTTTCCCCTTTTGAAGGTAGTCAATGTGGTTTTACCGCGTGCATCTCTAAAATCGGTCGCCATGACTTTACTGGCTGACAAACTCACCCTTGCCCTCTTTGGCGCCGATTCACCCTGAGAAACCCACTGTTTTGTCTGCTTTTTGGTCTCCGGTGTGTTGTGGTGGATCCACGGTTACGAAACAGCGCATAAACTTGTCCATATTGCGGTTGAACATCGCCAAACATTCCTGTAAAATTGTCACACGGTTGCGTTTGTGGTTAATTGTGAGCAAACGCGGCACCCATCTTGCGGAAAGCTTTCTCATACGCAAGTGATCGTTCAAAATGGAAACTACTGAGCCATGTGAGATGCCTATGGCTTCCACTATCTCTCTCACTTTCAATCTCCGATCGGCTAAAACCATATCGTGAATTTTTTCAATCGTTTCGGGTGTAGAGACCTCAACTGGGCGTCCAGAACGTTCGGAATCTTCTGTGCTTGTTCGGCCACATCGAAATTCAGTAAACCACTTCTTTACCATGGAAATGGATGGTGCAGAGTCCCCATAATATTTATCAAGCTTAGCCATGGTTTGGGTGATGGTTTTTTTTCCGCTAAAAATAATGTTTAATGAGCACACTAAATTCACTTTTTTCCATTTTCTTCTCAAAACGCGTGGTAGTCTACTATCAAAGGCTGCCAAACACAAACTTAATGACGCAGCTTGTTCAAATTTAGACAGGAGTCAACTGACAGTCGACTATTGACAGGAGCAGTGTTGTCATTTCAATTAAGAGGCGGGAAATTCAAAAAGTCATGGGCTTATTGACCCGCCCTCTAATAAATATTCATATACTTTACATTAAAATAACTGAGCGGAGTGGCTCAGTGGTAGAGCACTGAGTTCCCATGCCAAAAATCCTGGTTTAAATCCCACTGCAGCCCATGATTTTTATTTAGTCTGTTTGCAGGGGGAGATGGATCATATAGGATATAGGACCCTCCTGGGGCTCACCCAGCCTCTATAAAATATTATAAAAATAGGGTACCCATAATTAGGGGGGAAAACCTGGCGGTTGAGCGTGACCTAGGACAAGTCACCTCCTTGCAGAACCGTTGTCCATGAAACAGTACAGTCTCAACCATGTACTGAAGCCGGACCCTTCACGGGTTGTAGTTGTAAAGGTTTTTTTTTTACATTAAACTTATACACACATATATACATTACACTATATTATACATACAGGAATATAAAATAAGAGACAGATACTAATTTAAAATATATTATGGTAAAAGGAGATACACAGTTAAAAAGAATGGAGCAAGAGAGAGCTAATACAAATTCTAAGCATGTGATGGAGGGACATCATGATATCACCTCCAGGTAACTCTGATAATGTGACCATTCAGTGGAGTTAAACATTAGTAATAATCAGTTCAATAGAGGAAGAAGTTTAGAGTGGTATCCATTAAAAAAATTATTATAAAAAATAAATATACATGTATTTTGTTAAAATAAATATATAAAAAATCACAAAGTAAATATTTTTTTATCAGCTGTTCTAGGAAGATCCCTGGAGAAGCCTGCAAATGGTAGTGTCTGTTGGTACATGCACCTTCTAACAACTTCTTGGATTTCAGAAGGTGTTATCGGTGATGGTTCTATCATCTGAAACTGAATGAAAATGTTTTTTTTGTTAGATAAACATCTATTTAGGACTTAATTCATTAATTTGATCAATACAAAGTTTAATTATTTCAATTTTGAATTAATTTATAACATTGTGGGTTAAATGTGATTGAAAATTGTTAAATCCACAGATAAGTAAAAGGCTTTATTAGACTTAGTTCACAACTTTATAAGTATTATAGATATCAGGAAGAAAATAGTTGGGGGTGCAGTCAAATAAAAACACTAAATAAGTGGTTACTTATTTAATTATGTGCCGACGTTTCGACCAGGGGACGATCTTCAGGGCTAAGAAAGAAAAACAGACAAAATAACAGAACTATAAAAATATATTGCAGACTAAGTATATGATAAATTAGAAAAAATATATATGTAGAAAGGTAGAAATTTAGAACAAAAGTGAGGGATATATATGAATAAAAGAATTACAGAGAAAATGTACAGAAAGGTGGTGATGCAAAAAAATATTTTTTTACAAAGATAAAAGAAGGAAGTAAACAGAAAGATATTTAAAAAAAGAAAAAGTATAAACATCAGAGGTGAGAAGTAAAATTATGGAAAAGGTAGTAGAATATATATAAAAACTATAAAATGTAAGATAACAGACTCCTAGGGAGTTTACATGTAAATTAGGTTACATTTAAATTAGAAAGTTATTTGGACAAAGAAATTTGTAACCTAGCTATTGCATTAACAGAATAAAGAGGGAAAAAAACATGTAAAATCTAGGGCTTTTTGCTTCTTAAGTTGAACAGGTGATTGGCCTCTATACTTAACTTACATTTAATACAAATTTTCTCTTACCGGTGCTTCTTCTCTGACAATCAATGCCATATCAACAATGTTTGCAACTGTTTCTTTAGCCAAATAAACTATGATTTCAGCAACAGGTGTCGTGAGAGTCTGCAGCATGCCTCCCTGTCTAAGCCAATCCAGGAACTTTTGCGAACAAATTTGTGCTGAACTAAACGATGCACATCGAGCTTTGTGGTATTCTTGGTATGCTCTAAAATTATTAAAGCCTCAAGTTATTTAAAAGTATGCATATTAATTATAACTTTAAATTTCCTTTAATTTCGCTTTTTCATTCTTTTCTTTTTTTTTAATTAAGAGATTCCAATCAGCAATAACTCTAAAGTGAAAAAAATATTATTCAGATAATACCCCTCTATGATGAAGTTTTGCCAATTCACTAAATAAGTTAGTCTATATTTGAACACCCTCAATATTAGGTTATTTGCTCCTTAGAATTTTAAAGTTTAATAAATTATATCTTATTTTTCTTTAAAATGCTATTACTCCATGACTGAATCGATAATATTCAAATACATCTTTGGAAATTCAAAGAAAAAATGTTTTAATGGAGTTGTTAATAAGCCCCAAAATTCACACTTGTAACTTTCTGATTGGTAAAAATCTTAATAATCTCTAACCCAAGTTTTATTAAATTAACCTAGATACAAAAATTAGTCTATTGTACTATGATGGGTTTTTAGCAGTTCTTAAGAAAACCAGTGATAAACAACATACATCGATGACATATCCATGGATTTGTTGTTGGCACGTATTTGTCTACTTTCTTTAACAGTATCTTCTGTCATATCAAGATCAGATTCTTCGATTCCTATTGTCTTCAAAAATTCCAAGCAGTAGCCTTTCCTAAAAATATAAGAATTAATTAGAATACATTGGTATTTATTCTGCATCTCAAATTAAAATTAACTGTTGTTGAGAAAAATTCAATACAGAATACTAAACTAAACTCGACAGTAAGAAAATGTCCTTTTCAAGCTGATAATGTTTAATTATTTGTACAATAAAAAAATGAAGTTGAGTAAAGTAAACAATACCTAGTTTTTTTCCATTGTATCTGTTGTGAGGGTTCATCTTCCATCATCATTTGATCTTCGAAATCAATATCTACTAATTCTTGAAGAGCTTTGTTCAAAATAGCTTTCTCATCCTTAATACCTAGTAAAAGTATTTTTTGTTGAACAAAATCTTAAAATAGTTCACTGTACATTAACACACAACAGCTATACCAAGATAAGTGATAAGTCTTTTCAGTGCAGGTTCATTTCTTTTCATTAAAAATAAAATATCTTCTGGCCCTACAATTTCACTTCCTCTCATTTCAGCAACTTCTTCAGCCTGAATCATTAACCTCTTTAACTGGTCCAAAACAATTGTCTCAACTAAAGTTGCGGTTGACTCTAATGGTTTTGAGCAATCCCCAAGTCCATACATCATGAGCTGGATTTCTAGGGAACAAAAAATAAACATTTAATACTGAAGTTTAGATCTAAAGTAGAAAATCAGAATCCAATATACAGTGGATCAAAAAAGTATTGGCACGCCCTCATTATCCTGAATTATGGAAAGAAAAAGTCTGATATAACTGACAACAAATTTATTAAATGCATACATAGAAAGTAAAAGTAACTTAGAAGAAATATTTCTTAAAACATAACATATATTTAATTAACATGGAAAATAACAAAAATGATAAGCCAAAAAAGTATTGGCACACCCTTCTCCTTTTGCGCTACGCAAAAATCTTAATATTTTGTTATTATCCCTTTTTGTTTTATAATTTGCTGCAGTCTTGATGGCATTGATGAGACAAGATTTTGGGTGATTTAAGGTGTGATCTGCTAAAATCATCTGAGGTCATTTTTTGAGGAAATTTTATTTTTTCGCACTTCCAAGTCGAGTAAATACCACAAATGTTAGATTGGATTTATATCTGGAGACTGCGGTGGTGTTTAAAGCTGTCTTCTAACATTTTACAGTATCCATTCTTTTGTTTTATTGGCGGTATGTTCAGGGTAGTTATCTTGCTGGAACACGAATGTATTCTGAATTCCCAACTTTTCAGCACTGCTCTTCAAGTTATGCCGCAAAATGTCGACATACTTTTCAGCATTCATAATCCCCTCAATGAAACTAATTTTCTAACCCCATTCAAAGACATACAGTCTAGACTAAGACACTTCCACCACCGTGTTTCACTGTCGGTCTGACATTTTGCTGCTGAAACTTGGTGCTTGGTTTCCTCTACACTTATTTGCGACCATCTGATCCGAAAATACTAAATTTACTCTATTAAGAGAAAATTATTGTTTTCCAAAATTCTATTGACTTATTAGAGTGGATTTTGGCAAACTCAAGTCTTTAATGCGATTTACCTCACTGGTAAATGGCTTTTTTCTTTAAACTCTCCCATAATAATTAAAACTGTGTATTACATTTCTAACCGTCTGGAGGCAGAAGGTTGTGTTGGAAGTTGTTGCTATGGAGGAGGCCGAGGATGTTTGATTATGTTTGCAATGCCTAATTTGCCGGTTTTCTCTTTCAGAAAACTTTTGAAGTCACGCAGAAGGCACTTTATTTAAAACTGAACCTGTGCTAGAACTCATCCTTACTTTTCTGCCCATTTGACTGTAACTTAGTCTATGAGAGCGTAATTTCACTACCTAATTTCTGATTTGTACACTGTGCTCTTTGGTTTTTATAATTTTCAATTCACCAATTCGGGTGTGAAATAAATCTAGCCTGAGGAATTATTTAATTATCGTGGTATATCCCTCTTACCATGTGCTTATAAGGTGTTCTCTCGGATACTTTATAAAAAACTGCTTCCTTTTGCCGAGCAGAATATAGGAAAGTACCAGACGGGCTTCATGAGAGGAAAGTCTACCATGGATCAGATATTCTCCATTAGAAGCATTCTGGAGAGGAGCTGGGAGTATAATATCCACACACACCACCTGTTCATTGACTTCCGAATGGCCTTTGATAGTATAAAGAGGAACGAGTTGTACAAGGAGCTGCTGGAAATGGGAATACCACCGAATGGTGATAAAACTGATTAGGGCTATGATGAAGAAGGTGCAATGCACAGTGCGTGTTCAAGGTGACCTGACTGAAAGCTTCGAAACTCACAAAGGGCTGAGACAGGGTGATTGCCTCGCATGCCTTCTCTTCGATTTGGCCCTTGAAAGTGCAGTGCGGAAACCTGGAATACAAATTGGGGGAACTATATTCAATAGATCTTCTATGATTTTGGCCTTTGCAGATGACACAGATATTGTGGCAAGAACCCCTACAGATTTAGAAAATGCTTTTATCAGTCTCCAGATAGCAGCAGCTAGATTGGGTTTAGAGGTCAATAAATCAAAAACCAAATATATGCATGCAGGCCCACAACTAAATGTGTATGAACCATCACATTTTATGGCTGGAGGCTTTAAATTTGAAAGGGTGAAGGAATTTGTGTATCTTGGATTGCAGATGAACGCGGATAATGACATAAAAGCAGAAATCCATCGCAGAATTATGTCCTCAAATAAATGTTATTTCGGGTTACTGAAGCATTTTAGAAGCAGGGCTATTTCTCAAAATACGAAGGTGCATTTGTATAAGATCCTGGTAAGACCAGTTCTTACTTAGGGATTCGAATGCTGGACATTACCCAGTTCACAGGAAGCCCTTCTCCTAAGGTTTGAGAGGAAAATTTTGAGGAGAATTTATGGCCCAGTTTGCACCAATGGGATCTGGAGGATAAGGACGAACGCTGAGGTAACAAGACTACAAGAGCCCAGATATTTTAAGGCCGGCTTCGATGGGCAGGTCATATAACTAGAATGTCCCAGGATCAGATTCCTAATATGGTCCTAGACAAAAGGATTTATGGGACAAGAAGAGTGGGAAGACCTCGGCTCTGATGGATCGATGGAGTGGCGGCAGATGCCAGGTCTATCTTGGGAATCCGCAATTGGAGAGCAGTGGCAACCAATAGAGAAGACTGGCGACGCAAGCTGCAGGAGGCCTTGACTCTACACGAGTTGTAGCGCCACGAATGATGATGATGAGGAATTATTTGTTTGTTAATAACATGGACTTAATGCAATAATATTTAAGGGATTAGTTTTTCTATAAATATTAACAATGGACAACTGTGCCAATACTTTTTTGACCATCGATTTTCCTACTTTTTTTTCTTATTAATAATTGTAACATTAATAGTCTAGCTTTTAATTGCCTTCAAAAAGACTGAATTGGGTTCTTTTGTTACTATAAAATTCCAACTTGAAAATAATTTACAATATCACCGAAAAAATTAAAAAAATTAGGGGGTGCCAATACTTTTTTGACCCACTATAGGTTGCCCAACAACCTTAAATTTATTAAAGACTGAAAACTCATTAAAATTTTCCTTGTCTTCCTTCCTTCTTCTTGAGTTTTTAGCCCAATGATAACGTTTCAATTTAACGCCATCTACCATAAATTCAATGAATGTTAAAAAAAAAACTCTTCTCTAACACTGGTTTCGGTCAGTTATCTTTAAAAAGTAAATATAATGGCATAGATAAAGGAAAGTAGAGAAACTGCCCAGTGGTAGCACTCAAATAAAAAATTCAATTTAGAAGGTCCTGAGATTATCTTCTTTTCAGGTACCTCAGAAGCCAATCAGGAAATGAAGAAGTAGCTAGGCTCGAGTGGGAATAAAGTTTTTCATAAAAGGACTGCTATTCTGTCCTGGTCAAATCAGCACTAAAGAGAATATTGAGGTCATTATGGATGACTTTATTTGTAACAAAGTAAGGAGCATGAAGGATTTTGGATGTAAGGATTGGACATGAGGAATTCAATGGCTTAGTGGAGCCCCAAATCTCTACTCTATGAATCCAAATAGGCCTTATGATAGTATTTAAGTCTTTTGTAATTAATTGGAAGCTTAGAGCATTTGTCTAGTAAGTGTTGAAGTAGTCTGATATGGTATACATAAATTGAATTTACTGTTTAGCAAACATTGACAGCAGGGTGAATTTAAAGAATATTCAATACTAACCTTATACTATCTTTTTTTTTAACAAAACAGAATAAGGTGTAGTACAAATAGCATGTCATCCAACAAATACTTTTTATTTTTGTCTTCTCCCCTTCAAATAATTTAATGAGGGAAAATATTATTTCACTCTTTAAAGCTGTGTAAGTCAAGTGATTATTTAGCAAACTCACCTTTCATGAAAGAAACTCGCGTTTCCCCTGATTCCCCAGAAGAGTTGACAAATGCCATTATTGTATCAAATCCTAACCATGGGCAATAAACACTGAATTGTCAAATATAAATAAAACCTTTCCAGTTTTTTCCTTGACATACAAAGAGATTCGGCGAGCAAGAAACATTTACTTCGGCGAGATTTTCAATATCTTAAGTAGACTAATGTTTTCGAATCTTGAAACGTATGATTATTATTGTTAGTTAGTGTGTATATTACTCTGTAAAGTATATTTTAAGTGGGAACATAGATGGAAATTTCTGAGATTTCAACAATGGGTGGTTCGTCGATTTCTACGTTTTTTGTTGTTCAATATGGACAGTCCTCTTCCTCCTGATGACAGATATTAGGACTCAGTGGCGGATTAAAGGTCCAGAGCGCCCTAGGCAATAACTTTATCGGCGCCCCTGTACCGGCCATAAATGGCCATCTTAATTTTAACTGATTGTCAGCATCATAGCATCATTCTTGTATTATATTATAGATCAGCATTTAGTTCTTTCTTTCTTTGTCGATATGTTATTTTTTTTATTTATTTAAAAATTCTGAGCTCGCGCGCCCCTTGTAACTACGCGCCCCTAGGCACGTGCCTAGTTTGCCTTACGGATAATCCGCCACTGTTAGGACTCTATAATTAGGTGTTTAAGATAGCACGATACTGCTTGTTATGCTTGGGTAGACGCGAAGGTAGGTTATATGTTTAGCGACATAGAACAGAGCTTGCCTTTGACGAACGTATGACCCGCAACTAGGATCAGAGAGTAGCCTTATATGTCACCTCTTTCAAGATTTCTCTCTCCTTGATACAGAAAAATACCGCGTGTATTTTTTTATTGCGCACATCCTTTCCTTATACTGTGAGGATAAACGGACGAGTTGTTCCTATCAGCATATTTTAACTAGAGTGGGTTCGTCATGAGATAAATTTAAATCGGCATCATTCTTTACTTCATTCGCCAGAACGCTTTTGCTGCCACCAACCAAGGTAAGATCTGAAATATGTAAAGTTTTCTTGCTGTTAGACAATAGAAAAGAGGTTTCATCGCTAGAGGTGATATTAACAATAAAACCTAGTACTAGGGTTCTTGGTTCTCTCCACGATCTTTTATTAAACACATTCTCCCTAGATACTCCAAATTCTATACACAATACTCCTGACTTGCTAATATTTTTCATATCATAAAGGCTAAATACTCTACTATCATTTCTGATCTGACCCTTTCTTAGTACACTTGGAGGAAACCATAGAAGACAAATTATAGATTGGGAGCTTCATAGAGCACATCTGGAATCTAATCTTTCATTTCCTTTATGACTCAAAACCGGAGATGAACTTGAGTAATGGAGGAATAAATAAACGTCGATATTTTCACTACAATACTTGCAATATGAAGCTGCAGTGACCTTACCTTGTTACCATCAATTCATAAGATGCCTAATCAGAACAAAGAGAAGTGCCTATGTTATAGAAAAATATAGAAGGTGAAATAAAGTCTTCGCTTTTCATTGGGCACCTTTCAACTGTTTTTCAAGCGATCTTTGATAATCTATCTACTAGCTTTACTAATGCAGAAAACGTTAAACCTTTCAATATATTCTCACAAAGAGCAAACATAGAAAGCTATAAGTTACAACTCGGTAATTAGGAGGGCTAAACTTTCAACTAGCAAAAAAAACTCCTTCGTTTATCATCCAGTCAATCTGTAGAGAGTACAGATTATATGCTGGAACGAGTGTATATGTGAATCTGTAGCTTCGAAGTGATTTCTAAAAGGAAACACCGTTACTTAAAAGTGGTATAGCCTCAAATTCTGAGCCTAATGGGTACCGACCTTTTAAATTTGGTCAAGTACGACTATCAATTGGCGATCTCCTGAGTTTGCAGATTAGCTCGTTAGAAATATTTTAAATTGCAAAACGTGGTACTCCCCTGTCCGCCCAATGGCGGACCCATCTCCATTTTACAAATTATATGCGTTCTTTATTTTTAAATTTTTTACGACCCATTGTGGTATCTTTTCTGCAGGCTGTCGCTTCGAGTAGAGTTACAAGTTTTATCATAATATTTCCTTGATACATGTTATCGCGAGCTAGAGTATGGAAAAGAGAATATAATTATGGATTATGAATACATTTTGGTTATCAAGAAAAAAATGTTTCAACTAACATCTCGAAGTATTGATGATATATCTACAGCCCCGGCGAATAAGTGTTTTAGTCGGATTTTCTCCTGAGAGAGTTAACTGCTTTCAGATAGCCGGAATCGTGTCATTCTCGTAGTTTTTGGCTTGAAATGGAGTTGTCAAGTCAATGCCTTACTTAGTCCCTTATTCACCACGAAAATAACTCGATCCCGCTTACTTAAATACAAGAAACTCATTTTGGAGAAAATTAGACTTAACCACTTATTCACCCGGGTTGTAAATATGTTTGTTGAAACGTTCATTTCTAGAAATGAATACTGAAGTATACACATTTACCATAATTAAATTCTATTTTCTATACTAAAGCTCATGATAACTTGTGTTTTCATATTAAATTATTAAAAGGAAACGATTGAATAGTTAAAACTTGTAGTGATTCAATTCGAACCAACAACCTGCGGAATAATTACCCCCATTTATATTATTTCACCTTGTATGTAAAATAAAATTTTACACGGTGATCACTAAAAACTTATTTATATAACAGAGAGAAATTTTAAATTGCATACATAACATTGTATTTATCTATGATGCACACTTTATTTTAGAAATAGCAATAACGTATTCACTCATTGGGTGCAGCATAATCGCGACTGCGCGATATAAAATCGACTTGGATCTGTTTTTTAAAGTATTTTTTCGTGATTTAAATATCATTAAGTTATTCAAACAGTTTTAAAGTCGGAATCAAGCGGATAGAAAGATAAAAGATGCTAACAAGTGGAATATTTCGGGTTTGGGGAAAAATAATTTTGGGAATATGAAGTGTGGTGCTTCCTTTACGATCCGTCCCACTTTAAAACTAACATAAAGTAAGGAAGGCATGGAGAATTTTTGAAACATTTTTTAGAAAATAAAGAAAAAATAGGAGAGGATATCTTTATTTTTCATTAGTGAAAACAAATATTGTTATTCTTCTTTGTGAACAACAAATTAAGCCTTATATTTATCTTCATTAAAAAAATATATAACATAGTATGTAGAGAAATAAAAAGTTAATATTATAGATAATGAATAATACAGTTATTGTTTAATGAAAGATTAATTTGAAAAACATTAATTATTAAATTAATTTGATCATAATAAGTCCCTCTTGATACAATGACTGAATCCCCTTCAAAAACAGTATTTTTTAAACATTGTTCCAATTTTTTATAAATGATATAAGACTAACAATCAATAAGCCTAGATATAAGGCCTACAATTAAATTATTTTTCTCCTCCTAACATTTAAATTAACTGTTAATGATAATGTTGCACCATAGACCTACATACACACATACACACCCTTTACCCACCATTTCATACAGGAGCCCTAATAGTGCAAAAGTAAAACTTATTACTATAATTCAAATGTGTTCTTTAGGTTATATTACAGCCTAAACATTCTTCTCAGAATTTTTAGCTCAAAAATCTGGAAGCTGATGGCATCTGTACGCGATAAGGGCCATACCAGGGGTACAGAGCGATCTTAGACTTTCTTGCCAGCAAATGACTTCTTAGTATTTTGGTTAGGCCAAAATAGCCCTTGTTTGCTGTCGTTATTCGTCTCTGAACCTCCTGACAGGGCATATTGTCTGCACACACTAGGGAACCTTGATACACAAAACTATTTACGCTTTCAAAGGTGTATCCTTCCAACCTAAGAGTAGGTGGTGGTGGTGGCCTTAGAGGGTTGCCAACCATGTATTTGGTCTTTGCTTGGTTGACTTGATGACCCATTTTCCACCCTCCTGCCTCTATAGCCGAGAAGGCCCGTTCCAAGTCCCTCTGGGATCTTGGTATGACATCTATATCATCTGCATAGGCTAGAATTTGGACTGACTTGGAGAGAATCGTACCGTTTCTTTGCACTTCGGAGTCCCTTATCACTCCCTCTAGTGCTAGGTTAAACAATAAGTATGATAGCCCATCTCCCTGTTCCAGGGTCCTTGTGGTCGTGAAAGTCTCTGACAAGTCTCCCTGTATTCTGACTTGACATCTTGATCCTATTATCAGCAGCTCTGTAAGATGGATCAGTTCAAGGGGGATATTCATTGTCACCATAGCCGGGTAGAGGTTCTCTCTTATGACACTATCATATGCACTGCTGAAATCAATAAAGAGGTGGTGCATGGTGATGTTATATTCGCACGTTCTTTCAAGCAGGGTCCTCAGAGCAAAGATTTGATCAGAGGTTGATCTCCCTCTCATAAAACCACTTTGGTAGACTCCTACCTCTCTTTCTGCATGCGGAAATAGCCTCTGATAGATGATATTAGACAGGGCCTTACACGTGCAGTTCAGAAGAGTAATGCCACGGTAATTACTGGGGATTGTCTGATCTCCCTTTTTATGGAGTGGTATGATGATGCCAGTGTACCATTCTTCAGGCATGGTCTTGATAATCCAGATGATATGAAGAAGGTCACGAATAACCCTAATCACTTCATTCCCACCAGCCTATAGCAGTTCCTTCAGTTATACTTTATACGGCTATGCTGTCAGATCCTGGGGCTGTATTGTTCTTCAATTATTCTATGGAGTCTGTGATTTCTTCTTCGTCTGGTGGTTCGGTCAACTCGAAGCCATTGCACAAAACAAAAGTTACATTTTCCACAGTGGGACCCTGGGAACTTTCCAGAGTACTTCTAAAGTGGTTAGCCCATCTGCCAAGGATGTTTTCTTTACTAGTGATTAACGAACCATCCTCTCCCCAGCAAGCATTGCTTCTTGGCTAGAATTCCTCTTGTTGGGCTTTCACGCTTCTGTAGAAGGCTCTTGCATCCGCTTGGCATCTTAATTTTCTCTTGTTCCTTTTTTTACTTCTATGGGTGCGTTTCTCTTCTCGCCTTCTGTATTTGTATTCCTTAACTGCTTGTCGAGTTCTGTGCCTCATTATCATACACCTATAGGCCTGGCATTCCAAGTCAAACCATTCGGACCTCTGGTGGGTTTCCTCCATACCGAGCACCTCTTCTGCAGTTTGTTTAATGGCGGCTTTGCAGTGACTCCATCTTCCGTTAACCGTATCTTCAGGAGGAGCCGAATCCAAAGCTTTATCGTCTTCGGCTGAATTCTTCTTAGTACTCTGGTTCACGCAGTTTTTGGGTATTAATCCTTTCCATTCGAGCCCCTTTAGAATTAATTAATGATTCACGTAATTACTTCATTCCCAGATCACAGGTGCTAGTCCTCCAAAATTAAATCTGGAATCCACTACTACAATCAATTTAGTAAACAACGTTTTTTGAAACATGAGGCGGGGGTAGGGAGGTGTGGGGGAGAAGAAAGTTACCCCACCTGACTAGGCTACATCTATAAAATATTTTTTGCAATCTCTTATCGTTTTTCAAACCAACATTCCTTCAGGTTATTGTCTTATTTCCACATTTCAAGTCCAAGGGTAGTCGGGTCTAACAGAAAACAATAGTAATAACTCCAAGAGAATGCAAAGATCATTCAGTATATAACAGCTAACTGTTATTCAGAATACAACAGTATGGGCAAAGTAGGTCACAATGAGGACAAAGGGCAAGTACAGCGAACTAGGTAATAGATGAAAGGGGATCGTCTGGAGACAATTTTCTAAATTGTCAGACTATAGTATAAAGAGGAAATTAGGAACCACATTCAGGCAGCACATTGGAGACCCATGATCTACAGAGGTATGCAAATCTTATCAGAATTAAACTCATAATGACAGTTATATTTTTGGATAACTATAATAGAATAAATAGAATTTAAAAAAGAGTAATTATTGTTAATATTAATTTCTGATCAAATTTATTTCATTTTATTACAATGCCTCACTTGCAATTATTTTCCTTCAATAATTAAATTTATTAATATTGTTTTAATGTTGGTATAAATTTCTTGTCATTCTATTTATAAGTCGAAAATAGATTACCATTATTTGCATCACTGGATTAGTCAAGGATAGGAGTTTGTGAAGGGCTAAAAAATAATAACTTTATTATAATGACGTTATATTTTACTACTTACAATTTTTTCAATAGTATAACAAGGAGCCTATCATTTCTATTTATGTACATTAAACGAATAAACCATATGTATAATGAGGAGATATCCCCAAAATAAACAATTCATTTTTTTTTTTACTATACATTTTATTATAACTGGCAGTGTTTTGGCGATGTCACATATTTTACAAAAATTGTTTTCACTTAGTTAACTATAACGACATTGCTTCTCGATTTAAGAGGCACCTTAATGGACTATTATTCATTAAAAAGAAATACATTATAATCGGTATAATAAAATAAATAAAACGCGTAAATAATTCATAGATTATGAAAATTTAATCTAATGGAAAATGTTGTAAACTATCCATTCAACTGAGATCAGTATTGTTTTTTGATTGCGATAATTATGAGCACTTAATAAAAGGTAATTAACTAAGAATCTTAAATATAATCAAATGAACACAATTGAACTAAGCAAAACAATTCCACCAATCTCATTAAACCCAAAAACAACACACATTATTTTCTTGAGTAATGGCAGTGTTCATTTTTAAAATTTTAAAATATCTTTACAAATTTTTTATCGAAGCTTTCAATCCAGCTGAAAGTCTGATGCGAGTTTTATGAAAATTGTATTGAAAATACATTACATTATCGACAATCTATTGGCCATTTGAAACTACACTTAAGACACTCTGATTTGTACCAATATTGAGAGGAAAATGGTCTCAAAGAATCCTTAAATATTAAGCAATAAATACAAAACACGTTTCTTACCTTTTTTTATTTTATTATTTATTTATTTTAATTTCATTTTTTTCTTATCATTTTAGTTTGGCAGTGACTGTAAATAAGAAATCATAACATAATTTCTATAAGGCAACCAATGAAATATCAAAGTCAATATTTATGTTAATAGTACTTGTTCTTACAGAAACAAAGTCAGCTTTGTACATTTAAAAACAAACCAAACAGGTTCTAAATTTAAATCACAACAATTACAAAATAAAAGGAAAATAGGTAACAGCTTGACTTTTTCTCAAAACAACACCAAACCAATATTTTTAGACTATACAATCGTGATGGTGTGAAATAACCATATTAAGGGCAAATAAAATTCATGAAATAATTATTAGTTTGTACACACAAAACACGTGTTTTTATATATATAAATATACATTTAATATCTTACAGTTATAATTAAGGAATTAAACCAAAATAAATAGCAATATACGATGAACTTTGTAAAAACCGATGGCAGTCATAACTATGATTTACATAATTATTCTAAATATTTGTGATGCCGAATCACAGAATACTGCGATTCCAACGTTCATCACTGATTCCATTATTAAAAGGCATACTTGATCACACCACAATTCCGGTATGAGATACAAGTTAATATTTTTATTTACAATATTTGCTATTTACATTAGTGAGATCATAATGGCTTTTGAACTAAGGTCGGAGTTTGTCAGGCTCGACAGAATAGCAACCGACAGACCGGATGGCGTCGAGACTGAACAGTCCAATCAAATTACAGTAACGTAGTAAATAGTCAGTTGAAACTTCAAATCTAAAATATAACTCGTAATAAATACATAAAAATTGTTAAGTTAACAAGATACTGCCGTAAAATAGCTAAAGCCTCAAATAAAAATGAATACATCAATTAAACTAAGCTCGATTGTCCTAATATTCAACTAAATGTATATTGGAGACTTGGATGAGGTGAGCTATACAGTTGATGAAGGCAGTCTTTCCATGGTAGCAGTCTTCGTAGAGATACTCATTTCATTTTTAACTAAAGATTTCTTCATAATAAGATGATATGTTGATGAGACGTTTTGCTACTCCCAGGGGTTGGCGCGTTATGGCGCTATCAAACAACACATCATGAACTCCAGTTCATCAGTTGAGTCGACTTGAAACAATCTTCTAATTGTTAGTAACATCATACGGTCGAACCACTGGGACTTTGCTAAAATGAGGAAGTAAAAATATTATTTATGTATAAACAATTGTAGCTTTTTTAGAAAGTTTTAGGACAGTTAAAAGCTTTTAAGAGAAGATTTTTAAATTTTTTGGGGGGAGCTGCAAAAGTACAAAATAAAAAAATCTAAGATCCAGATTTTTTTTTTAAGTTTTAATAATTTCCCATTAAATAATATTGAAGTAGAAACTATTATTAATTATTCAAGATATTATTTACAACAATAACATAATCAGATGTATTTTCAATCACTCTCATACTAATTTATATGTTAGGTACTCTCCATTATGATCTACTACTTTGTATGTTACATATTACTTTTTTTTTAACTTTATATCAATAGTAATGGTATATTAATAGTATATTACTATAGTATATTTTATATTCTTCTAGAAAACTATTCTTGTATTTGGAAATTAGTTTTCAAAAATATTTCTTCATTAGCTAATCATGAAGACCATTGAAAGTTCATTTATATTTATGATTTTCATTACTGCTAAAAATGAGAGATGGATGGTTAATGATTTCAAATTAAAAAAATTAAAGTACTTAAGAAAGATAAAGCAATTTCGAAAATTCAGTGTTTCGTTTAAGCTTAATTGGACTTCAATTCAAATGAGGAAAGACAAGAGCTAGCTAATATTAACTACTGTTAATTTAAATCGTATCATATAAGAAGTTTAATCGAAACTAACTCATTAAATTAAAAATTTAATAATGTTGAATGAATACTAACTTAAACTAAAAATATGTAGAGCCCAGAATTAAATGGACAGCTCAAATTGAATCAACTTACCACAGGATGAATAGTGAAATTGTCAAAAACTTCCATGAGTTCAGACATTCTATACTCTTCTAGGCAAACAAATCCTTCCAAAGTGGGGGACTGTTTCCGTGCGCAGTCAAGGCAGTGGACAACATGTCTCTTTTCCTGTTCTCTTATGAACAAGATATTAAACACCTCCATCTGAAAATAAAATATTTATTGAACTAGGATTAATAAGTTAGTATTCATATTGGAAGAATTCAATTTCAATCTATGTGCACTGGCTAGAACAGCAAGAATAAGTTATTCTATGGGTAACACAGGTATTCTAGCCAAATTAATCAGTAAACTCCAAAGTTTCATGACATTTCAATTTTTTTTTTTTAAATATTTACTACCTGATTTGTTAGTTTAGTTTTAATCTAAGGTTCAGAAGCCTAAGAATTGGCTGCCTGAGATTGTTATTTTAAAGGGAGTATCCCCGGAAAAAATAAGACTTTATTGTTGTTATAATTAAAAAGGTGAAATTTTTAGCTCTTAAGGTAAACAATTTGTTTCATAAAATTGATTTGGTGTAAGATAAAATATATATTCAATGGTAAAAATGGCAATTTGACGAGCTCACCTCACACTGGCCACAATAGTGGGATGCTTCATTTTTTCCTCTTCCGTGAAATCTGACTTCAACTCCTTTGGCTTTCACAAATTCAAGAGTCAATGCACAATGTTTCAATGTCCTCAGTAAACAGCTCCTTTAAAATTAATTGATAACTTAATTAACTTAAAATTACCTTATTTTGATATTTTTTTTATCTTATATAATTGGTCTAATGACAATGTGTTGTAAATACAAACATTACTATTTTAATGTTATGTTGCATTTTAATATTTCTTTTTCTATTCCTTTCACAATGTCAAAAATATCTAAATAAAAACGTGACATCACTAATTAAGGAAACGGATTATTACCAATTTAATTTTTTAAGTATCTATTTTACTTCTGTAATTATTATCTAAATTTTACTTTCTCAGCCTGCCAAAGTCTCCCTTTGACATTGCCAGAAGATAAGTTGAAATTTTAATTTATTTAAACAAAAGCTTTTTTCCCATTGAAATCAACAATTATGAAGGCAAAAACAAGCTACAACTAATGAAACCTCCAATATAATACTTATAAACGAAATAAAATAAAATTTGAATAGTTGGTTTAGCTTACTTAATAAGTTCGAATAGTTTCGGGTCAGATACTTTGATGTTCCTGGCTAGATTCCAAGAAAGATGCACCATCGGAACTATACTCTTAAAGCTCTGCAGTTTGTTCCATTCGTAGCGCTCTATAGCGAGTTGGTACTGCCGTGCGGTCAGTGGGCCCACGTTCCACGCAATATTGTTGCACCATCCAATGGCTTGCACCCAATGGACACATCCTATAGACATACAGATAAAAATTGTGTAAGTCAAATCAAGTTAAAAATTAATCAGTAGGCTTTCATCAACAGATAAAAAATAAATTTTGGAAATATAATTAATTTCACTATTTTATATACAAAAATTTCATATTCTACACAAAACTTTATTAATTTTAGTTTATATAATTACAAATTTAAAATTTTCACAACTTATTTTTAATGATATTTTAAGCAAATTGACAGACATATGAAGCTAGACACCCCTTAATATAAGTTTTTTTATATAACAGATTATGCAATATACCTGAGTTGACCCAGACAAGATCTCCAGGCCTTTGAAGAAAACGATAGACAGGAACATTTTCTTCGTAGAGATCCTCCAAAGCAGGCCACCAGGAACCATGGAGATAGTTTAGACTGTACCTAAAAATAAAAAAGGGTAAGTAAAGAATCGGAAATGATTTATAAGTTTGTAAATAGTTAATAGTTTTATCATACTTGATAGATTTAATAGTTTTCGAATAAATCATACATATTTATTAGAAAATTGAACTTTCAAAACTTAAGATGCAATCTTTTAAGGTTTAGAATCTTAACTGAAATTGTTACAAATAAAAATAATTAAGTAATTAAAAAACAAACCTTTCACAAAGATTATAAATGACTCCCCAATAAGCATCCGGTACAGCGAACCACTCACAATCTCCAGGCCCTATGTTAATATTTATCGAACAGAAGTTGTTGTTTTCCTGATGACCAGGTGTTCTACTTCCAGGAACCTATCGTACACATATATTTTTATTAATTTGTATTCCACAATATATTTTTTAAATATTAAAGAAGATTCTAAACTTGTAATGAAATGATATTTGTTAATCATTACATATACTACAGTAAACTTAATTTTCTGATTAAAGATATTGGATCAAACAGCATTTCTTTTTAATTGTTTAATAATTTAAAAGAAAAGAATAAATGGCCATAATCTAAATTTCTCTGGCCATATGAGAGACTTGTCTTTTTCAAGTTAGTGGTATTTAACTGAACGGTTTTTGTGCCTCTAAATTTTATAGTATCTGAACAAACTGTTACTGCCTTTGATCCAATCAGATTGCTAACTGAAGTTGTTATTAACACAATATATTTAGTCAGAAATCTTACTGAATTAATTGAGTTAGAAAATTTTGACATTGAATCATAAAATTTTATGAAAATTACTTTAACCCTCAGGAATGTACAGTCTTTTGAATTAAAAGTGATGCGATGGGAAAAAGTACAGTGGTTGAGATGATCTTCATTATTCTTCCCACCTTTTCAGTGCATTTTTCTGCAAACTATTTATATTCTTTTAATAGCTCATTAATTTCTATCAAGGACCTGTAAAATACTTTTGATTGATAGGGGAGAATGGTGGCTGTAAAATTTCAGCTCGAAGAATATTACTTCGAGCATAAAAAACATTGTTCAGTTTTAATAGCAACTTTAATGTAATTGTGTTATTAGACTACTTGATTGAAAAAGGTTGTTGGGCCTCACATGGGTTTTGCCCTTTCCACATGCACTTTTGATTGCACATTCCTGAAGATTAAGCATGTATCAAAGTAATGTATTATCAATGGAGAAAATTAAGGAAACATGAACTTCAGAAGAGGGCCACAAAACATGTCATCTCAGGTTCCCGTTGGTCTAAACAGTACTGGTGGAGGCAAATGGCAGATTCCCTGAATCGATGTGGAAACTGGTCATAACCAGAGTAGCAAAATTATTCTTCTTTTAAAAACCCTGTTTCATAATTAAAGAAATTATGAATCATTGTTTTAAAATATACAAATATTAAATGAGATAATTCAGTTGGTGATAATATTCTGAAATAGGTGTAAATACATGACATATTTGACTTAGATGTTCTCAACACAATGGGTTTAAAGGAAATAAACAAGCACAAAGGAAAACAAAACAAAAAATTCCACTATCTAAGAGAGGAAAAAAAAAACTTATTCATTTATATATCAAAAACCACAAACAATAAAACAACCAACAAAATCAAATAATAAAGAACAAAATTAGTAGATAAAATATTCAACATGATTTATTCAACAGCCCTGACACCTGACAGTCAGAATATTTATCACACTTGGCATACAGATAAATGGTAATTAAATTTTCTTTGTTTCTAAGGCACAGATGGGCATTAACAATTCATTATTATATATATTTTTTTATGTAATGACAAAGTTTCAATCATTCAGAAGGTTTCTTAAAATAACCTTTCAAACACCAGGAATAAAAAATTAAACAATAATCCCTTAGACACAGTCAAAGAAAAGGTATTTATTTAAATTTTAAGACATATGTTAATAGTTGAAGGCAATGCTTTCCACTTTTATATAATTCTCCATATTTATGTTAAAGTATCAAAAAGAAAATTTTTTTTCATTAAAATAATATTCATTTCTGGCTCATGGTTCTTTATAATGAAAAAAAACCCCCTAAAATATATGATGTATTATATAGAATCCTGGTGGATCATACTGTTTTCAACTAACTAATCAATCTTTTCTAGTGCTTATTTTATTGATATAGTAAGTCCCTCATGTTGATGCCCATTTGCTATACTGTTTACAAGATGAAATAACATTTACTATCAAATACCAACTTAAAATTAAAATTTACTATATAAGATAAGATATCACACATGCCATCTGAATTATATAACTTAATAAATTTTATTTAATCTCAAATTTAGACTAATAATAATAATAATAAGTATTTATTTGAGAAATATAGATTATGCAAGAAAAATATTCGCTATTTAAAACAAAGTAGAAACAACCCAACCCCTCCCTTTTTCCCCCTCCAAAAAAAGGAATAAAAATTATTATATAATTCTCTTACCTTCATGTACAACTGCACAGTGTTCATGCCAAGAATGACATGTCCGACATGAGAGAGCATGTTGCCTGCTGAGACAACTCGTGCAAAAGCTGGCAGCTTCATAAGTTCCTGCAGCTGTGGTTTCCACTTCCTTTCATCTGAGAGGTCTACGTTTGTTCCGAATCTCAACATTTTAGATCCAGGAGGAGCTTTCAAACCAGGCACTCCCTACAAAAAAAAATATATAGATAAATACTCATAATGTATTATCAATCAATGCATTTAAACAAGACTTTAAAAAAGATAATACAGGAAATTTTTATAACTTTTAATTTTAACTTAAGATAGTATGTATATAACATATTCATAAAAATAAGCTTTATGAACAGAAGCAGGGCCATAATGCTTGTGGAAAAGGAAGCTCTCAATATAAACATGTGTGTATGTTTATGTTAAATGCTTATTTTGTTGGGAGACGTTTTTTTTTCTATGTCTACCTATAAGAGATTTAATTTGTAATTAGAGTCGAACCCTCAAACTAAGAAGGTTTAGAATTATACGTTACAACAAAGTATTACAAAAAAGAAATAAGAATACATTATATGATATATACATATCACTACCTTAAGTATTACAAGGTTGTATGTTACAAAATTGAAAAATCAGAGATTTTGATACCAAATGGTTCTGTGAGTCGAAAACTACACATAGATCATCAAAACGTCAAAAAATCGTGACCGGGTTTCGTAGAAAGACCAAAAATACAAAAGTGTATGCCATGAAGATTTTAAATGGGAGTAACATGGAAGTATGTAGAACATAAACCTTTGTTTGCGGTAAGATAACAATCGGATAATAATAATTTCTGTTTTAGACATTTATAATAATATAAATAATATTTATAATACAGTGGAATCCCGATATTTCGTATTCCGATTATTCGTATTTCCGGTTAATTCGTACAAATTTGCCGGTCCCCAGAGAAAATCCGGATAAATGGTATAAAATCAATGCATTTCAGACCCCTCGACAATTCGTATTATTTTTATGCTCGAGGTCACTTACAACTTCATATAATTCGTATTTCCAGCTTTAAAATCTCGTTACTTAGTACAGTTTTCGAAAGGGAGGGAGAGAACAGTGAAGCAGATATGCCAGGGAGCAGAATGAGAATAAATGCTTTCTAGGAAATCACTCAATTTGTATTTATTTTTATACACAAATATGTTTGTATTGTTTAGAGGCACAGTAGATCCTATTGTTTTTTACGGGGGAGCGAGTGAGAGAGACAAGTTTTCTAAGAAATCTCATAAGTAATCCGTACTGTTTTCTCTCATAGGAAATTGGGGGAGTAGAGAGGGGAATTTCTATTAATATTATTAAGCTTTTCTTACAATCACACTTTTATTTACAATTCAGTCTCGTTTTTGTTACCGTTGTTACACGTAATCATACCTCCAAAATACGTTAGCCTCTCTATTGAAGAGAAACAACAATCATAAACGCCGTGACCAGTGGCTGTAAGCTAATTGACGTATCCAAGCATTTCATCGTCCCTGGTTCCACGATCACATCATTCCTGAAGAACAAGGACAAAATCACTTCCCAGACTTGTAGAGAACTTAAAAAAGTGGTTCGTACAAGCAAGGAATTCAAATGTACCAGTTGGAGGTAATATTTGAAGGGAAAAAGCCCGAGTTTTCACAGAAAATGGGAATTGAAGACTTTCGTGCAAGCGATGGATGGTTCAATAGATTAAAAAAGTTTCATTAGTACGTTTTTTTATTTTTTTTATTTTGTACTCCCGATAAGTGGTATTCCCGATAATTCGTACCAAATCATCAGTCCCTTGACCATACGAATTATCGGGATTCTACTGTATTACAATATAAATATGTACAAAATATTTGTAATAATATAGAACAATACGGCACCGAAAATATCAAGCCAATTGATCGCACCTCGCCACGGCTACATGAATTCGGTCACGTAGGGCACTCCTGTAGGTGTGACTTTGGAATCATAAGGTTCTATGTTACACTGTGATAATTTTTTTCTTCTCACTATGGAGTAACAAAGTTGCATGTTATTTTATTTTTTCAATAAATAGGATCATGCTTTCATTTTCCATTGGTTGTTTTTATGGGATTCTTCTTCTACTGACCATTGCCACCTGACAGAAGTGAAATATAACTGTAATATTTCACCACATAAAAAATCCGATACTCAGAATCTTTGAATCTTTTCTCATTTTCATATATGAGTATGATATAACCTTGTATTTACCGTAGTATAAATAAAAGTGTAAAGGGCATAATAACCTAGATGTTGATTGTCCGTAGAAAAAACATAATCTAATCTACAACCTTGTAATACTAAGGTAGCGATATGTTCACTCTAATCCATATAATCAGAAGACTCACACAATGCAAAATAATTACAATTATTAACTAACTTTGACAAGACTTTATAATTCCAGTTGCGCTAGCAAATAAATTATTTATTGACCAACAAATCTGATGAAGGTACTCTTCTAAATATAAAGCAATGACATTATCACAGATTAAGTTCAATAAATTTAATAAAATGGAAGACTTCTTGAAACCCCCTACAGCCGAAAAACAAACTCTTGCTATCCTCACTTACAATATCTTTTTCTATTTTTTTTTTACCAAATGATGAAATGATGGGAGCGGAGTGGCTCAGTGGTAGAGCACTGAGTTGCCATGCCGGAAATCCTGGTTCAAATCCCACTGCAGGCCATGACTTTTATTTAGTCTGCTTGTAGCGGGAGATGGATCACATAGGATCTGGGACCCTCCTGGGGCCCACCCAGCCTCCATATAATATTATAAAAATAGGGTACCAAAAATAAGGGGGGGAAATCTGGCGGTTGAGCGTGACCTAGGACAAGTCACCTCCTTGCAGAACCGTTCTCCATGAAACGGTACAGTCTCTACCATGTACAGAACCTCAAACCCGTTCATGGGTTGTAGTGGTACAGGTTTTTTTTTTAATGAAATGATAGGTAGAGCTTTGCCTAACATTAATTTTTTAACAATACTAAGATCGAGAAATGGCCTTCCGACATTACTACATCAAGGTTTTAAGCCGTTAAACTAAAAAAACAACAACAATCCATTCAATAAACAATGTTTTTGTTAACTTACAGTAGCATTCTTCTTCTTGCGAACGTTTCCTGTAGAGTCCTTAGAGTCTGAATCAGATAAGTTACTGTTCATCGTGTTGTTAGGGGCATGAATACCAACCTTTTCTACTTTTTCACGTTCCTCCTATAATCAAATATTATATTTAATAAGTACATAAATTTTATATTGTATAAACCTTTCAAAAAATAATAATGATAAAAATATAATGATAGTTTTGTTAATCAAATAGTTAGGCCCGTTTTCTTCTCACTTTTCTAATATGCGTTTTGTCTAATCATGAAATTTGAAGGTTACAATTTAGACTAGAATTGTTTTTAATAATGTTCAAGCCTTGATTCTACCAATGCAGTTTCATTCAATACAATACAATTTTTATAGATTAATTTAATCTATTATTAAATAATTTGTAATTATTAATTACAAATTAATTTTTTATTACTTTAATAAAAAATAACACATTTGGACAAAGCTTTTTTTTTTTTTACATTTTTATTACTCTCAAAAGACCTAGTTTCAGGGTAGTTATACTTTATTTCTCATAAGAGGCTTTCAGGAGCTCTAAAGTCAAGGAATCACAAAGTACATGGAACTGTTTGGAGTTAAATATTGATTATAACTAAATACCCTTTTAAGACTAACATAAACTAGTTTCAAATAATAATAAAAAAACCTTGAGGCTTTCTTGAAATGAAGAAGCTTGATATTGAGCATATTTAGCAATCGTCGTATGCGACCTGTGGCTGATGCACGACCAACCTCTTCCTCCAAGCGTAGGGTCCCAGTTTTCATCTGAGGTTTGTTGGACCTGAGTTCTTACTTCTATTGTATGGTCAGGATTCGCCTCCACAAGTGTTTTTGTAGAAAACAATCCCAAGTCTAAATAAAAGTATAGCAGTGTTAGAAAAATTTCAAAATTGAATATTAAAACTAACAAATACACGTAAAAAATAATATTGTTTAAGGCATAAAATTAATAACAAAATATTTACATAAATAATAAAGAGATTATGATAAATATTTAAGTTAATCTTTAAAGACTTCTGTTTATAAAAAATAAAATAATAAATGACCCTAGAGGCTCTCATAGATTTTATCAGTTTAAGACTAATAAGTGCTTAATAATAATAAAAAATTTAATTTTATACACTCCTTTTAAAATTTCATTTTACTTTTATAAACAAGGCCGAATTGGTCAAAAACATTTTTATATAAGACTTATTAAAGGGCACTGAGAACATGAGTTCAAGGTAATTTCATTTTAATTTGATTTTAAGAAACACCGTCACAGAAATTTTAGCAGTTAATTTTGTTTCGAGTGAGTATCCCATGTCTAGCTGAGACGGTCAAGAAGTGGTCACTGACGAGGCAGCCGATTGTGAAACCGCAGATCTGGCGGAGGTCCAATCCGAGGTCCAAGAAATTTTATATATTATATTTTAAAACAATATGTTCAATAAATGAATAATACATTTGATAAATTAATATTAATACTAACAAGTAATTATTATTTTCTCAATTAGATACAAAGATTTTCTTCTCGTCCGATTATCAATAGCAGCATATAGTTACGTTAAATGAACAAAAAATATTTACCTTTATGTTTAACTGATTAAAGTTATAACAATCTCTCACTTTATCTTTCTTTTATTTTTATAATTATTCTTGATTAAATATTAAATTAAAAACTTTGATTTCTAAGACTGCATTTATAATTTATTTTTAATCTTACTCCAACCACAACTAATGTCTTTAGGAGTTGAATATTTCTCAATACAAATACAATATGTTCTGGATCGAAATGATATTTCATAATAAGCTGTTAAATAGACAAATTGTCTGTTCGAATAATTAGAGTTGAAGAGATAACTCATTGGTCTAATCTTTCTTAATTTGATAAAATAGAAGATAATATTACGATATTATTGATATTATTTCTTTAAAAGCATTTAATCAAGCTTTAATTTTTATAATAACTCTGTTAAACCCAATATAACTACGATCACAAAACATACAACTTCCATTTCCAGCATTTTAATGACCTATATAAATGAAATTAAACAAACATTTTAAATATACTGACATCATTGAAGTGGGGTATCTGAAAAAAATAATGTAAATTTAATATTTTGAAAAGTTCTGAGAAGAATATAAAAGCTAAAAGCCAGAATTGTGCAGCCATAATGTTCCGATTAGATTTAGTGTCACCACTAATAAATGAACACCAGTAGAATCCCATAATTCACATCTTCAGGCACATACACTAGGGTGTACCATAAGTATAAGTATCTTTCTTCTTTTGATTAAAAAAAAAAAAAAAAATTAAAAGAGGCTTTGTCAACAACAAAACATACTTTGAATGAGCTGAGAAAAAGAATGGAATCAATGCAGGAAACAGATAATGAAAAAACCCTGCATGTTTACAAACATAGCCGACTTGAGGTCATACACAGTGTGGAACTGAAAAAACTTATAGGACACCTTAATAAAAATATCAGGATATGGATTACTAGCATTCTACTGTATTACAAATCCACAGTACAATAATGGCAACATCAACTATAAACATATTTGGAGTCGGGCTCAATCAATTGACAATAACTCCAAGCAAACTGAATGACCGGTGGTTAAGATAAAAGAAAAGCATTATTTGGAATATTATAAAACACAGGCAAAAGAAAGTCAAACATGTGTCCGATTAATTTTCACGAGGTGAACCCATTTCCAAGACTAAAGTTCTTTAAATAATACAGAGGATTCTTGTTCAGGTAAGTCTCAGCAAAAACAGCATATCTTATATGTATTGTATAATACATATATATGTATTAGATATATATATATATATATATATATATGCATTATATTTATATTAGGGTGGCCACTAACCATATAGGTGAAAAAAATGTTGGGATTTTGTCATTCCGAACCCTCCAAATTATTCAATCTATGCAGAAAATTAAATAGCTGAAGTTTTAGCAAGTTCGGAGAACGTTAACACGTGCCACTGAGAAGTCAAAGTTTCGAAAAGTACGATTTTTTGCCTGTTAGGCGGCATCTTTTGGCCGTAACACCTGAACGACCAATACCTATCATACAATTATATTATACTATTATGCATCAAATTAATGGTAATGTTCCTCTCTTTAATTTTATGTATGGCCAGTATTACCGTTAATTTAAGTCCAACTGAGATATTTGAGCTTTTATAGTAAAAAACGTGACCTGGTTCCTTTCAGAACACATTTCCGAAATTATTCAATCATTTTGTTGTATTGGACAAACTACTGGTCCGATTTTAATGATTTAAAGCTCATTTCTCTGAAAATTATCCTTATTCTATTGAGCTCAAATAACTACCTATAATACCTACGAAAAAAATACCTCAGTCAACCAATACTTGGAATAATGGACTTAGTCAAATAATAATGTTTCTTGAGAAGCGAGGAGATGGTTGACTGGAAGATCTGAGTAAGGTAGGAAATAGTTGGGGGTGCAGTCAAATAATATATATAATAATGTTTCTTGTAATTCTATTCATGCTATCATAAAGTCTGATTTAATGTAGATCTAGGTTGACCTTTGTACCTATTTGTTGTCCTTTTTTAAAAGTGGGTTGTTTGGTTATTATTAGACAAGTGAAAGAAAGAAATTCTAACCGAGAAGCTGTCTGCGTTGTTAGATTTGTGCCAAATATCAGACAGGAATGCTACTCGGATATTAACAGCTACCATTGAAGCTCTTGGACAGAATTCCGAAGACTTCAAAGTGTCAAGAGCTGCCATCCAAATCAAACGAAAAGTTTTCCGAGAAAGATTTACAGAAAAAATCCTAGGGTAAGTGGAAGTAACTGAAAAGAACCCTATTGTCGTTCACTGGGATGGGAAACTTTTGCCAGGGGTTTTAAAGATGGAGTTGAAGGAGAGAGTTGCGGTTCTAATTTCCAATGGAGACAAGGAACAACTTTTAGGAGCAAATGGTAAGCAAATGTAGGAAATTGTATCCTGATGTTACAAAGGCTACTATAAGCAGACCCTTAGACAGACCATCCGTAACTACTTATTTGATTGTAGGTATTATTATTTACTTGTAGATGTATTTAATGTATTGTATGAACTAAAGTTAGAATACAAGAATATGATGTAATAATTACTTATGACAATGTACGCATAATTTCTAAAATAAAAATAAAATAGTATGATAATTGGCATTTTTAAGTAAATCTATTAAATTATTTACCTAACTCAATCAGATCCGTTCTTCATGGCTAAGGCAAGGCCTTCGTTCAGCTCAATGGAATGGGGATATGTTGTTGAGAAAAATGACCAACAACAAAATGATTGAATAATTTCGAAAGTGTGTTCTAAAAAGCACTAGGTCATGTTTTTTACTATAAAAGCTCAAATATCTCAGTTGGACTTAAAGTAACCGTAATACTGAGCATACATTAAATTAAAGAGAGGAACATTACCATTAATTCGATGCATAGATCGTATGATAGGTATTGGTCGTTCGGGTGTAATGCCAAAAGACGCCGCCAAACAGGCAAAAAACCGTACTTTTCGAAACTTTGACCGCCCAGTGGCACGTGTTAACATACTCCGATCTTGCTAAAACTTCGGCTATCTAATTTCGTGCATAGATTGAGCTATTTGAAGGGTTCTTTTGAAAAATTCCAACATCGACTTTTAGTGGCCACCCTAATATATTATATCTTATGTTATGTCAATTTTATTCTGCTTTTTTTTTTCATATAAGAAATCAACATCTTTTTGGAGAGCTTCTAATAGTTCAACTTCACTTCTTCCCGCACTTCAATCCTAATAAATTCAAAATAAATGCTGTGGAGTCTTGGAATTTAGTGTACTCTTTTTCTGCAACATCTTTGTGGTATCATTATTCATCTAATTGTAGCTCCATTCACATTTTCATTGATATGGATGTTTATTAGACATTTTGCCTTTCTTCAGAATCCGTACATAACATCTTTTTTCAAGTAATTAAAAATTTTTGTTTTTTACAAATACAGAAACAAGGTCCTCTGAACAAATAACCAACCTTTCATATTTTGGGTAATCTCAGTAGTATATTAACTTGACACAATCTTATATTACAGTAATTTGATGACTCAAAAAAATATTTTTATACATATAAAAAAAAAATCAAGTATTAAAAATTGATCTCCTAATTAAAGTATATACCAGTCTATCAATTTCCTTTGTCCACAACAACCTTACAGGAATAATGAAAAGAAAAAATGATGAAATTCTTACCAAGTTTGAGAGCAGCAGCGAGTCCTCTAATCACTGCGATAGGATGCTTAAGGCAGAACTCTTGGAGCTGAGGACTGAAAGCGTCCTTCTTCCCTTCGAGATAAACGCTAGGGGTAGGAGGAAGCAACTGCTCTCGCGTCAGCCTCACTGGAGGGGGTTCCGGAGGAGTAGGTGGTTCCTGTCGGTCACTAACGACATTACAGTTAGGTACTCCTAGTTCACCTCTACCCCTGCAACAACCATAAAAAAATGAGTTAAAACAAAATAGCTTAATCAAGGAAATTATTACAAATTCATAACTGATTCACTTATAAATTTCATTGGATACAGAAATAAATAAACCCTTTAAGTTTCTAGTAACTCTATATTATTAACGCAAATGACATTAACTGTGTTCAAAAACATCCAACAAAGAACATAAAATACTCACTTGCAAGCTTCAATGATAGTTTTTGCATCCATGTCAATGTTGAACTCCACTTCAGGCTGGATATCAAGAAGGGAACCAATGTGAACCTTTTCATCTTCGATGGGTTCTGTCTTCAGCCTAATCTCAGATCCCTCAGATTTTATACTGTTCACTGAAATAATTAAATGAAAAATATCAATAAAGTTTATTCTCAGACAAATGTTATAAAAAAATGTCAAAACACAAGAAAAATATGAATTATTAAGTTGCTCTCCCTCCTAATTTTATTATAAATCAGGTTATTGAAATATTTTTCATTTCACTAGTATCTATCAATAAATACTGTGAGATTGTGTTTGTTTTTTTAATTTCTAACAGTAAGATATCCTATATTTAAATAAAGTTTTATTTATATTAAATCGATAAAATGATATCTGAGAACAAATAGTATGAAGAGGTAATAATTATTGCAGAAAATAGTACATAACTAGATAGATTTAAGGCTCTAAAATGATTTTTTTATAATGAATGAACAGATATATTGGAGTTACTATTAAAACTTTTTAATTCAACAGCTAAGCTGTAACAATATTAAGAACAAATAAATTGAACTGAATATGAAATGCCCCCCCCTATTATTTATTGATTGATATGAAAGGATCATAATATGAGATGAGAGCTTAAAACAATGACGTAGTAAAGGTTGTAGTTATATTATTATATTGCATATTGTAGTAATAGTTACCTGAACTAGGCCTTGGGCTGTTTGAATCTTGACTTTTTGCTACCGCAGACGTCGTAACGCCTGAACTGGTTGGGGTACTCGTAGGTGACTTTCCGTTGGCAAAAGCCTGGTCTACTGGAAAACAAAAATTACATATGAAGGATAATATCAATAAAGAGTGAAAATAAATTTTTAAAAACACTAAAATTTTCCAATAATTTTTTCCAGATATAATTTAACAACTTAACTTTTCTTTTATAACATTCAATAAGTTCATTGATATCAAGTTATAAAAATAAAAAGGGTTATGAAAAAAGATAAACGTACTAATACATAAAGAATTACAATATACTCATGAAGATTTTGAACAAATATATCGTTAATAAATACATAAAAACTTGGTAGGTAGTGTATATTTATAGTAATTTATTTCAATACTATTTATTATACAAATATCAAGGTGGATAGATATTCAATTGAATTTAAATATATAAAGAATGAATACGATAAATAAATAAACAAGAGATTATTTTTCCACTTATCTTGATCATGAATCAGTACTATATCAAATACTTGATAAGAAAAAGTTCTATAATTTTTATAATAAACAAATCAACTGCTTAAAACTTTTTCGGAGTTTATTGTAGGTAATGCAAATTTATTTATTAATAAAATTAGTTTATTAAACAATAAAGAATCTAATACAATTGTATATAATAATACTTTGTAAACTTACAAACTGAAGGATCCTTGGTGTCAAGTTCATCGCTTGGTGCAGGAGAACTGAAGTGTTTAAGTAAATCTTCAGCTAGTGATGTCGCAATATCTTTCTGCGATAAAAGAGCCTGTAGCTCCTGGTCACTGACACCAACAACATCAGTACTGCTAGCGCATGAACTCGCAGTCTGCTGATAAAATAGATGTTCACCATAAGGCATTGCAATATTTAAAAAATGATTTGTTAATTGATATATTACTATATGATAGTACAAAATAAATTTAGGATACCGCTAAATAAAAATCATATTAATATAAAAAATCCACTAACATTATGCCCCCTTGAGGGTCTGTTAACTGTTTAAATTAGATATTTTAAATTAAATACTGTTATTAACATTTCAGCTAAACCGTAATTATACATATTAATAAATACCAAATGTTTGTACACTTTACAACGTCCTCATAAACAGAATTATAATTTTTAAAATGCTAAGGAATTTAATGTTAGTTATGACATATAGGTAAAGTTTAAGGCATTAGCTTGTTACCCGCGGATGCAAAGGGCTGGGAGAGGACAGGGTATAATCGAGGACACATAAGGGAAACTGGGTGAAGAAATAAACCCCAAAAACATTTATCTAACAGAAATGAAGCGGCATTATATTGAAATAAAAATTACATTCATCTATTCTTGATAAGGTATTAATAAAATAACAATTACAGATTCATTCATTAGTAAGAGATTAATAAAATAATTATTACAATTTAAACAGAAATTCTCAGTCAACTGGAAAACTAAAACTTTTAATGTAACATAAGATGCACCGTCAATAACAACACTAACAAAATAATAATTTACAACAAAACTCGATCTATTCTCTATAACAGTAATCATATCCCTCATCAATAATAATAACCATATGCACTAATACTACTTACAACTTAAACATTCCCCATGAATACTCATTACCGCATAATCAGTAATAAAATTAATAATTTCCACATAACTCGATCCCTCGTCTACAACAATAATCCTCTCCATCATCTACAATAATAAACATATGCACTAACACTAATTACAACTTACACATTTCCCATTAGTACTCATTACCTCGTAACCAGTAATAAAATTAATAATTCCTAACAAAACTCGATCCATTATCTACACATAATTCTGGGTGCACTAATGCGAAAAGAAAAGATTCCTATCTGTCTTGTGGCCAAACGCGACGAATGAAAAATAAAATATATAACTGGCTCTATCTTCAACGGACCACCTTCTGGCCTCACCCCAAGTCTAGTCCGATTACTGTAACGAGGAAATCTCTTACCTTCCTCTCTTCTGTTCCGGACACCCGAATCTTCCACGCCTTCAACTCATCTTCAGCCCCATCTCCAGTCAGGAGACACCCACCTTGCCCGCCGGGCAGTGGCTCTATCTCAGCCCGTCTTCACTGCTCCACTCTCTCTGAGAGGAAAAACGGCTGGGTATTTGAAGGCTTATCCGAGCTAACGTCAACATTCTCATCCGGGGATCAGTGAGGTGGTGCCATCTGGTGGTCATAATTATCCCAAACACTCGCGAATTGAATTAAACTTTTTAAATATCGCCTCAGATCGACTCGAAGGGAGCGGAAATGCTGAGTCAGACCTGTGTCAGACTGATGACTTGGCGTCACCGCAAGCAGACAAGAATCTTCTAATAAAAATTCATATTTAATAAAATATATCTGAACTAAATGTTAAGGAACTACAATGCCTTTAACCGAAACCATATACAAAAAGAAAAATTATGTTATTAGTCACAAGAAGAAATAACATTAGCAAATCTTATTTGGCATGGGATAACATATACATATATATTAAAATCCTTAAAACCTAAAATCTTTCAAAAACATCTTAATGAAAAGAAGCAACTAAATGCTAATCATTCTCTAAAATACGTAAAACTAATAATAAACTCTTGACTTCAACAGATCAAAAAGACTTCTTTTGGATCGCAAATATTAGAGTACAATTCGTAACACAGATTACTTTCATTCAAAGTGTTCTAATTAAAAGAAATGGCTAATTAAATATAACATTCGCTAACATTTATAGCATTGAACTGAAATCTGCAATTAATGCACATTAACTAAATTTTATTTAAATAAAATTTTTCTTCAGCCCGTTACAAGCTATATATTTTTATTTACCTCAAAATGTAAATAAACGTAAAACAGAACCGTGTATAAATATTTAAGGTAGGTAGGGCGAAATTGAAAAATTATTGAACATACTAAGCTAGTTAGATACTGATAATATTACATTCATTTACAGTTTTACTAGTAGATATTATTGAGCATGCGACTAGATAAAAATAACCATACTTGGTTGAACATTGACTGTTGTTGGTTGAATGGGAACTGAGACTGTGGAAACTGGCTGTTTTGCCTGAATGTTCCTCCTGCCTGCGGAGATTGGGAACTACCACTGAAGCTACCGGTGTCTGACTGAGGTGAGGCACCACCCTATAGAATTATAAAATGATGTTACTAACATTTTGTTTCAAGAATAATAATTAGACAACAGAATTTACTCTAAGCTTTGTGTCTAAGCAAGCATCTGCAATGCCTCATGGCATTAAAAAAAATATGAAAATCAAAAGAACTTACTTATTTTTATTAATCAGGAATCAGTTTAACTAGTAGAGAAAAGAAAAGGATAACTTTCTTACCTCAAGATATAATATATTATAATTATTTCGAGATTAATTTTAATGAATTAATATATTCAACATAATTTGGATTGTGTAAGAAAAAAACCATTTCCAGAACTATCAGTCGGATTAGAAAAATTCTTTTTGTGGTAGATAGTAATGGGATAATAACCATAAATAAATGGTTGAGAGAAAGATTAACTCAACAATAACCGAAAATATTAACAATTTCAAACAATAAACCAATAAGGATGATAAAAAGTTATTGAAAATAAACGACAAAATTATTGAAGATCTGTACAAGTACTTACTGGTGGATAGGATTTTATGACTGATGTGTGATAGTTGCCGGAATACTGAGGCGTTGTAGCACCTGGAGTTACTACCCTTTGTTGTTGCTGCTGCTGTTGCTGTTGTTGTTGCTGCTGCTGTTGCTGTTGTTGCTGCTGCTGCTGCTGTTGCAGTCGCAATTGTTGCTGATGCTGTTGCATTAATCTGTATTGATGAAGCAATTGCTGCAGCATTTGCTAAAAAGATAAATTTATATTTAAAAATAATGTAATTAAATACCTACATAGTTGGTGAAAAACAGTTACAAAATCATATTGTTGCCTATCAAAATTTTATAAGATATATGATAAATGGTAATTATCTATTTTTAACTATTTGTTTATTTCTTTTTTTAAAGCTATAATTTTACTTCAAACCAACAAATCTTAAAACAATGTGTTACTGAGATACTCACACGTTTAATGAACATTATTTCAACATACAGCTATCTAAACTACTAGTAATCTAAGTTTTAATATTAGATATTAAGTTGAGGTTAGATTATGTGAATTATAGATCAGAGGTTTGATTTCTTGAATTATTAAGTGAAGCATTATAATACTTCAATCGGAAATTTAATTACTAAATTTAAATGGAGTTTGGAACTTTAACGATTATGTCAAAAGTATAAACTAAATTCATATATTTCTAGGAAAAGGTAAATAAATGAATTTTTAGAATTTTTTTCAGCTTGATATTTTATAACTCACATTTTGCTGAGACGTAAGAGTCGGCTGACTTTGCTGTAAGAACTGCAGCATCTGAAGCTGTTGCTGGTTAAGATAAAATGGAGGAGTTGGTGTTGTGGGAGTCGCAACCCTAGCTCCTCCATTCGTAGTAGTTCTAGGTGTTTCCTCAGTCTAGAAGAAAAATTAGTTAGTGATATTTTAATAGCAGAGAAAATAAGACAAATAACGACTAATTTTTGTCAGGAAAAATTTATAAAGAGAGATGCATCTCCTTCTTATAATTAAAAATTTATTGCCATTGATAAGCTGTTTAGCTATAAGTAAAAAGTAATTGTGAATTAGAAATTTGTTTTATCTACAACTAAAACCTCATTTATCTCAACTTCCCTGGTTATTTTTTTTTCAGTCAGAGCATACGTAGATACATACGGTAGATAGCATTATAGAGATTTTAAAATTAAATATGCTCATATAATAATAATTTTTAATGACCGTATCAAAAACAAAACTATGTATAATTATACCAACTGTTTAATTGTTATTTAGATACAGATCCTTGCAAAGATCAAACTTATAAATTATGATTAACAAATTGTTCAATTTAAGGAAATTTACTAAGTTTACTAGAACATTACAGAACATTGATTGACTTACCAGCTTTGTATAGTTTTTATATCATTGATGCAAACACTAAGTATCGAAAGTAAAAAAACACCACTCACCAGGAGAGAGAAAAAACTGTCAAGGATTTTGATTAGATTATTACGGTCCAAATTAGTTAGTATTTAATTATGTACATAACCAAACCACCATTAATCTCTTTTATGAATAGGATAAATTTTATTAAAACATTAATCAACATAATAATTAATAACAATAGATAGAGATTTACTTTAAATCTCTTGTTGGCCGGTGCCGCCTGATTGCCCTGGGCAGGGTACGGAGGGGGCGGTCCCTGAGGCGATACCTGATGGTGACCATTAGATCCATTCACACCACCAGTCTGAAAATTTAACGTAACATAAGAAACTGATTTATTTATGTCGAAGTGAAATACAAATAACAGTTGAAAAAAACAAACTTTAAATAGGAACAATATGATAAAAATATTTTTATTAATATAGACAGAAATAATGAAACAAGAAAAATAATTCAATTAGTAAATGATGCCTATGTGACATCTAATACTAAACTGTAACTGATAATGTTAAAACTATAGAACTATGATATCTAAATACACATAATATCATCAAATGGTAGTCACTATTGACCATGCCCGTGGCCTTGACGACATAACAATATGACAAAATAAATATTACAACATTCCCAATTGTGGTTCTTATTAATGGCTCATCCCACTCATGAATGAATGTTTTAAAACATAGTCTAAAATTATGAGAATTTTTCTTTCACAATATTTCAGCAAATAATCTTTAATTAATATTCTTAAAGATAAATATTCAGAGATTAATTAATACCTAGTCATAGCAATATTTTATCTACTTAATTGACTGGAAACATTTAAAGGTGCAAAACTTGAAGGTGAAATAAAGCTGATTTTCTCATTAATAAATTACTAACACAAAAAAAAAATTAAATTACAGATAAATTATAAAATAATGACAACGATATAAATAATAATTAAATACAAAAAATAATTACGGAAAAATTATAAGATTAAACATTAATAAAATTAATAATAGATATAACTATGTTTTAAAAAAGTTATTAAAAATATAAAATACTAATAAAAATAATAGAAAACAGAATGACAGTTGAGATTTAACAATAAAAATCCTGTCGACTGAATCCTGATGACATATTTTATGATAGAACATTCTGTTATCATGATATTAGTTAGGATGGGCTTATCAAAAATTTATAAGCCTTTTTTTTTGTTTTCAACATTAAATTGCTTTATTAACCAATTTACCTGAGATTTTTGATATTGTTGTTGACCGATTCTTTGGTTAGTTCCTTGAGTTTGTTGTTGCTGCTGCTGCCTTGAAGACATTTCTGCAGAAATTGGTAAATTCCATGCTTCCTCTATAGAAGGCAGCTGCCTACGTCTAAAAAAGGAAAAATAATATAGACATATTCGTCTAAAAATCTTCGAAGACTAATATCAAATAACTTAAAGGATAACTACTAAAACGGTTAAATGATTTTAATCAGGTGGTGAACTAACTTGCTAGTTATGCTAGGCATCGGTGCGTTTCCTAGATGAGTCTGAAGAAATTGTATCCTTTGAGCAAGGTTTGGGTTCATGTGCATGGAAACTCTTGGTGTGATCTGTGTCACACTGTTCCTTTCTCCTTCGTTATTGTTATTGTTATTTTCTCCAACCCTGGTTGCGTTTACATAACATGCATAAGCATCCTTAGGCTGATTGCAGCTTTCGTACAGTATACCTATGATATATAATAATAATAAAATAGGGGAAAAACTGAATATCTTCGATAAACAAAATTAAAAAAAAATTTAAGAATCTCACCCGGAAAATAAATATAATTTTTCGGAATCTAAAATACTTTAATTTTAATTATAATAAAAAAATAAGGCATCTGTTCGCCAGTTTGTCGCTTCGAGTTGAGGTACAACTAACTGTTTATTCATTTCATTTTTAATATTTTCCAAAAATACAAGTCATCGTGAGCTTTAGTACGGAAAAGATAATATAATTGTGGTTAATGAGTAGATTTAAGTAAGCATTTCATCAAGAAATAAAAGTTTCAACAAACATTTTGAAGTATAAACAATATATGTTAGTTGAAACGTTCTTTCTTAGATGAAATGAATTCCCATAATTACATTATTTGTTCCATACTAAAGCTCATTATAACTTTTTGGAAAATATTAAATGGGAAACAAATGAAAAGTTAAAACTCGTTGTGACTCAACCTGAAGCGATAATCTGCGGAATAATTACAACATAATAACCAATCAATATATTGCATATGAATTTCTTCAACATAAATGTAGGAAAATTGGTGTTACCTAAATTTGTCCAAGCTGCACTATGGCTTTTATCTAATTGAACTGCGCATATGTAAGCTTGGAGAGCATCCATAGGCTGGTTCTGCTGCTGGTAGAGTACTCTAAAACAAGAAAACAGAATTTTCAACACAATAATTCAAATTATCAATAAAATACAATATATACTAAAATATCTCTTCCTGTTTATAGCAAAAAACAGAAATTTGATGTACCCATTAACATAATATAAATAAAAATGTTAAATAACAAATTTAAAAACGGTTATATTAATTTATGTTTAAATCTTGCAGCCAAATATAGTATATTAATTATATTACTAAATAAGACTTATATTCTAAATTTGAGATGTTATCATTTATTACATTTATTATGACTTTAGATAAAACCTATTATGACCTTCTAATAAAGTACCACTTATGAACTAGATATGGAATCACAAGTTATCCAAATTAATAATTAAAAGATAAATCCTAAATTCAAAAAGAATTAATTTATATTTGGTTAGAAATTTGTATTATGCTACTTATAAACGACCTCTTTCATTTTATTGCTTGTTGCTGAAATATTTCGATTAATATAAAATTCTTGAATAGCAAATCTATTAAGTACTCATTTATATATTTTTTTAATTTTCACAGTATTAAAGAAAGTTTCACTTATGGTTTGCCAATTTTAACTAAAATCTATTAAATTATTTATATCCCAAATTTAACAACTTTCGCATTACATTTGAATATATTTTTGATAAAAATCTCCTATATCCTTTAAGGACAGAAATGCTTACTTACAGTTAACATATTAAGACCAAAAAAGGAATTAAACAACTAGGCGAAAAAATATATAAATACGAAACTTCTTAATTAAACTTCCACTTTCCATGACATGAAAAACTGTCTATCAAAAATGGATTTAGGTATGGTCAAAAAGAGATTTATGTTGAAATATAAAAATAAAAACTTACCCTATAGAGCACCAAGTATCAGCATTTCCCTCGGACTTTTCTACAGAATTACGGTATGCTATAAAAGCATCATGGACTTTCCCAACACTAGCATAACACCTTCCAAGGAGATACAATGATTGTCCAGACTTAGGATCAGCCTCTATTGATTTTTGAAGACAAACAATAGCTTGTGATTCCCTATTTTTTTTGTCGCCCAAAGAATCAACACAATGGTACATCCATCCTAAAATAAAACCGGGTAATTCAATTTTGTATAAATGAAATTCCTATAATTCTATAATAAAACAATAATAATGATAAAAATATTACCTAGCTGCCTACAAATGTCAGCTTTCAAGTTGATCGGTAATTCTTTTTCTTTTAACAATAGTTCATAGTTGTCCTTGGCAGATTTGTATTTTCCTTGGACTTCGTAAAGGTGAGCAATATGAAATTTAACTGAAAAAAATATGATACCACATCATCAAATTATGTAACAAACAAAATTAATCATTTTAATTAATTATTGTATAGCAGATGCTTACTATATAGCATTGTAATTTAATTAATGAAATAGAAATTTGGTGTTAAATTATAGACTTTTGTCTACTGTCGAGTATTATTAGATGGCAATCAGTAAAATCAATCACAGTTTTTTTTTCAATGAAAATATTGTTATAATCATCGACAAACATAATCATCATTCAAACAATATAGATTTATACTTCAAACTTCATAAAATTTCATACTTACTTTCGATTTTTGAAAAAGTACAAGAACTAGCGTCAATTAATGCTAATTGAAGATGTTTCAAAGACGATTCCCAATCGTTGTTAACTTTGAACATCAACCCGAGACGGAGGTGAACCTCATTGGCCCGAGTAAATCCAGGTTCCACATAAAGAACCTGCTGGAAAGCCTTCACTGCCCTAGAGAAAAAAAATTTAAAAATAATTAATTATATTCTATTATCATCATATTATTTAGTATGTATTTACTACTATATAACATTTTATAGTAAGTTATTATTATTGAAGATCACAGAATAATTTTCTTTTCCAAAGGCTCACAGTATTATATAAATAATACATTATAGAACAAAATTACAAACTTGTCAATTTGTGTGAGATAAGGAATTCATAATGAATATACAAACGTCTACTTTGAACTTCAAGATATTAAGATTATAGAGGATGGTTTTATTTTTAGTATAGTAAGAAAAACTGCAGATTTGGGATTGATTAGGTATTAGCTTTACATACAGGCTAATAATAAAAGAATAAAAGAGTTTATTGGGGAAAAAACTGAGAAATATCAAAAAGTGTATAAAAATAACATATAAATATTCAGTTTTTCGTCAAATAATTTTGAAAAAAATAAAGATAAAATTCTATTCAAAAGTTAGAAAACTAGCCTAATTTGAAGAATGGAAATTTTAAAAATGTTTGCAATACATACAAGAATACATTTTTTTTAAATACAGCTTTACTTCATACATTTGTATAAATCCAAGATGCATGTAGTTATTATACAATTATTTCTACTAATTTTTTTTAAGTTGCTATATTTTCCAAAGGAAAGGGTATCATTGGGAATCAATAGATATTATTTAATTATAAAGATGATGAAAAAAGTACTCATTTAGGAATAATAAACTTGCATCAAGTCATTGCATCATTTCATCAAAAATTAACTTCATTAACCTTAACTTATGTATGACATTGTCCTGGATCTTCTTCAGAAATAACTTGATCAATCAAAAATTATCAAATAAAATATAGCTATATTAAAGTGTATGTAGAAAACTATTAATCAACCAAAAGTAAGATAATTCACTACTGTAAATATAGTTTTTACAATCAGTGTAAGTCCTGTTGGTAAATTATCCACAGCATAAATAAAAATATCTCAAATATGGTTTAGAAAAATATTTTTTTACTCGAAAAAAACAATTATTGTTTATTTGGCAAATATAAAACTACAGTATCGATCGATGATATAAGAAACCCTAATATCATATTACAATTTCATATAATGTAGAAATAAATGAAACAAAATTAAATGCAAGTAAATATAAAAACAATACAGGGGACGGGATAGGTCGCGACCTTGGCTAAATTGAAGCCGGGCATTGCCCCACAGCCATAAATAGGTCCCTCAAATTGAAACATCCATTACCTACCTCAATACAAATAAACTTATACTCAACTTATATTAAAATTTTCCAAAAGTAAATGTTCAAATTGAGGATAATACTTAAAAGGAAATTTAAGTCTATTATAAGTATCGTTTGACTGGATGTATTTATAGAACAAGTTTATGAATAATAGTGAATAAATTCATAAGGGAAGAAAATCATATAGCTCGAATTATTTAAGTGTAGAGAATGGATAAAAAATATATACTTATGATTAATAACTATAAGGCAAGTTAGGAGGTACTCCCTTAAGTTTCGACATTCGTAACATTTACAGCCTATGTCATTATAAATGGAATGTAACACACGATCCTATATTTATGTCAATCTTTAACGACAAGGAAAATCTAAAATATTATCTAATACGCATCTAAGATAAATAAGTCATGTTGAGAAATCAGTAAAATTTACATACTGGACTAATATCACAAAATTACAAAATACATATGACCCAGTGTGTGCCATATCCAGAGAAAGTAAACGAAGTATTGGCATACAGTTGGGTGGGTTTAGAGACGCGTGGGTGTTCCTTGCGAAACATCTTATAGTTGGTATGCATACAATTAAATAATTTAGTTGTTATTCGCGAATTTAAATTAAAAATTAAAATATTTGTTTTAGAAAAATTCCAATTAAGTCTTCCCATTTACACTTAAAGAGACTCTTACTAAGAAATGTTCTATGATCCTCAAGGAAACGATTGGAAAATAGTAATTAATTCTAATTATAGTGAAACGATTTGCGCTGACACAATTGAGTGACGACAGGGAATACCACATGTGAAAATAACTAGATAAGAGGAAAAACCATTGCACGCTTCGAGTATAACGTAATCTCTGTTGCAATAGCTATTTAAATGCAAATATTTACAAGTGGAATCATCTCTTGAATTAATTCAATTACTGGCACAATTAATTTGTCAAAATTATATATAAAAATCTCTTTAAAGCGAAAGTAGGTATACTGAATAATTTTGGCAAGTGGCTGAAAATTATTGTTTCGGTCATAAATATTATTTATTTAATTATAATAATTCTGGCCCAAAAAATGAGGAAACCTTTTAAAATATTTCTGAGATTATTGTAGAAATTATCTTTAAGTAAAAAAAATATAAATAAAAAAGTTAAATGACTCATTAACCAGTATAGATTTCCTTATCTTTGTTATTGCGGATCGTTATCACTTCATTGACCTTTCTTATCTGATTTTTTAAAACAAGAATTTTTACCGGTAGAGCAACTTAACATTGCATTAATTTCTTTCACGATCATCGATATAATTAAAAAGTTTTAAAACAGTAACAATTTTTAGTGATACATGCCGAACAAAACAATTCAGAAGTAGAAACAAATTTTGTTAACTTTTTGTAACCTAAAAATAAAATTTCCCTCAGAATTTACGGTCCTATGAATCTTGCTTCTACGTTTCTCTAAAATTTTGTATTTATACTGCCCATCCGGCTATCATATCCAATAATGAATAATGAATAATTATTCCAAGAGAATCAGAGAATACATCACATAATTTGTATTCTCATCAACATAAGGTTTGTACTTTACCCAGAGGCGAATGCAATAAAATAATATGTATACAAATGAATTAAGACGAAATAAGAAAGCATTAAAACGTATTGATGTTAATAGACTTGCGATGATATCTTACGTAAAATGAAAATGTAAACTTAATATTAATTAAATATAGTAGTAGGTAATTTGCAATTTTACTCACTTTAAAATTAGCGAGTAGATTTTTCTAATTCATATAAATTATTTTAGCTTTAATGTAAATTCGAAAATATTATTTATATCTCAGTGAAATGGTTTATTAATAACGGATTGAACCATTATATCATAATATTAATATTTAAGTTTCTGATGATTAAAAGGATTATATATTTCATTTTTATACTTAACTTATATTTTTCAGTAGTACGCATTCTTAAACTGTTATAATTAATACAAATAGTTATTAACTATGTTACTTTACCGGTAAATGTAGTTAGTAATAACCACCTTCAATAATTAAATGAATTCACAACTGAGAATGACTAAAAATGTTTTCACACAAGTTATTCCTTATTATGTGAACACTTCTTCCGAATTTTGTATTATTCGTAAACAAATATTTTATTATTCTGCTAATTTTAACAAAGTTTTTCATAAAATTTAAAAAAAGTATTATATTAGATATCATTAAAGTAATTCGGTTTGTAAAACTCACCGAACAAATCGGGCACTATCCCACTACGACAGTGACTGAATGAGTGATGATACTTGACTGAGTACAATTCGACTGACTACAACCTCCACTCTCGAGTATATGACGTCATTGACATGAGTAACCTGAGAGAAATCATGAATGAGCGCTAGAGTAAGTTCCCCGAATCAGCTGTGACTCAGCTGGTTGTCCTGGAAACCGTCACATCTTGCTATCTTGGCCACAACCATTCTCGCACTTCCTTTCTGAAGGATAATCAGATCTGTGGGAACTCATTCGCTTCTGCCATTACGCGGTCAGAAGGAGGAAAAAGAAAAAGAAATGAACTATATGAACCCCCAGTCCTTTTTTTTAAAGGTCACTTCTTCCTCTTCACTAAAAAGGTAATCGCATAATAATATAATGTGAGTTCATTGTTATCGTTGAAATGCTTCGAGAGGCGAGTGGTGTAACGCATTAAATACCTAGTTACATTACATTGCGTGCATTTGTACACAAAGATAAACAAAAAAAAAATCTTTTAATACATAGAATTGCAACAAAGACGTTGTATTTATCAATATACCCGCCTATTTATAATAAAAAAATTAAACATGGAGTTAAACAATTAAATAGATTTTAAATCAGAATTAACGTCACTTTATGCTGCTATAGCTAACCAGACGATGCTACGGTGGGAATTGTAAATTTTTCCTATTCGGGTATGATTAGGGTAGCGATTTTTAACAAGTTCCTATCACACGTACGCTCGGGATAACACATTATACGCTCCTTCTAAAGGACGTCACAAACAAGGATTTTTTACTCCCTTTTAAAGGTCATTGTATTAGAAAAAAAAAAGGAGGGAGGGAGAAGACCTAACACTACGAGAGGATGAAGATATGGAGGAAAGGGGAGAGATGAAGAAATCGCTTCGTCCCGATTTGGCTAATAAAGCGGGGTAAAAATACATTTATTTTACTTGATTTAATTTATTTATTCAAATATATATATATATATATATATATATATATATATATATATATATATATATATATAAATTCATTTAATTAATTTATTTATTTGTTGTTTTTTACTATACTTGTGACTATTGAGCCTTCGTGAAGACCTACAATTCGAAAAGTTGGTTTCTCGTAAACTGTTTTAAGAAATTATTTTTTAACTTAACCTGGACTAATTTCCCTTCTATGTAATTTTAACATATCACAATAAACGCTGACTCACAAAATATAATATTGAATATCATTTCCAAACAAATGGAATAAATGTTGCATGTCAACATGGGGATTAATGAATCAGAATATTAACCATGATTGAAGATTTCGTTATCGTCAATGAGATGATAAATATTTTACCCATAAATGCAATGTATAAGACCTATAAATAATACTACTAAATAAAGACCTATAAATAATAATTATAATAAATAAAGACCTATAAATAAAAAGTTAAACATAATCGTTAGAACTTTCTATAATATAATCAAGTAATTATTGAGAATAAAAAACTATGTTTTTTTACATAAAACAACAGTTAAAAAACCAGTTAACCAGGAAAAAACAGTTAACCTTTTTAGCTTTTTCATTTACATATCTTACAGTGTTAACATTTCTTTTAAATTTAGTAATATTCGTAAACAAATATTTTTATAAATAGTGCCTACAAGAGTAAATGTACCGTTCATAATGGAACGGTTTACTTACTTAAGACTTGGGGAAAGAAGTCCTGGAACATGCAAAGCACATACAAAAATATTGTTATGAATTGGTTAAGTATATGTAATTAAAATTCCTGTTTGAATAATAATCGTAAACATAATATTAAAAATAAAAAGACACGACCACACGATTACAGTGACCAAAAGACAACGTGCCCTGTAATCGGTCAAAGAAAACCAGTTATGACATTCAGAGTTCAGGGTCAAGGTCATGTTGCTCCTGTGGGATTTGGTCAGAACTAAAAGTTAACACAGGCTTATTGCTCGTATATATCTCTTATTTGATAAAAAATTAGTTACTTAGAACGGTCGTTTATTGTGGTACAATTTAAAGAATAGTTAATTCAAAACATTTTAATATAAACAATTATTATCCTCATACTACAATAAAAGTATACAAGTGATTAAATCTCTCATCAACTGTGATTTAATTTCTTTTTAAGTTTGATATTTTGTTATATTAAGGGAAAACAAACAGTAATTAAGGAAGCAACACAATTCTATCCATCTTCAAAATAATATTTTTAGGAAACATGTATCGCAATGTTATATTGATTTTGATACATCACAAGATAGTGTAACAACCACTAAAAATGCACAAAAAGAAATTAAAAAAACATTAATTCTATTTAAAAAATAAAATAAAACTCGATCAATACCTGGATTTCCCCATGCTACAACTAGGATTGCACTATTACGGTAAGGGGGAATCCTGGTTAATGGGAAATTGCAGCGTCATTTAAATATTCTGGAAAAGTTTAGAAGATTGTAATTGTTTAAAATGGGAAAACCATGAAAACGTCATCAAGCTCTACACACTTGGACCAACAGGGGGCATGGACATTTAATAATCAAACAAGGGAAATCATTTTTAACAGTATACGTCAAGGTTAAAAAATAACTATCAAATATTAATATTTAACTAATTATTTAGTCATTCTCCAAGAATTAAGCAACGTAAAAAAGTCGCATACAATCAATGCCAAATTCAAGCTGATATGTAGATAGATTGGGTAGATAAATATGGTAAGATATGAGAAGTGTTCACTTATGGTAGCTAACATGACAGAAGTCCAGTAATCCTGTAACACTAGCCTAGAAGTCAGGTTACATTATGGGAGTTACGTCGAAAATTGCTACAAATCTAAACGTCTATGATTCTGATAAATTATTAATTCAGTAATAACCATTGTATCAGACCTGTAGGATCTGGAGACATTATAAAGAGGTTCATCATGCATCTACAATAAGTAGGTGCCCTTAAGTCGGGAAAAACCTAGAAACAGTACGGTCCTTATCAACTCCTAAGATCCTTCACGGGTTGTAGTGATACAGATTATTTTATAATTATCCTCAAATTCGATAGTTATGCACGATGGGTGCGACCCATCTTTGATAGTCAAACTTCCAAGCGAAAGAATCTCTGAGAGTTCAAGGGTAAGGTCTCCCAGAATTGTTACATTACGTCACAGCAGGAGTAAACGGTCTCTTTTTTTCTCGGATGCTTAGGGTTTATTCAGTTGAAGAATAATAACAATTTTAATTAATACAATTATTTCTATCTACCTTAGAGAATCAATCACAAAAGATTACAAGTTGAGGACTATATCGGGTGAAAATTTGTGAAACAGAAAAATTTGTACTTGAATTATGATTGTTGAAGTAAAGTACCTTATCTATTAGTTAATTTGTATCCTTGATTACTCATTCAACATCCTACGTTGGAGATATTTCGGCAAAGTAATGAATTAAATTAATAAACCGACAGTTAAAAATACAACATCCCCAAACTATCAAATATTTGCAGAAACCTGCTTTAGTTTTGGACCAACAATAATATATTAAATAGTACAAGGGCGGATATAGGGGGGGGGGGCGGATATGGTGGCTTTCGCATCTATGATGCATATACAGATATGTCCGCAGATATACAATGATCAGTATGCCCGCAAATGGGAAAATGGGTACCAAAAGTGTTCATGTTCAGTATTTACATGCTTTGAAGATTAACGTAAGAGAAAGAGAAGACATTGGATGTTCAAATAAAGAATTTCCCCTTGGGAACACCCTCTTGGCCTATATTTAACCATCAACCGAAATAATGAACAGCTGATTGTTGAATACCAACTTAACAGATCCACTGACCCGTAGAGAGGGCAAAAGGACCTGCCAAAAGTTGGCAGGACTGTTTCAAAGGCTCGCCCGTTAGCCGTGGGAGCCGCCATTGTAGTACCACCTTACGTCACATCCTTTTGTTCAAGGTGATATACTGCTTGTCTTATTCTCCCTTAGCTGCCTATTTAGCTCTCTCGTTCATAATACCTTCACTAGTTTTGATATTACAAACGGTAAAAAAATCATGTGGGAAAGTTAACATTATTTAACGAAACAGTTGATTCCTTACGATAAAAAATACCATAATTGTTTTAAAAATAGCAATATAAATACGTTTTTCAGGTTCCTGCAATTCAGTCAATTAATATAAAACTCTCAACCACTCCAGGGTTGGGATTTTGGCAAGTAAAAATAGATTTAGAAAAATCGAAAGTATAACGAAGTGATGTTATTGACAAAAAAATATTTGGAAAAAGGTAGACAAGTGGATACTATTGTTAGAGTGGGGATCATTGAAGAACTAGGGACAAAAGGGACAGAGGAGAGAAAAAGAATGCATGCAGAAAAGATGAAAGAAGTATGAAATGCGTGATCATCCTGGGTCCATTCGCAATAAATAATAAACAATACACAAATATATAGTTTTTAGTGAACACCATGTAATATTTTATATTAGAGATACTCGCTTATTAACCGGGGCTGAAGATTTACTCATTTATTAGTATTTGTCATTAATGGTATTTATTAGTAATACAAATTACTAAGTAGTATGGGATAAAAAAAATGCCTGCCTAGTTGTTATCTATAAAATCCAAAAATGGAGAAATGGAAGAGACCGTTACGAGACGATTCTGATGGATCCAATTTAAAAAACATCACGACCTTTGTCATACTTCTTTTATTTTATTACAGAACAGCATTTATCCTGACAGTATACATTATAATAATAATAAATTATTCAGCATGAGAAAGTATTAAATTTAAATCACATGAGGTCAACACCATGACAGTTTTTTTGTCGAGGTAATATTGCCCCCAAAGCGAGATAATGTGGCAGAGTGGCATTGTCTTGTAGGCGTTGACAGTCGTTTCAACCTTGTGACGTTGAAAAAATGGCGGATTTGTATCAGCTGATCGGGGACTAAATGTTATTGAAGGTCGCTCAAAAACTAAATTTTGCTATTTTGTGATTATGCTACAGTCAAATAATTGTATATTCTCTTAAAATTCTTATATTATATTCTCGTAAAGCATAACATATCTCATTGAATAAGCATGGTCATTATACAAGGCACTTAGTAAGATGTCGAACCGCCTTAGTCTGAATAAGAAAGAGCTACATTAGTCCTACAGCCATAATTGAAAATCGATATTCTCAAATCTAAAAAGAAATTAAGATACGCCTCTTTGGATTTTACCGAGGACATTGCCTTTGTTCCTTCTTCAAGAATTAAATAGAAAAAAACGTTGGATTTCAAATTCAGAAGCATACGCGTAGGCTACTATGAAAAGTAGGCTTAGTTAGTCAAAGCTGCGAAAGGGACAGATAACTATTAGGCCAAGTCGAGCGATGTATAGGTATGTTAATTATGAGACTAGTTGTTAGACAGTATAGGCTTGCCTATAGTTTAGACAATGACAGTAAGAGGAGCAGTTGCTGCCATTGTTTTTTTCGTAAACTTTTTAAAAGGTGGGAAAAAACCCAAAATAAAGATGAGAATAAAATCTTTATATGCATAAAGTGTAGATCAATAAGAAGATAAAGAGTTGGATTATTTATAAGAGTGGCAAAACGTACAATACAGCTGAAAAATAAAATTACTCCTTATAATCGCTATTGTGCTAAACAAATTATTGATAAATATTAGACAAATACGACCGAGTTAACAAAAGTGAATTTGGCCAATGGACGCATAATTTAAAGCACTAAAAGACTTCTGATTTGCAAGTTGCAGACTCTTATTTATTGAGGACTATTTCTCTGTTTTATTAAATTTGTAAGCAGCAGAAGATGGATCCTATGTTATCTAGGACCCTCCTGGGACTCACCTAACTTTTATAAAGTGGGTACTCAAAATAGGAAGAAAAATCTGGCGGTTGAAAGTGATCTATGACAGATCAACTCCCTGCACTAAAGTCCAAGAAACAGCACAACCTCTACCACGTACTGATCCCTTAGGAGTCTAAACCCTTCTTGGTTGTAGTGATACAGATTCTTTTCTGTTTTACGGAATGTTCTAAATTTTGTTATGCCTGGCCTGTTGTCATGTTCAATTTAAATGCCTAAACCTCTGTATGAAATGTCACCCCTTTTTCCTAGGGCTCTAAGACTACGAAAACCTCGGCTACATACCGAAATATTTTCGGTATCCCCTAGACAAACATCTTGTGGCTTAATAGTATATGTTTTAGTGGTATTTTAGTTAGTAAACATTATGGCTTTTAAGTACATAGACATAAGTTAACATAAGATGGTATAATAAACATGTTATAATGTAAGGAAGAAGACAGTTGGGTGCTCGGAGAGGAAGAGCTAGCGGATCGACAAGGCGATGACCCCAGAGCAGTACGCTCGCCCCATTCACAACTCCGCCTTACGTAACTACAACCTCTCTCTCTCTCTATCTCTCTTCCTCTCACACACACACTCTCTCTCTCTCACACACACACACATTCTCTCACTCTTTTATCCAATTTGCATAACATTCAAAACAAAATGCGACCGTCATCCTTTAAATATGGCTTCCCATTTTTCTCCACAGCTACTTGGAGATAAGCCATGACTCCATTTGTACGGATAATCTGCCTTGCAGTTAAAGGAAGATAAGATGAGAGATATCCCTCCACAACAGGCTACTATCTCAAATACAATTCTTAGAAACATATCTATTTATCAAGAAACCAAATAATATCAGCTATGAAAAGATAATTATGGAAAAAAAAAATCATGACATTTTTAACAATAATATTTTTAAATCTGACTCTTTTAGCACGAGATTAATATATGATATCTAGTAATGTTGAAGTTAAGAATAATTCAGTAACCGTACATAATTATTTTATTTAAAGAGTTGAAACCAATTTTTATTTTATTTCAGAAACTTTTTATTAAAACAAATCAAACGACCCATGAACTTTAAATACCCTGAACATATTAAATCAATAACAACAAAATGGCACGAATACTCCTCTAAAATAAAATGATAAAGACCATTGGTGGTTTCTAAATAAATAATAACAAGTGAGAATCATAAATGACTAATAAACCAGTTTTTTTCTTTAAAGAAATTAGCAATGTCTCTGGAAAACATAACAGAAGAAAAGCAGGAACAATAAGTAATAGAATAATGAACTCAAATTTATAATAAAATGAAATATAAAGAAAAACAAGAGATACTATTCAAAGAGAAAAAAGTTACTCAAATAAATTAAAAAAAAAAATTGTAACATTAACAATATTCGTTAAAAGATAATAAAAAAAATTGATTCTTTTTTTTTCTCTCATTTTACTTCCTCAACAATTTTTTAAACTCTTATGTATAATGGAATGTAATATTTAGAGATTTAAAATATAACAAACATCTTTTTAAATGTATTAAAGAAGAGACGTTTAAATACTTTTTTTTTTTAACATTAGCTTTTATTTCCTACATTAAAGAAATTTAATCAAATACCTATACCAAAATACAAAACACGTGTACTGTATTTACAGTTTGACAGTAAATAAATTAATCCTTGCTTGTAAATTATTCGATTTTATTTATAGAATAGTTCTGGTTGGAAGCTAATAGAAAAATAATTTGACTGATGTGGCCTTCGGTTCAGTTAAACGGTCCATTGCCCCTTGTCATGGAATTTCCTTAAAGATCAACCAATCAAAATTTAAAACGCGTTTTGTGTACAGTAGGAGAAAAAACGTGACAAATAATTAAAAAGTTTTTTTTAATGTTAATACTAGAGATAAATATTGAATTCCTCAATTCGTGAACTAAAAACCGTAAGAAAATCGGCTAAATCGAGCGGGAGAGGAAATAAGAAGAAAAAAAATGTCGACATGTGGTTAACATTCTAAAGGTTAAACCAAAGGCAGGAAACGGTTATGGTTAGGGTGTAGGGCGTACCTTAGCCGCCCTCAAACACACGTGTTTACCAACTTCAGGGTACCATCTTCTCAGCTTTCTTAACTTGCAACTTAGAACCAAGCTTAATTAAGTTGCTCATTTGTTTGAAAGTGGAGCTATTCCATTTGATATTAATTATATAGTTAAATTTTAATCGCGTAATAATATGGAATACGAATCGTAGAACTTTAGTCTAGCGAGCCATAAACTTATGACAATAGATAAATATTCATAAGTCAAATGATTTCGGTTACAAAATGTCATGTAATAAAAATCTAGTAATTCCAGGTTCGATTTCCGGAGGCATTTAATTTTTCTTTTTTTTTTAAGGAACGGAATCCATCTGACTCACAAAGGAACAAAGAAGCCATCAGAATGAAGAAACGTGCCTTGGTTAGATCCGGTCTCGAAATCAGTAGCCTTGAAATATGCGTGTGCGTATGTGTATAAACGTTCTGTTAATGTTTTAATACAATAAAAACTTCAATCAAAACGAAGTAGTTTGAAAGAGATCTCTCGTACTACTCTAATGAGACTTCCGCCAGAGCTATAAAATCAATTAAAGCGTGTAAATCTAACTACTTAACTGGAAAAAAACCTGTACCACTACTGTCCACGAAGAGTCTTAGGTTCAATACATGGTAGAGACTGTAATGCTTGTGAAAGGATTGGATATGTCCGAGATCAAACTCAGCCGCCTGGTTTTTCCCACAATCAATGACACCAAGTTTATCGAGGCTGGGTGAGCCCAGAACGATAAATAGATCCCATAGGGTCCGTTCGTGGTTAACAGATTAAATAATTTATCTGCCTCAGCCGGATTTGACATTCCGCGTTGCCACTCAGCACTCTACACATTGAGCTACCCTGATCCCCCTAAATATAACAACTAATGTAATTTATGTTACCGATTTAGCCCATTCCAGATACCTATCATTCCATAATAAACTCCAGGCCCATCCAAACCCACTAGTTTCCATCCTTGGTTCCAATTCCATCCCGGGCAATCCTCCTAGGCGTCTGAAGAGAAGATGGCCTCGAGACCTTCTATAATAGAAATGTAATTAGAGTGCTGCCAATGGGTAGTGCCTCTACACGTCCTTTCATGCATTTATTTATTCATACAGCCCTTGTACTAGATGTATATATTACAGTTGTACAATTCAATAAAATAATTTAAAAAAAAAAAAAAAAAAATGTAATTTATTAAGTTTGATTATGTAATCTTGTTTACTTCAAAAGACAACCAAAACAATTCCATTGAAATTGTAATTATATATCAACACTGACTGCAACCAACTACATCAGGAATCTTTACAAAAGTTCAGCTTCATCATAACCATCTTCATGAAAAAAGTCATGAACGAAAGAATATTTTATTTTCGAGTAACTAGAAAAGTATACACTTCGTTTATTTTATAAATGAATGTTGGAAAGATTTCCATTTTCCCTATAAAACGAAAAGAATACATCAAAATCGGATGTATTCAGCGTTTTCAATGTGGTTGCCGTAAATTTAAATTTCTACAGAACCGCAGTACAGCAGTACGATCCTGGGTCAGAAAGTATTATAAATAGGAAAAATTATGAACTTCTTATTAATTAGATGTTTAAAACATTACTAAATACAACCATTCATATCAAACATTGAATTGCGTTCCAACCAAATCAAAGAAGCAATGGGGAAGCATTCCGTGTCAGCTAGTTTAAACTATTTTTTAACTCTCATACCTTTTTTACGTTTTATGAGAAAATAATTATATGAAAGGACTATAAAATTAGCCACTGACGAGGTTCATGTAATGCTACCAACAGGAAAAAGACAAACGCGTCTAACGGAGTCATAGCACAACCAACGCCAGAGCTCGAGATCATTCATTGCACATATCGAGAAAACTAAATTGACCGTCATTACACGTCAATAATGAGCAGTTGGACGGATAACCTCGAGATTACCTCCCCAAGCCTAAGGTTACCCTTTATAAAAAGGTAACCACGAGGTGGAAGGAAGCGAGGTGGATTCCTCGGAGGGGTTCGTGAAAGTATTGCCGGATCATCTATCATTATGTTAACCACGACCTCTTCATCCATATCCTTTCTTGAAGTCTCTTCTCCATAGGCTTTGTCATTTCTTAGGACAACATTCATCCTCCTATTTCTCCATTTTTTTATCATAATGATAAAAAATTAAAAGTAAATACAACTTTAACAAATTAACACGCAAAGAGTGTTAACTTAGATACACAGTGAGACTAGGTGAAAAGGCTAGTGATCAGTTCGACAAAATTTTTTCGAAGATGGGGGGATATTTAAATGAAAAAACTCACGTATAAAAAAAAAACAACATTATAACCCACTAGTCTGTTGGGTTCGGTAAATGGTAAATACTGTTCTGTTTCTAAAACATAGGTTGGGCAGAGAGAGGGCCGAGATCCCCCCTAACCGCCACGTTTTCCCTTAAAATGAGAGGTATTTACCTAACAAAGGATGGGAGAGACCCTAGAGGGACTGCAGGTCCACAGGATCGATCTAGGACTACTAACGAAATAAATAATTAATCTACTATAAGCAGTAATGAATATAGGCTCAACCTATATAATATATTATAATATATATATAGGTGGAGGTACGAAGTGTCCCTGAGTCATGACACTCATATCAAAACTGGCCTCATGACTGGAACACAAAGTCCTAAAAAGTGCAAGAATTGCAACCCAACCTACTCATTGAAATATTAATGTAGTAAGAACACATAAAAATAATATAATATTATATTATATTATATTATTTTTATAATATAATATTATGATATTATATTATTTTTATATCTAAAGAATTGTTTTTACTTACACGATATTGGTTACACGATTAAAATACACGATCTCAGAAAGAAACAGTATATTGATTCATGAACATTCATTCAGATATTTAAATAAAAAATGAAGGAATACAAGACTATAAATGGTATGTAAAATAATTAGAAATATACAATATATTTTTGCACTGACAGACAGAGAGTTGGTATTGCTTTAACACGTTCACGGATGATTGATGATTATGGGTTTTTAAATGAAGAATAGAATTAGAAATTTCGAAAAAAAATGTGAGATGATTCCATAAATGAAATAAAATAAATGATTAAATATTCATTGTCTATAATGACCAACATATGTCCTATTTATCTACAATAACGTCCTATATCTGTACTTTCGATATAAACTCTTTTGTTTTTCATTATTCCGCCCATACTTTACTATGAATACAAAATAAACTCAAATAAGGTGGCAGAGTAATAAAATATGATATATTTTTATACAGCAACAACCACTAGACACCACTTCTTCCTCACATTGAAAATGCTGTTACAACATTTTACTACCGATGTATTAATTTTTCATTATCCTGTCCATATTTTATAAGGAATAAAAGTATCATAAAGAGGGCAAAAGCGTAATAAAATATACAACACTTCAAACACAAACAACCACAACTTCTTGCTTTCAGATAAAACTTTGAAATTGTTGTTACGGCAGTTTACCACCGAGATATAATTTATTCTATTCACCGTTGGAAAATTGGAAAATAATAAGCACGGGATTGAGTCAACTTCGCGGAAAACGTTACGAGTCCGCTAATAGTAAGTCATTATCGATTAAGCGTTAAGTTCTTGACCTTTATCTGAAGGCTACAGTCATTTCAAAATATATAAATACATTTTTTTAATCAATATGCGTGAATGATCATACCTGTAAATGCTGATTATTTTAATGTTTTAAAAGTCACAAACATGACAAATATCTAATATGTGTTCATTCTTAATATTGATTTCTTCTTAAAAACAAATACTCAATGTAAAAATAAATAAATTAAATTTATTGAAATCCGAAATGATAACAAGAACTTGGGTATCATATTAATATAATAAAAAACATTTTAATCGACTAAAAGATAAAAATTCGTTGTTTTTTTTTAATATAATAAAATAAGGTAAAACTAAATATTTAATATGAAAAACATATAATTTTTTAAAAACTTGAGCCTGTTAGGGATAAAAATAAATTTGCAATTGAATTTTAGGTTATGATTTTAACATATATAATAGTGGTATGTTTTCATCTTGAAGTATGGAAAAATACTTTTCAAAAAATCTTGACAAAGGTAAGCTGAGTAAACGTGTGTTACATGCTGTATATCGATGACTTAAGTTATACCAAAACTTTTGGTATCAGTTCTACAGTTTGTCGCTTCTAGCTAAGTCACAACAAGTTCTAACTTTAAATATTTTCGAAAATAAAAATAACCATAAGTTTTAGTGTGAAAAAAAAGAGTACAATTATGGAAAAGGTGTATATTTCGGCAATCATTTCACTGAGAAATGAAAGTTTCAACAAACATTTCGAAATATAGACGCTTATATGAGCTAAACAGTATGCGTAATTCGATTCTTTAATCTATGTACAGTCAGCAGTAGTTATTATATACAGTCAGTAATGGTTATTATATACAAACAACAATAGTTATTATATACAGTCAGTATTAAAATTATTTTTATTTTCGTTAATATTAAAAAGGATACGAAATGAAAATTTAAAACTTGTAACTTAACTCGAAAGGACATACTGTGGTACTGATATCTTAAAATTATTTTCTCATTATTCAATCCTATCTATACCAGGACTAACAGGTCGTTCAGGTGTTCCTCAAGGCAGTATCCTCGGCCCAATTCTCCACACACTTTGTACAGCTGACATCCCAACTCATCTTAATACTATCCTTACCACATATGCGGATGACACATGTCTATTATTAGTCAACAGTGATTCGGTTATAGCATCCCATACTCTTCAATCTCATATCACTGACCTTGATATCTCATATCACCCAGTCAAACTGGATGATTAAAATAAATTCCCTCAAATCCCGTTTTACCATTTATTATACAAACGTTCTAAGCTCTCAATTAACTACAAGTATATATGACAATAATTAGGCCCATCTGGACTTACGGAATAGAGCTTCGGGGCTCCACTAAACCATCGAATTCCTCTCTTATTCAATCCTTACAATCTAAAATCCTCAATGATCCTTACTTTGTTACGAACAAATTAATCCATAATGATCTTAATGTCCCATTTGTTGCTGATCTGGCCCGAATCCGCTATCAATCTTTTCATGACAAACTTCATTCCCACTCAAACCCACTAGTTTCACACCTAGCAACCTCTTCAATTCCCGATAATTCTCCGAGGCGTCTAAAAAGAAGATCGCCTCGTGATCTACTGAGTTGAACTTGCTATTTGATCTTTTATTATATTTACTGGATGTATTCTATTGTACAGTTATAAATTTCATTAAATAACTTAAAAAAATATATTCTTAATAATCATTATTATAAAACTATTTATTGTAATAATAACTCAAGCAGTATGTTACTTGAATTAAGAATGTAATGGAGATAAATAACAATAAACATAAAGTAAAGTAAAGTAGAATAGAGAGAGAGAGAGAGAGAGAGAGAGAGAGAGAGAGAGAGAGAGAGAGAGAGAGAGAGACAATTTGAAAGAGGCGTTCTCTCTCATCAGAGCCTAACTAGGTCGCCGGGGAGGAACGTCCTTGGGCCGCTTTTGCTTCCTTATAATCCCATTTTACACTCTTCCGCTTTCAATTTTAAATAGACTTATCTCTCTTTTTTATTAGTCTGCTTTTCTACCTAACAATAAAGTAATTAACAGTAAGAATAATAAAGCGATAAATAGAGTAACAATAACTCTATATCTTCTGAACGTATTTTAAATCAGAATGTTTCCAAACACGGAGTAAAACAAAAGTTTATTTGATAAATTATTTAACATATCAATAAGACAGATAAAATGTTTACACTAAACATATTTTAATAGAATTTAAAATTGAAGCCTAATTATTAAAATGTACAAATTTTAACTTTGAAAATAGTTTACAATGTTAATAATTTCAATATTAACTATTAATAATTTTGTAAGGATTATACAACCTAGTAGTTAGTATTACCTTAACAATATTATTAGGGATTTTATTCTTTATCCGTGAAACAATAGAAATATCGTAAGTTTTTTACTTTCTGTACGTTCTATTCATTGATATTATTTTATTAATTAATCGTTGATATTTACTGTTTAAAATTGACCTCAAAATGAATAATAAAAAATATATAATAGTTTAAAAAAAAAATATTAGTTGCTGAAAAGTTTGTGTTCGCAAGTTAGTGGTTTTTACATTATCCCAACTGAAGAAGTCTTGGTATAACTTGAATCTTTGTTATGCAGGATCTGCCTGTTATGTAAGTTTATTTTTCCCCTAACTTTTAGTATTTTAAAATTATACTCCTTAAATGTTAAACATTTTGCTGTAACTTATTTTATCATATTAAAACAAAAAAAAACAACGAATTTTCATATTTAAAGTATCGAAAGTTAAAAAAACACAGTTTTCGTTTTCGATTTAAAGCAGTTGCTTTAGGATTGATAATTGATATAAAATTCATATAGAGGCATCTATCAGTCACAAAAACAATTTAAAACGAATTTCATTGGTTTTTATTGAAGGCACTCATTTTTATTGAACCTAGAAACTGCTTTTTTTTAATTCTCCTGAAAAGTAGTGTTTTTCACATTCGATATTTTGCGATAGCATGGACGATATAATACTTAAGTTTATGTTATCACTGTGCCATCTAAAGAATTAACTAACAAGTAGTTAAATATCCTAAGGATTGTGTAGTTTAAAAGTTTAAAAACGTTTCGAGATAGGCTTTGGTTATACGAGTCGGCCCTGAACAAATATTTAGCTTTTAATTTATTAGTCTACCTACATTAATTTTTAACTAAGCTGCCCTCTATACCGGTTTGAACTATTAGGCAGTATTTGATAAATTTCTACTAACTAAAAAAATAAAATATGGAATTAAATGTTTAATAAAAAAACAAACACAGAGCAGGAATGGGGTCGATACAGCTCATATTACACTTCCCGGAATTGGCGTGATGGGAATACTTCGTGTAACTAGCAGGAATATAGAGCGCCCAAGGGGATATGGGATATACAAATAAATTAGTGATGACCTTAACATTATTAAAACGATAAATAATCTTTTATGGGATCAAACCCCTGCCTAGGGAGAGAGAGAAAGGTTAGTAAAGTTTTCATTAAGAGCGATTATGAACGAGATGAATGGAAGGACTAATGCCCTTACACGCACTCTTATCGTAATCACCCTAATGACCCTTAATTGAACGAGTAGCCCTTACTTCCTCGGCTGTTTGTATAAATTATTGCACAATAATGTCCCTTCCGTTCACGATGAATTAACATGGATTGATTAATTAGCCTCTAAAAAAAGCCTAATTTGATTGTATAATCTAACTAACTAAATCTACGACTTTATTAATAGGTTTAAATATACACTCCTAAGTTTATAATACAGTATTTTTAATTAGTAGCTTTTATTATACACGCAGTAAATTTTGACATAAATATAATATTAAAATATATTTTTTCAAATTTTTGGATCTCCAATACTATTTTTATTTACAGAATAATGAGGTAGCTGCATCGTATAAGTCTGACTATAACCGATGTAAATAAATAATGTATATGTAATATTGTAATCTAATAATGGTATGGGTAAGTAGCTAACGATGATAACTAATTTTGCAAAGATAATTAGTTGTTAAACAACTTGCCCAAGAAGTATGGCAAAGATCGCGGGATCGCAGTCCGGCAGGTTGCATTAGGATTTTTTTGAAGAGAGTAAAGAGTAAAGTTAGGGACGTAAAATTGGCGTCCTGTGCGGTCTAGACATTCGTAAAATGTCCCTATTCTAAATATTTAGGACAGTCAACATTTAGGACGTTGTGCGGGCAGTTAAACTGAATATGTTGAGCTGGTCTGGGCTTAGTATCAGGATGGAGGAGCAAAAGTGTCAAAAAAGAATCTTGGAAGCCAAATTGGGCGCAAGTAGAAGAGTTGGTAGACCAAGATGTTTGGATGATGTATCCAGCGACATTAGAAACATCCTGGATTTTTACGAATTTTATATTACAAGTAAAATGTCTGAAAATGTTTTATTTCTTCATTAATATTAATAAAAATAAATAATAAGAAAAGGTGCCGGATTGATGGGCAGCGGAAGAAAACCGCCAAAGTTTCAATTCATCAAAAATAATGTCTTGTTTATCCGACTCATGTAATAAATTTTTGTAACACCTCGTTTATTAAACCATGGTCAATGAGGAGATTAGGATTCAAACTGAATTCCAACGTGAGAAGATTTTAAAAATTATTACGAATGAATAGAGTTACGAGGGCAGTTTGTTCTTCTGATCCTCTCAATTCTAGACTATAGTCGATTAATTTAGAAGATATAGGCGAAATTAGCACAAGACAAATAAACTATGGTAATACAAGGGCAACATTAAATCATCTTATTTATTCATCGTGCTTGATACAATTTTTAAAACGTATAAAACCGGAAGTAGCCTTATAGAGAATAAAGAATAGATATAAATAGGAAAACAAAAACTAAAAAATATAAGCAATTAAACTAATCGATTAAATGAGATGTGTTAAAAGGCGCAGATGCAGCATAAAATAACAAAAAAGAATCTAAAATAAAAATAAATAAATACAGGATATAAATATTTCAAGTCTGTTTTTTAGACTTAAGTGTACGTGCACCTGGTCATATTGCTTTTATATGTGAGTCGTGATGAAACAAAATAAATAAATATTCATTTAGAAAATAAATATGTTCGTCGAAAGTTAACATAATATAACAATAAATACTAATTTATGTATCTTCAATTCGCATAATAGATCGCATTTAATATTTTAATTTATCTTTCTAATTTTATTTATTAAAATTATATTATGGTATATCATAGTACTATTAAACATTGTTATATGTGTTTACTATAAATAACTTTAACCCAAGTTATAATAAGTGCTAGGACTTGTGAATAGAGAAATTCATTTCTTAGATTTCTTTATCTGGAATTCGACATTAGACAAATAAAGACATATTTTGTCATTACTCAAATTATTGTTACTTTAAATCTTTCATGTAATGCCTATTTTCTCTAAAGTTTGCGGATTCATTATAAAATAATTTTACGCCATTCAATGTAGCTTGAGCAAGTTGTAAAAACTTCGATATCATGATAATGAAATTGTCGCTCGATCAGTACGTCTGACCGTAATGGTCGTGTTGAGCTGCTAAACCATCACGACCATTCTGTATTCCAGGTACTTGATAGCGTGCCCCGTGTTATAATTTACATTATTTATTTAAACAAAAAATGTATAATACTAATGTATGAAAAAGTTGTATAAATAAATATCATAGTCGTCTGATTGCTATCCCAATCCATAAGAAGGCTGCTCTTTGTGATTTAGGGTATTTTAAATCGGCAAGATGAAGTTAGAGGCTTACTGATTTCATACTTAGAGCTCTCAAGGTATGTTATAGAGTTCTTACACAATCATTCTTGCAATTTAGCAATTGATTGAAGAACCGGCAGATAGGAGCAAACTATACGGCGAGAAGTCTTGAACCCCGGTATTAAATACATCGACTCCGGATTAACAATGGAACATATGACGGCAACAGACGGACGGAGAAAATCGGAGAGAAAATCTAAGAGAGGCAGGTGGTTAAGTGAAGTGGTTAGGTAGAGTGGAGTGGTTAACCCGAAGACAGGTGAGGAACACATGCGCTACAGCTGGCGGGCACCTGTGCTCTAGTCAGCTGCCGCGTCTTCAAGGTGACTATAAGCTCCCTTGTCTTCTCCGCAGGCTCCTCAAAGTATCGTGAGCAGGAGTGAGGATGTCTCTATATATCGGCATTAAGTAAATTTAACTCTTATTACATTTTTAGATCAATAACAATTAAAAAAACTATACTATCCATGATGGGCATTGGGCTGCTCCATACACCTTAAGAGTTTGTACTGTTTCTTAACAAATGATTGAACAGAGAGGTGATTTGGCAAAGATCACGCCCAAACGCCAGGATTTAACCTACTTTATTGACGGGTTGAGCCTCCGGGGAATCTGCATATCCCACAGGGGTCCATCTGTGGTTGATTACAGATAAAATAATGTATCTGCTGCAGCAAGATTATAATCTTGGACCTTCAACTCAGCGCGCTAGACTGAGCAACTCTGCTCCGCTGTTAATAACAATAGCGTGTTATTAATTCAGCAGTAAAAATTAGTAAATCGTTAATCGCCTATCATTGCCCCAGAGATTTCACACTCTATAGTCATTACAGGTTATACGTTTAATAGCTAATAAACGCACTAAATATTTTAGAATGATTCATAATTCAACATAATATACGAATAAGATAAGATATGAATTACAAAACAACGAGTTATATTCAGTACGAAAGAACGCCGAATTTTCTTTTCAGACCCCTCGGAGGATTATCAGACATTGAAGAAGTAGCTAGGTTTGAGTGGGAACAAAATCTGTCATGAAAGAATTGATATCGGGTTCGGGGCAAATCAGCAACAAACAGGTCATAATGGATGAATTTGTTCGCAACAAAGTAATGAGAATTGAGTATTTTACGAAGGATTATGGATTGTAAGGATTGGATACGAGAGTAATTCGATGGCTTAGTGGAGCCCCAAAGCTCTGCTCCGTAAGTTCAAATAGGTCTTATAATAAATAGTCTTTTGTAATTAATTGGGAGCTTACTACGTTAAACATGATTAATAAGATCACTATTGATACATTGTTAGTAACGGTTACTTCCATTAGTTCAAAAATAACAATAAGGAGTGCATTTATTGACCACCTGGAGGTGAGACAGAAGGCTTGGGGCTAGGACCGTTGAGGACGCAGGACCTTCACAGGCAGGATGCGCTAAAAGGAATGACTTGTAGGGGAAATTGCCACCGGTTGCCGCCGGATGTGGAGCCACCGGTCAAACGGACATTAACGGTTCACATATAACCGGTTATTTATATATAGATAAAATGTTATCGATATCGCATCTTATCTACAGTATTATTTATTGAAAAAAACAAAACAATCATGAGTAGTTATTTTAGATAGAAAGTTTGTAGCAGCAATGTAACCAGTGGTAAACCATCTTTTCAAACAGAATGAGTCAAACTTCATCTGTTTGTAATATAGTGAAATTAAAACAAATTTGTTTTCTCTTTATATTTTCATCCATACCTGATAAATATTAAACAATGACAATCAGCAGATTGGCTGACACTAAAAATATGATACAATGACTTGAAAGAGACGAAGAAGAACAGTAGACAGCGGCACATCTCCCTTGGCTTGATTCAATTTCCTATGGTAACACATCCATCAACCGCGTTCTTTTTCTTAAAAAGGTTTGCAGTATGTCCGTATGTGTTCGTCAAATCGTTGACATTTTTAAGCCAGTACGCAGAGTTTTGTTGTTGACGTACCAAGGGGCTTTTGTGATAAGTAAGTACTTTTGATTGAAAAGTCTGCAGTCGTTTTCTGACAGTCTGTTTAGCGATCCCATAAATTTGTAATGCATATATCCAAACTGGTTTTAGTAAGTAAGTCCTCGTGTTTGATTTCTATAGAGTCTTAAATCTAATTTGGAGTTTTTCCTAAATAGTAAAAACATTAATTTGAGTTTGTGATTTAGTGATTGGCGTTTCATCTTAACGTGAGGAGCCCATGTCATTCTCCTATCAAATGTTACTCCAAAGTATTGTACTTTATCTCTCTGTGGGATGGGTGAGTTATTAAGGTAAATGGGAGGGCATGTTTCACGTCTAAGAGTAAAATTGATGTGTTGTGACTTTTCGTGGTTCAGTCTGATTTTAATTAAAAATATAAAAGAGAAAAACAATGTGGTGGGCTACTGATCAAGGATACGAATTCGAAACTGGCTATGGCAGATAAATTATTTATACCGTTAATATTCGTGAATCTAATCTGTGGTACGTAGAAACCTTCCTTGAGTGCACCCAACTTATTTATGTTGGTAATTAGGGAGGAAAACCTGGGAGTTAATCGTAATCTAAGCCAAATAATCTACCTGAACAACCGCTAGTTTGGAAACTGTACAGTCTGATTTTCTGACTTTTCTTTATATGCGACGAAAAGGTGAGTAATAAACAACAGAAGATAAGAGATATCAGACCTAATTACTTTGATATCATTTACACACTTGCTGCTAACAGGAATGAACAGGAAAGTTAATTAAACATTCTCCAATAGTTTTGAACTATTAGTACTATGATGACCAAATTGTACTCACGTCTATAAAAGTGAAGTGAGTATCCATATATTTCTTAGATTATATGGAATAAACATCCGATAATTTATTAGCAACTCGGTAGTTAAGAGTAGGCATAGGGGTGTCTTAATTGCCACGTGCAACAAACGCACCTTTCAGTACAAATAAAATAAAAAATGAATGATTTAGACCCGAATGGCCGGAGCCAGACAGTTTCCTGATCTTAGGGGGCAGGTGAATATTGCTACACCTGTCCCGTCATGATAATAGCTTGAGGGAAATCGCCTATTTATGAATATAGCCGATCCAGCATCCTCCCTCCCACCTGCTACCTCAGCATCTGCTCCGTCTTATCGTCTCAGCGGGCGAGTGGAAGGGAAAAAAATTCACCACGTCTACGGGCGTCCAATATCGCTGCGTCTGTAACTCGGTTCTCGGTAGCGTTGAGAAAGGGATTGGCATCGCCTACGGAGAGTCGGATAACTTCCATCAGGAGGTATAGAGCAGTCTTCTCATTTGCTTATAATTAGCGAAGGGATATCGCGTGTTTAGAGGAGAAGGTAAACGATCATCAAAATCATCAAAGAGCCACGCGAAACGTCCCTGTCTACACCATAAGGTGTATAGGAAATGCTCCAAGGATTCTTCGAAATAAATCTTTACTGTGTTTAAAAATCAACGCAAATTGCAGGCAATAGAAACTTCATTGCTTCTTTATACATATTTTTTTCAGCCCAAAATATATTTATATATATATCTACAGCCCAAGTGTCGAATTTCAGGTAAAGGTCAGAAGGTTAAGTAGATTTTTTTCTAAATTGAGTATCATCAACTTAGAGAAGCGGAATCGTTTTATTTTCATATAACGGACTAAGTCAGGAATTGGGTTGAAATGGACTTATTGTTTGAATTATAACTCCATTTCAAGCTAATAACTCATAAACTTGGAATACACATCACATACTAAACGAAAGAGGAGACTATATCTTACCGAACCCAATCCCGTCACCAAAGAAGACAGAAGAAGGTCTGAGAGAATGAAGAAATTTTGGAAGCAGGGTAAGGAACAACAAACAGGTGGATCAAGCGCACCCCAAAGAAGATTATACGAAAGAGGAAGATATGCTATTACATATCGTCATTTCAAAACGTCTGGATCTGAAATTTCGTGGAACTGAGGACACTAGATTTGATTTATGGTGGCAGAATTAAGTTAACTTCTCAATAAAATTGATTATATTCTATCGTTATCATTATTAATTAGTAATTTAGATAAGTAATTTCTGCATTGGTAAGGGAATAGATAGCTTTACGGCAATATATAACACTGCCCCAAAGTAGCAAAAGTTATCAGTTCCGCTACTTTGGACCGAAGATATTAGATCCTAAAGAGGTTTGGAACAGTGAATATTCATCACTTTTTGATGAACTCAAACAGAAGATGAGCAATTGAAAAGGAAATCAGACGCCCCCTCCCCTCCAAGTTCGTTATCCATCAATTTAGCTTGGGGAAATAATTTCATTTCAGTTACTCTGAATTTACCTCTTAACTTTTGATTAGGAAATTCCTGGAGATGACAGTCAATCAGGTTTCGTTCCACAACCATAAGAATTGTCATCTCTTTAAATGTATTCACATATTTTCAACATGAATAACGAGATTTTTTAAGTTATTAGTCATCAATAAATATAATGTTTTTAACTTTAACTACATATGCAATTGATCTCCGAGGTAAATTCATTGGAGTAGCCTCAATATGTCTTCTCTTGGATTGTTTTTCTCTGCAGATGAATCGATACAACAGAGTTTCCAACAAGTTTACTCTACACCAACAAGTTTTTAAGACAATACCATCTTATTTTGAAAACTTTCAACCATAATATCAAACGTACATTGTCGTTCATGAAAACTAAGTTCACAAGAACGTTCCTAACAGTATCGATTTCAGATTTGGTGATTTTTTCTCCTCCATTGATCCTTATGGCAGTGGGGAGAGGCCTTTGTTATCCGAAGGTGACGTCACCGACCATATGCATACCGTCGTTCGGGCAATCGATACATCAAAGCTCGTACAACTGTTGAAGTATTACGTGTTCTGTAAACATCGATTGTGGAGGGAGCCCTGCAACAGTATCCAACGCATCGCATCAGAGTAAATACAACGGATCGTGACTCAACTGAGTTATGAGTTGAGTGTTACAACGAAGAAAAAACGATGCGGGTAATTTTTCGATAAAATACAGTTTATTTATTTTTTAATGATCTTACACCAGAAGTACTCCCAATTTGGTTTAATGAGGACCGGGTATTAATCAACTGGGCATATGTATTTTTCAGTCACGTAAATCATTTTCTGTACTATCAGCAATGAAACGAGTAAAGGATTAAGCTGAACTTCCGTGGCATACTCAAGCCTCTGTAATGTGGAGACCACCAATATCACAAGGTTGGAAAAAATTGGGATTTAAATGTATTCCTGAAATTTAGTCTCCATCTTAGAATCGATTAATCAAGTAATAAACATAATACATCGGTATGTGAGTCGCTCAACGGAAGATAAGCGATTCTCCTGTGTAACCTCTAATTTATCTGTCAATTTAAAGGCTGCTATAAATACTGAATTTGGTGCATATACATGATTGAATACATCGAAACTGACACGGCAGATTCTTTTTTTCTTTTATGAAGCTCATATTTAAATTATAAAATTTGGAGTCGTTTATGTTATAGTGGATTTTTATTAATTTTGTTTGTAAATATTATTTACAATAAAGAGGGTAAGAACGTCTTTCAAGACCTTCACTTGAAATATCTTTAAGGGGTTTTGAAAGTTGAACATCTGTGTTCTTCAGTTTCGTAAGCTACAGACATGGTTTACTATTTATTATTCAATTATAAGTTATTAGTGATTTACATAAAAAACACTGTCGCCCGTATTACGGACTTATAATTATTACATTAAAAATGGAAACCACCACACGAAATAGAGTGCATTAAAAAAATAAAACCAACTTAAGTCTAAATTTAAATTTGATATGCCCCTTACACAAGAAAGGCAACAAGCTAGAGTGTAACAATTACAGGGGGGTATCACTCCTGAACACAGGCTATAAGGTTCTCTCAGTGATACTTAACAGGAGGCTCGTAGGTAGCATCCTCTGAACTGATAGTGGGGGACCACAAGTTTCCGGCCTGGGAGGTCAACCATCGACCAGGTTTTTTCTCTGAGACAGATCTGAGACGGAAAGAGTATCCCGCCTCAGATGGGTGGGACACGTGGAACGGATGCCAAAACGCTTGTTGTATGGAAGCATTGGATGGAAACGACTCTGGGGAAGGCCAAGGATGAGATGGTTGAACTATGTTCAGGAAGACCTCAAGTCCCTTGGAGTAAGGTGATGGAGAGAACGAGCAAAGGACTGGAATGACTGGCTTAGGGTCCTTGTGGAGGCCCAGGTTCTTTTGGGACCGTAGCGCCCATCAGTAAGTAAATTTAAATTTGCATAATTCAAACCATTTGTAAACCTAGATCGCACCTCAGAAAGTCATTGGTGTATATTAAAGGATATAATATATTTTAAAAGGAAGAGATGAAAATCCAATATTCAAGAGGTCAATAGAAATAAAAAAAATTGTATTTCAAGTTTAGACTTAAGTAGTTTAGAAAAAAAAGTGTAAAGCTCTTTACAGTTCGACTGAAAATAAATATAAACGAAGTTTATGTCGTTAACGTTTTCGTAACTTTTATTTGAAATTTTAAAGGAACTAGGTCACTAAAACTAACATTGGAATCGGTTAATTTTTTTAACTTTAAATATAATTCCTAATACTTTGCTATACACTAAAAAAATGGCCTCTTAAAACAGAATACAGGACAAGATTAATGTTAGAGCGAAAAAAAGAAAGTTCATGTTGTAGTAATAGTGAAAGTGAAAAGTATTTCCAGGACAAGGTCAAGGCCAACCGGCATTACTCCTGTGTGGTAAGTTCTTTAAAACGAGCGGTGTTTCAAAGGACAATGACAAAACGGAGGAACAAAGAGCGGATGAGAAGAAGTTGAAGAACAAAAAGATGAAAGGTAGCGTGTCAGATGGGATCAATAAGGATATCACGTAGCTCCAGGTCCTCGTCTGCTTTCACGCCCGGTACCGTTTCCCTTTCGTCGCAGAATGCTACTTCAGTCCCCGGGTCCGTTTTAGGCCACTTCCGGAGCGAGCCTTGTTCCTTACGGAACTACTAATGGAAGATGGAACATGCTAGTAGAGTGGCAATGAACCTTAGATACGTTTTGCTGTATAGAAATTATGTAAATAAAGAATGAACAATGCTGGTATCCTAACCTAAACAAAAACAACACAACGTATTTAGTTATCTTTTGGAAGAAAATCAGAGCAGACTCTTGGTTTGATAGTCGTTTCTTAGATACCTATTATTGATCTTAGACTGTGGTGATCATCCCACCAAGTCCAAGGATCAGCAGATATATTTTTCCAATTTCCAAACCCCAAAGCACTTCAAGCTGTGTACAGTTAGAAATTGATCAATTTAGCCATAATTAAACTGCTGTTTAATCGAACTACCGTGCTAAAAAATTCCCTGTTTACATCGTCTACTTCGCAGAAAATGTAACTTTACAAAAATAATACCGTTTCTTTCCTTCTTCAAGAAACATAAACGTTTGCGCCATAAATAAGAGCGCATTTTTTAAATAAAGAATTTCGTGTTAAACTTCTGCAGCCCCAGTGCATAAGTAGTAAAGATGAATTTTATCGCATTGAGAGAAGCAAAATAGTGTTCTCGCAGTTTTAGGCTTGAATTGATTTGTAATATGAGCAATAACTCCATTTGAGACCAATGCTTGCCTTGGCCCCCTTATCCACTAGAAAATAACACAATGACGCTTTCTTAAGTAAACTCATTTTGGAGAAAATTCGACTTAACAGCTACTTAATTTACCAACTTAATACACTGGGGCTGTAGATTTAAATGAATCGATACGATAGTTGAAACGATAATGTGAAGTAGGGCTTGGTAGAGAAAAGCTAAAAAGGTAAGGCAATGGGCGTAGAATAGAAAGGTAATCATTGGAGCCGTTTAACCAAGAAATAACAGAGAGGATTTTTTGAAGGCTGGCAGAGCACGCTAACAATGTCTCGGATCTTTGAGTTGTTTAAACTCTTCCTCAATGCTTTTCTGATCGACTAGGTAGACACATTACTTTAAAAAAAATGTTGGTGGATATTATGCTCACGATGACACTGGTAAAAAATATGAGCATAATATTCCAGCCGATGAAAGCCACTGGGATAATATTCGCTACACCATCAAATGCATGGATGTATCAGAGGATGGGACAATTAGACACACCCCATTAGGGAGGGGTCAGGCTTGGGGTTGGATGTATCCCAGTCGATATATGGGTCGTCCCTATCTCCACCTGTCGGGGTTCGATTCGCGTGCAATGCTTCAATTTACTATCTGTTCCGAATATGTATACTCGAAACGCCTTCAAATTATCTATTTTCAACCTGATGATAAGCAGGTAGAAGGGGTATGAAATATAATATTATATGATACAGTAGGCGGAGCTGTCGACCTACAGGACAATGCACCTCCTGGCGACCCTCCACACACACACTTTTCGGTTGAGAAAACAGGGAGACCCGGTGATTCCGCTAAACCACTTCCGGTGGATGCGGTTAGCTCCCAGCTGTCCTTCTTGATGGCGAACGATTTACAGTAAAATGATTGCTATAATTTCGCAGTTGTTGATTTCTAAGAAATTGTACCAAAAATATTAATTAAGAGAAAAAAAGATGTAATAGTGCAAATCTTAAAAAATATATTTTATTGGTCAGTATAAAACGGAATCTCTGGAACAAGCGAAGTGTAGAATTATCTGTATTTATTTAACTTTCATTTTATAATAATTTATTCAAAATCTAGCTTCTAAATCCACACTCTTCCGAGATGCTAAAAAAATTTACAAATCAAATAAATAAAATAATTTCAAAAATATATTAATTAAAAAGGTCGTATCCCGGAAGTATTAATTAATAATTATTAATTTTGGTTCAAAACAGGGTTTAAAAAAATCACTAACGTTTAAGTTTACTTTACAGAAACAAATGACTACCAATCTAGAGTTACTTTACATTTTAAAACATGATAGGTAGAACTTTAAAAATATAAATATGATTAATTGAGTATTAGAGCTAAAGTAATAATTAATATATCGAAATTAAAACTGAGGTATCTAAAATAATAAAATAAATTACCATTAAGAATGTAAAATAAATTATAGAAGTTAAGTCGGCAATACAGGTGTGAGATGTTATTTTTGATTTTTTTCTAAAAAATATTAATTTTTTTTTATCCTGGCTGTTACAAAACAAATACGGTCTTACCTAGATGCAATGATTTTTAAGGAAACAAAAAGTTTAATAAAATAAATTGGATAATAACTTACGATATGAAATGGTAACCTCCCATGCATGGTCAATAATGAAAACAAATACATAACTTTTATTACATTAATGATTCTAGAATGATTCTTGTGGTTAATACGTGACGTACTTCTGAAAACATTAGCAACTAATACTAGGAAACTACGAATAAATAAATAATAAAAACCATACCCTGCCCTGTTCAGTATAGGCTACAGCATTTTTATGGAAAACTCACCTGAAACAAGAAAAAAAAATACATTAATACAATGGAAAAGTTTTTTTTTTGTTAAATGATTGGTTCTAATTTAAGGTTATTGGAGATTATAATGTAGGACTTGAAGAGGAGTCGAGCTCGGATCGGTTGAGAGTAACGTCCGTCGTGACAAGTTAATCGTCAGTCACGGGTCACGAACGAGTAATTTCAATGGAGCAGCATCCTTATGCCGAACCTGTTATTCTTTTCTAGGAACGTTATTTACATCGGATAAACTGATACATATCAGAAACGGAATCGAAACACTTCCTAGAATTGACCGCTTGAATAATATCAATCGAACTCAATATATGGAGAAGAAAATGATCAAGGTGGCGGTCAGAGAAATCAATTCTTAAATAGCGTTGAACAATTTATGTGATAATCGACTGATAGTTGTGACAATAAAATAAGTCAATTTTATTTTGTGTAAGAATAAGAACACACCGTGACCATTCCATACCACTCTTAATATAAATTATAGAATAAATAAAAATATAGGTATTATTTGAAATTTATGGTCTAAAACAAAGGAATAAAAGTTATAACAATGATGATGGGAAACCATGTAAATAAATATAAAACAGGAAGAATAATTAGTAAGTATTATCGATTAAGTAATAAATAAAATAATAAAAGTTAATCTAAGTGGTATTTGAAATAAAGGGAAGATGGCGAAACATACAGAGAAGTATCTAGGAATATTAATGATATAGAAACAAGTTTTTGGTATGCAATACACATTATGCCATTGTAAATCAATGTATGTTAACAATCCATTTTTCCCACAAATCCCTATCATTAAATAAAGCATTACTCATTCCGTAAAAAATATTTGTCACCATATTTGGCAGAAAAAAAGCAACCTGTCCTGTTCAGAACTACGACTATTAAGGCGACTAGATCAATCCTTATAAGACATGTTGAACTAGTGGTAGCAGTTCCTTGGGCGACCATATCAGAAAATTTACCAAGGAGCAAGGAACAGAAGTATTCCCACGAGCGGCTTGTGGTGAGGACCGTTATATTCACGCCATTTTTTTTTTCCATTTACTCACCGTGAAATCTTCTGTTTCGAACGGAGTAAGGTCTGCCGGGAGAGGAAAGCGGATTCAGGAATTGAGGAAGAACGGAAGAGAACAAAAAGGAAGAAGAAAGTGAAAAGAAATAAGGTGATCGCTTAGACCATCAGAGGAGACAAACTTTAGTGAAATCAGTTTTGTACTGAAAAAAAAAATCAGGAATGATATGATAAATATTATTGTTTTTACGTATCATCTCTATAAGCCAGACAAAAAAGAAGGATATTCCTAGTAATTTATAAGAATCAATAAATATTTATCCCATTTCAATCTTTTCCCAGAAAAGATTTTTAAAATGTTCTTTAATTAGATACATCTATCCTCCCTATTTTATCAATGTAAAAAAAAAATTGGTTCTCAAGTGAAATAGAAATTATGCACATGTAACCTTGGTTTATAACCGCACACCAACGATATAATGATATTGCTTTGAAAACAATACAACGATTAACAATAATTGTGTGGGAAGCAGGGCAATAATAAATAAATGAGGTATGAAATGGTCATGGGGTGCTGTCAATGATTTCACAAAATAAAAATGAGTTATTTTATTGTGCCTACGTTTCGGCCTAAGAAACATCTTAACAGGCCATCTTCAAGGCAGTGAGGTGAAGAATCAAACAGTGACAAATCAAAAAAAATACACATAAAATTTAGAAAAAATCACTTTACAAATGGGTTCAATATTCATTTATTTTGTAATTATAAATCAAATCATTTGTTGTTTTTAATGCAAAAAACACACTCAAATCGCATGATTTTTCTCCCCAATTAAGAGTACCAAAATTATAATATTGGCTGAGCAGCAATAGGGTCTGCATAATTCACACGGTCGTTCAACGGCTATAAACAGAATGGATAATTCATTTATTCATTTCCAACTGCCGGTTTCGAACCAAGGACCTTTAGCTCAGACATAGAGCGCTCTTAATATTGAGTTACCCAGATAACTCCTTAAATAGCTTACTAAATACCTTGATTACTAGCGTATTTTCGTTTAGCAAATGTTGCCTAATATTGACGTTTACGACCTAAATAAACTACGAAAAAAAGAGACTGCCGATTGCAAGACCTAATTAAATTTTTCCAGGATACTGCTTTAAGGTAGCAATCCTAAACAACGCCCGGATCTTCCCCCCAAAGATGTTTTTGTTCTCGTGGAAAAACACCTGTTGACAGAGCACAGCTGCCATTAGGAAAACACTACATTAGGCTACTTAGGTTTTAGGACAGGCAGCACCAGCACGGGCCAGTTGTAGCCTTAGTAATGCTCTAAAACACTACGGCTTCCCTTCCCAACAAATAATACACACCTGCTTATGAATTCCTGAATTACAATACAATTTTAAAAACACGTAGAAAAAAAGAACTAAATTTAGGTAAAGAAAGGTAATGTTTAGCACGAGCGATACTGATAAGTTTGAAACCTACCTTACCTTATTATTTAACTTTATTGTATTTACGCTAAACGTGATAGTTAATGATTTAGTGATTCCTGAAGTGCCTATTATTCCCGCAGTTGCAACACGAGAGTGTCCCGAAGTTATAAGTTATAGATTTATTTATAAAGGATAAATATATAAACAAAAATGAAGTGAACGGTTGAAACGACGTGGTCTACAGCACTAAGAGAAAAATATAATAGGATGTAAATAGTTGGGGGTGCAGTCAAAAAAACACAGCAAATAAGTTGAAACTTATTATATTATATATGTGCCGACGTTTCGACCTACTGTGTAGGTCATCTTCAGGGCCAATAGGAGTGGCTGCTCGGTGCGGAAGGTCACCTTCTATATTTTTCTCGAGTTCTGTATCACAATAAGAATAGAAAAAAAAAAATCGAATATTTTTCAACCAAAAATTTTCGGCTTTGGAGGATTAATACTGTGGCAAAACTTCAAACATGAAAATTGAAGTTTATCTATCCACAAGAAATAAAAAAATACGTGATGACAATTTTTTTTGGCTTATCTGTAAAACTGAAAAAATAAACGGAGCGGTAATGTTAGAATAAATTCATGTTGAAAATTTAATCAATGACAGATAACCCGTGTTGAACAGTCACGAACGGAAATACAACGTGCAGTAATGGTCTCTAAAATTAATTTTAGTCCAAGTGAACTATTTCCTCTATGCACAAATGATAAATAACTATGACTATAGCATTATATAAAGCACTTTCCATTATCAGTGACAATTAGGAAATGCACAGACATATTATAAAATGTGAATCATATGATAATGGACAGATCATGTAATAGTTCTGTCTCTTAATTTTGAATAATTAAATGTCATAGATAATAAATTATTTTATTGTAATCATTAGTTATTATTCTGGACAAATATTTACAAAAGTTCTGACCTAAATTTGCTTCACAATGACATCCTTCCATAAAAACTACAAATACAAATCGATTTACAATTCTTATCGGTATGAAAAAGATCGAAGAGATGCCGACAAAAATAAAAAGGTTCATAAAAAATGCCGCCTTTTATCTGAAACCTCGTACATTGTATACACAAGATAACCGACATTTGAAAAAATTCTGTGTTTAAACTCTCCGGGTTAACAGTCGAGACGGGAAAAAAGTAGAGTTAAGAGCACCACATGCCTTGAGAATAACTTGGAATATATACAAATTTAGGAAATATGTAACTAAGTACATATTTATAAGGATACGTATTTAAATTAAAAAATGAAAAATATTAGGTAACAGCTAGATCAGTGGCGGATTATCCGTAAGGCAAACTAGGCACGTGCCTAGGGGCGCGTAGTTACAAGGGGCGCGCGAGCTCAGAATTTTTAAATAAATAAAAAAAATAACATATCGACAAAGAAAGAAAGAACTAAATGCTGATCTATAATATAATACAAGCATGATGCTATGATGCTGACAATCAGTTAAAATTAAGATGGCCATTTATGGCCGGTACAGGGGCGCCGATAAAGTTATTGCCTAGGGCGCTCTGGACCTTTAATCCGCCACTGAGCTAGATAAAGATACTATAAAGTTCAACAGCATGATTGGACTAACTCTTGCTGCCACAAAGCAACAGTTGAACAGTTACCAACAGCTGCTATTATTGATTGATACCTTAATGGACCCCGGGTTAGGAACAAAGTTCCAATGCATTGAAAATTAAAATTAACGAATTCAATTAAGTAAAATAGTTTAAAACAAATATTAGGATAAAAAAAAATCGATTATGAACGAGTGGCTTTTGTAGAAATAGGATCAGAAGTGAATATCCCTTAAACCTTAAGAAATTAAAAAAAAAAGTATGATTCCGATAGTAACCATACCGGTAATAATACAAGGGTTTTTATTTGGAGTAATACTAATCCAATGAAATAATTTTTGTTTAAATTTTATTATCCCTAAATAATGAGCACTATAGGATAACCTAGGATAAACCAGTAGATACAAGACACCATTATTCTGCTGAAGGCTGGAATAAATTAACTTATTATCTAACCCTCCTCCCGTTCCAATAAAAATCGTATGTTACCTTTAGAAAGCACTAAGGTTTATTCTTTTCTATGGGAATGAAACAAGAAACAAGGTCAAAATCCAGTTGTTTTGAGCGATTCTAGTTGTTTCTATATGTCTAACATAAAAAAACAAGAGGCATAAAGCTCATTAAGTTTATTTGTGACTGCATAGGCAGCCTTGAGGACTTTACGTAAGACTTTGAATACAAGGACTGAAGAAAACAGGAAGAATGCTTAGGGCAACGGGTCTAATACAAAGCAGTATCAAGAGATAAACCACGGAAAATATATACGAGTATTATGTATAAAAAAATAAATATAAATGTTAACGCAAGAACCTGACGCAAGCAACCTACGAGGATTATCGTAGCAAGTCGATTTTCCCCGGCCCCTTGGCGTCCTATTGGTAAAAAAGGAAGGAAGGGGAGAGTAACGAGGCATTGTCCTCGGATTAAAAAGGGCTACTATCGATTCTCAAAAGGGGTACTACCGATTCTAAAATCGAATATCTTCCTTTTGTTTGATAGGCTAACATATAGCGCAGCCAAGGGGATAAACTTACAGCGACCCTGTGTGCTCTCCAGATTCTCTTTCATGTATAACGTATCTGCAATTTCTTAATTCATTCAATAAATTAATGTACATTCTATGTTTATACTACTGTAAATATATAAATATGTATCGATATATACATACATATATTATATATTATACAGTGCTGTAAAATTGTTACTATAACTTCCTAAATGTAGGTTAGACCGCTTAATTATTTTAACGATAAGGATGATAAAATTGATCGAACCTAAATTTTATGTCGCTTAAAAACTAGATAATATTCTGATTTATTTTTAGCCAATAAATCCAAATACATTCTGGCAGCGGCGGTCGATTTTTGTTTTGTTTTATTGCCTTATTGACAGAATGTATACATATTTGTATACCTCTAACTATTTATTAATAAACATTACAGTAAAATTTTACAAGTGCCTTGAAAAATCAAGAGTAGAAAGTTTCATTATTAATGATCCAAACAGAAGACAAAAATATTTTGTTTGATCTAAAAATAATGTTTAATGGAAATTAGCCACTCTCGAATTATGCAGTTTTAATTATTAAAGTTTTGCGACTTTTTTTAGAATACCAATGGTAATAAAGTTCAATAGACCAAGAGAAAATGGAATTCGCATGGTTTCTGAGAACCTAGAAACTTGGCACAAATGGATGTTAAGGTTGCCAACCATCCATGTGTTTAGAATCTTGAAACTGATTAAGGGAAATTAAAAACCTATAATGTATCGTAGTAATATGTAAACCTATAAACAAGTAAATACACTCTTTTTAATCAATACCTGAGGTTAAAAATCGAACCAACCCTATCCTGAAAATTGGTAAAACACGGGGAAACCAGAAAATTTACAATATTTGGACTACATTTTTATATAATACAACCATAAAGTGTATTTAATTAAAATTTCATATAATCATGGTTAAATTTAGATCTGAGGAATGTAATGGAAAATGTTCAGAAGCTCTTCGCTCTAGATAATGATAACATTTAGAACCAACATGAGCTATTACTTAGTGGTTAGATAATTATGGAAGATCTCGCATGCCTAATTAATATTATTTATTCAATGAAAACTATAAATGAACAAAAGTGAATCTGTAAAAAAATAATATTAATAAATAGCAGCTTTTTACTAACAGTTGCCATGTTCAAAAACTATTTTTTTTTATTCTTAGTAGGTCAAAACAAATTTCGAGAGATAGTAAGTACCAAATATGGAATAATTAAAAAATAACAACAATGAGAGATTACTTTTAGCCATTACTGGACAATACCTTATTTACTTAATAGTTTTATTAAGTAAGAGTTAAAATATTAGAAGTCTTTCAAGGCACTTTGGAAATAATTAACCCGTACGTACGATAACGAAATAAATTTTTATTTTTTGTATGGTCTCAAGTAGAGTTACAAAACACTCTAGCCAAAGTATATATGCACTCCATGATGGCTAAGAATGAATCACGCATCCATTAAAGACGACCCCATGGCGAGCTATGTTTTCAGACAGAGTAGTAGGGACGACACGTGGGAAAGTCGCCAAGGCAACAGAGTGCTGGGAGGAAGCACATCGATCTACGTCTTCCTCTCTCTATGCGGGTCCCACCGGGACTCTATCTCACGTGTCATCTGCAAGTGGGCGTAAGGGGAAGTAGTACCAGCTAGTAGGAGTAGTAGTTGTAGTACTATGTGGGTATTCCTTGGGAACCAGGCGAGCCGGGGGAGGACAAACGAGTCAAAAGCTCATGGATTCAAAGGCACAATCGGCTTTCATGAGAATTGAACTATCCAACTAGAATTCAAAAAAACAATTTTACAATTTAAACCAATAATAAAACATTGTTGGTACTATTTAAAACTAGGGTTTGCACGGTCACATGGAAAGTTAAGACCTTCATGTATGTAATAGAAAAGTGCAATTGATGAGGTATGTCGGAGACAGCCGAGGAAAGGTTGTTTCAAAAGGGTGCAGGTGATTGGTCGGAAAGTTGATTGTGGGGGGTATTATAGCAACGTTTGTTTACGAGGAAATCAAAAACATATCGGTGAATATGATGAATTGATGTAACTGAATGGTTACGAGCTCATAATGTTAAACGCTCAGACCAGCAAGTCCATGTACTGGATGTATTCATCAAACCCACCTGATCAAATGAGATCAAAACCTGTATCCAATAGAGATTTGAAGTTCTAATGGTTAGTTGTTCTAACATAATCAAGCATGGTTGTTAGTACTTGGACTTTTGACCAAAAAGTTTTTAACTACACATTATAATTTTATTCAACGTGTACATAGGTCCCCCAACAGCCATGTATGAGAGCGACTCATCACCGAATTACAACCGAATGTCTTAAGAAGGGTAGTTAGGCCCAAAAGGATTATCGAGTTATGGGTATGTGTGCACTGTTGCAGTTGCACTGTGGCCACTGTGGTCTCCCAGCAGTGTGAAAAAGGGTATCTCAGTATAGCCTGTATGCTAAAACAAATGATAAATTAAAAAAAAATACGACTGAAAATACTACAGATATTCAACATCAGTGAGGGGGAATGACGAAAAAACAACCTAAAAACTTATTCAATATGAGCAACTAATAGTTGATTTATACGAAGGAACAAAGCTAGGATGCAGGGGTTAAAGTTAACTTCTGTTGATCACAAGAATAAAAAATATTAAACTATCTATCCATCCATATCTATACATCAGACATTCAATTTATTTTATGGAGAAAAAATTAATGGCACTATGAAAAAGAGTGAACTTCCTCATTGTACCACTCGATAAAAACAGCTGGTTTCATTGCAGTAAGGTTCTAAGGTACGTAATAGAACCGTGCAATTGATGAGGTCTGTTGGTGACAGCTGGGAAAAAGTTCTTGCAGCTGATTGCTCGGAAAGGAATGAGTGGGAGTAGTTAAGGAGCTATTACAACGTTTGTGTACGAGGAAATCATAACAAATATGGTGAATGTGATGAATGGATGCAATCAGTAAGGATAGAAGTCGTAACGGCCGTTTCACTCGCTAAATTTAACTTCTTAGCTATTTAATTTATTTATTTTTTCATGAAATAAGATCAGTTCATTACAATTCCGCAAAATTAAATTTATGCTCCCAGGCATGAAAAAATTAAACAATGGGATCAAATTAATACTTTAAAGTCTTCATTACGCGATAAATGAAACGAACAACGATGGCACACGCTAACAATTGTAACAATAGTAATATTTAAAAAAAAGAAAATAAATTTTTTTGATGACTATTTCACCTGTTTTTTTAAACTTAACTACATCAAATGAGGAGATTGTGACCAAAAGCAGATAACTCGATAACCATAAATTTAAGAAATTCATTTTTTTAACAGTTTATTCTAGCAATTTTATTCTCCCCAAACATTAATACAAAAAAGTAAAACTGTGGTGTTTACCAGATGACTAATTGTTATAGGGTTATTTTCTGTAAGTGGCGTGGCAGTGTAAAATATTAGAGGGTATAAAGTGAAACTGTTAGTAATTTTTTTGTTTCTGGAAAAAATAAAACAACAGAATACGAATTATATTCAATAACAATTAAAAAAAAAACAATAATAAAAGAACATGAAGCTATCCTTTCCTTTATTTACTTTATATTCATCACTTGATGCAATTCCTATTATCATAGCCAATAAAGTTACACTTTGTTTGCAGCAATCGCTTAACCCTTATACTTATAAAATATATTAATTTATCCAATAAATAATAAAATATATTAATATATTGCAAATGAAAAAAAACTGAAGAACAGATAAAGTTATTACAGATGGAATAAAATCATTTCATCGTATAGGATGTAATTACAAAGTAGCCGTAGATGGAAGATTATTAATTACCTAATGGCAGGAAGCAATTAGCGAATGGGGAGCAATTAAAGAACTCTTAAATTAACGTAAGGAACGAGATATGTTGCAGTTTTTTTAGAAAGCATTAAAATGATTAAATGGTTTCTTACTAAATGATTGATTAACCTGTGTTAGTTTGAAACGAGAGTAGATTCGAAGACTTTTAGCAAAAAAGACCCTACTCAAATAAATAAGTTGATAATTATTTTACTCTAAACTGTGAGGAGTTGAAATATTGTTGAATAAAAAGATAAATAAGAAACCTGAATTCGGTCATCAGTCACTTTTCAGATTTAACCGTCGGGGTTTAGCTATTAAATGAAGTTCAACTGTTTGATATCAAAATATTATATATATATATAAACTTGAGAATAAATGGCAATATTTTCTTTTCCACCTTTGAAGCTTGGATAGCAGCCTTCGCCGCCAAGGTGAAGAGACCATGTAATCGCTTGGAAGAGAACGCAGCTATAACATCATGACACTGGTAATAAATAATTTTACGACCGACTTCTCATCTCAACAGTCCGGAGATCGGGGTATATCTCTCAAAGTCTCTAATAAACCATTAATTTAAAAAATGATTCCTCTTGCTTGGGGAAAATATTAAAGAAGAGTATATCATGAGTTTTCATATACTTCATATCTATTGTAGGCATAATGGCTTTGAAGATATTGTCATTGTCTTTAAAATGTTTGGTATCTGTTCCGCAAGTTGTCGCTTCGAGTTGAGTTCCAACAAGTTTTAACTATTTATTCGTTTAATTTCTTAATGTTTTAAAAATACAAGTTATCGTGAGCTTAATTATGGGTAACGAGTAGATTTCAGTAATCATTTCATAAAGAAATAAAAGTTTCAACAATCTATACTTTCGAAGTATAGATGACATATGTTTGGTGAAACGTTCATTTATAGATGAAATAATTACCGAAATATACACATTTTTCATAATTACATTCTCTTTCCCATACTAATCCTCATGATGACTTGTATTTTTGGAAAATATTAATAGGGGAACGATTAAAAAGTTAAACTTGTTGTGACTCAACTCCAGTCGACAACCTGTAAAATAATTACCAAATATTTTATTACTGTTTGTATTTTATTTGTGGTTTACAGTGTTGCGTTAATGAGCTTCAGGTCAGGAGTTTAAGACCGGCTGTAGAAGATAATTATTTATAAAGTTTCATTTTAATAATTATATTTATCAACCGCTTGAGATAATGATTGTTGAATTAAAACGATGTAACTAATGCTGAACTTAGAGAGGCTACCCTCTTCATGAAAGAGTTACATGTCTAATCAATATTCCGGAGAAATAATAAAGTTATATCAAGTAGATAATACTAAAGTTCGTTATGTACTTAAGTTCCTATTTTATATAGGTTACCAAAACAATTTTCCTCTTCCTGGGACCTTACTGCAAACAAAACGAGATGGGTAGGCCAGGCCAACCGGAACAATATTGTCAAGACAGTAAATTACTACACGCACGCCAAGGGGCACATTGTGATCTGACATTTCACCTGGAAGTTACTTCAAGTAATAAATAACACCGTGAAATAACAATTCTAACATGACATGTTGAGAGGAATGGACAGTTGATTTGCCATCTGACAGGACTGAGGACATGTGAACAGAAAAAAAAAAGCCAAATATCATAAATAACCATCGAGTCTGTTTCTTGAGTGGAAAAAAAAATGTAGGGTATGTTTTATGAGGAAGTAGAACCACTTGAAAAGAGGGAAATGGAAAAAAAAAAAAATGTTCAGAAGAAACTACTAAGGAATTTACTATCAGAAGTTTTAACTCATAAATAAATGATTTGATTACATTTAAGACATGGGATGTAATGCAAACGAAGTTTTTTGTTTTCTTTTATTGAGTTCAATTAATACTTTAGATAATTATTCCACAAGTTGTCGCTTCGAGTTGAGTTACAACAAGTTTTAACCGTCTATTCATTTCATTTTTAATATTTTCCAAAATACAAGTTATCGTGAGCATTAGTATGGGAAAGAGAATGTAATTATGGGAAGGTAGAAAATGGTCTAAACTATTTATTTTACAGCCAACGTTTCGACACACATGGGAGTTCATCTTCAGGGCTTATAATAGGGGGCAAGGGTTGTTGTTTGTTCATTTAACGTCACTTTATGCTGCTATGGCTAATCGGACAATGCTACAGTGGGAGCTCTAAATTTTGCCTATCTAGGTTTTATTAGGATAGATATTTTTAACGAGCACCTGACATCGTACAGGCTCGGGACCCCCGTTTAACGTCCCTTCCGAAGGACGGCGTAAGTAAGGATTTTTTACTCCCTTTAAAAAATCCTAGGGCCACCTGCCGGGCTACGAACCCGCGATCTTGGGTTTAGTAGTTTGTTGCTCTAACCAATAGACCACAGGTCGCCCCCTGGGCCAGTGTTGGGAGTTGACTACAATACAATTCGGTGATTGTTTTGTAGTCAACTGTCAACCCTTGGTCCCATTATAACCCCTGAAGAGGAATTGCAATGTGAGTCGAAACGTTGGCTCTCAAAGTAAATAATTCTCCTAGCTTAAGAGAATTTTTTCTGACCTCCACCCAGATTGCTTTCTTACTCATATATATATATATATATAAGGTAAACTAATATTATTCAAGAGTAATTATGGGAAATGTGTATACTTCGGTAATCATTTCATCAAAAAATTAACGTTTCTACAAACACATCATCTATTCTTCGAAATGTTAGTATAAACTTTTATTTCTTGATGAATTATAAACATTTTCCAAAAATGACACTCTCTTTTCCGTACTAAAGCTCACGATAACTTGTATTTTATGAAAAATATTAAAACTGAGACGAACAATCAATACTTGTAAATCAACTTGGAACGAAACTCAACCTGAGGAACTGATAGTGTATTTTACTTCAACAAAGATAAGGAGATAACTTTTTGGAAAAATGTATAAGTTGCATGAGTTATTAGTGCAGTTGGCATGACTGAAAGTGAAATATACAGTATCCCTTTTTCCCTATTCTTCTCTTGATAGAAAAAAAAAACTGGCCTCTAGTAAACTGTTTTTTTTCCTCTTACTTAATTGCAAACAATCAATAAATAATACTGATGCTTCCGGTATCGAAGAATAGAAGTGCAATCTACTGCAGAACTAGGAAGAGGGAGAAACCCGTTCGTCCTTGAGTGTTGTCTAGTCCTAACGGAACGAGGGGGGGGGGATTTATACTCAATGATGACATTCTATTTCTATCTCGCTGCATTTCCTCCTTCAAACAGCTGTTTCTTCCTCACCTTGTGGTGAGCCTTGTAGTCATCTGATAATTCGAATAATATCGATAAAATACTTCGCAGGATAGAGACAAATGCCAACAAAATAATTACTAACAACGAGAATGATTTTCCGTTTCCTTAAAAATAATAACTCTAGATTAGTCTCAATATAAATTTAATCAGTATCGTGTTTCCCCTTTCGAATTTACTCAGTTCATTTCTACTTTCTAAAAGCCTAAAACAGAACGAACTACAATAAGCAGCGAAAAAACACGAACACAATTGAAGAATTGCAAGGCTTTGAACTATAAACTTCAACGCGATTTATGTCAATTCATAGAGTCAAATTTAAACTAAATTCCGAATAAAGAAAGAATTAGAACAATAATAAAAGTAGTAGTTTGGTTTGATAACAAGAATTGTAACCCTGTTTCTCTTCACTCACACACTCTGTTTACCTTCCAAAAAACATAAACAATGGGAAAATACACCAGAAAAGCATGAAAAGTTAATAAATAAAAATAATGCTCCTGGGGCTCACCCAGCCTTGAGACCAGGTAAAACATTATAAAAATAGGGTACCCAAAATAAGGGGTGAACTGGCGGTTGAGCGTGACCTAGGCAAGTCACGAACCATTGTCCATGAAACAATACAGTCTCTACTATGTACTGAACCCCAGATCCGTTCACGGGTTGTAGTGGTACAGGTTTTTTTTGTGGAGCATCATTGAACAGGGTTGTCTCCATTTTATGAGTCTTTTAGAACTGCTGGTGTGAGATGTGCTGCACTGTGTCTTCTATGTGGTGATTTTCTTTTGATGTGTATCTTTAAGATGCCGAAATAGGCGAAACGTCGACTGGTTGTTGTTGTTCCACTATTTTGGAAACTTAAGGCTTGGATTTGGGAATTTTTCCTATTGCATACGATTTAAAAAATATATATAATTGCGATTTCGTTACTACTATATTATGATAGGGGTTAAACAAATAGTTGTCCAGAATACGCGACTGTTTTAAAAAGATACCAGAGAATCGTTTTAAAAAAGCGTAATTTAGCGACTAAGTTAATTAGAAAAGGTTAAACTGTTCAACAAATATATTGAAATTTTTATTCATTCAAAGCATTTGAGAACATGAGTTCTTTCAATTTCTTGACGAAAGCATGCCATAATTAAAACAACATTGAACATCTTAATTCATTAGAAGTTAATCGCTTAGAAAAAAGTTTTATCCACAGTAACTTATGTTAGTTAAAGAAAGCTAATCATTAACCAACGAAGCACAGGAAAATAATACCAGATAAATGGTATTTTTTTCATAATATCTACAAAAATACATAAAGTATACGTAAAATAACGAACAAAAGTTATATAACATGAATTATTTTTAGCATTTATCCAAACCGTTCACATGACCGTCACAAGCATTATGTGGTGTGACGGTCGCGAGAAACCTAATAATTTTACATCACGGTGACATAACATTAAACACAATTTTGAACGGTCCCTTTTAGATATCTTTAATATAATACAATTTAATGTCGCAATGAAAATAAAATAACGTAGACGAAAACAAAATAAAGCTTCCAAAATACATAATGATTTAGCTCTATCAAAATCTGTCAAAAATTCATATCTGAAGCGTAAATCGAGTTCATCAGTTACAAGCGAAAAATATCGTTTTAATTAAAATGCTTACCAGCTATTATATTAATACTCGAATTAAAAAAATAATTAATATGCTATAAATAAACAAAATATATTCATCTTATTAAGTTTCAGGAAAAACGATGTAACAGTACGTCAACACTAACAATATGATGTGTATGTGTATACAGTATGATGCCTATACTCTACTTCAAAGTAATAACGATTTAATTATTATTATTAATGGTTTGAAAATCTAACAAAATAATTAAAAATAAAATCATAAATTTACCCATGGAGTATTTTTTACCCGAAGCATGCTAAAAGAATTAAGCTACAAAGTAGTTTATCCAAATAATTAAAATCATATACACATTAATAAAACCTAATATTCTAGTGTTTATCTATTAATATTTAAATCAATGTTAAAGTATTTAACAACACAAAAGTCGGGACCTTGGAATTAGCAAAGCTTATGTAATTTTGAAAAGCTTTAAGTTTCAAGTAATTTATGACAGTATAGACAAGGCCAATATTAAAAGAGCTAAAAATAAAACTTCTAGACACGTTTTTGTATTGTTTTAAAACAATTTACAACAGATTGACAGAGAGTTGAGTTGTCATTTTTAGCATAAAAGAAACACGCAATATTATTGCTTTCAAAATTACCTTATCATAACTTTTATCACCATTTCAAAGCCTCAATCATACTGATACAAACAGAACTGATTTAAACATTGAAGATCCAAAAATGACGAATTAAAAAAAGATGTAAAAGAAAATAAGAAAAGTGCTTAAGAATATCCGGACAAATTATGTCCCAGTTAATTTGAAAAGAATGGCCTCTGGGAATTAATAAACGCAGCTTTATTTAATCTCCTTTCCAATGTACAAACAACCTGGACACTATAAATTTAGGACACCCAACTTCGTAAAGCTTGCTAAGTTAATATTGAGTTGTATCGAAGTTGGAAACTTTTTTACCGAAGTTTTTTTCTTACTAGGCAAAGAGTAATAGTAATGCACAGTTGTTTTTGTTACTATCCTCGTTGAAATCTGTTACGGATCGAATACGTCAAGAAGATTAGAACAAGGTGAAAAATTACGAAATCGGTCTCCATCCCCCTAAAGAATACTGTGAAGGCACCGAGGAAAATGGTTAACAACTGGAATAAAAACCAATCACCACCCGGAATTACGGCAGTGACAATGCATTCCATTGCGCAATCCTATTACGGCAATACCATCCTAGTGAAGGTTACTCCTCTTTGTTCCCTCTTCTGTCTTCTTATAAATCGATTCCTCAGGGCGTATCGATATAGAATGCCTTATTTCGGTACTAACAAGGTATTTTAAGGAATGGAACAAGGATACAACTTATCCAACATGTAATCGTCAATCTTCGACACCTATCATCGCGAGTTTGCGGGCAGATAAGTGTCCTTAGGATTTTATTAACGGAGTAAATTATTCTTGGTTATGCCTTGATTCGGAAAGGTTGTAAAATAGTGGCCCTAAGCCTGTGCGTGTAAGGTATTCGTTAAAGATCCCTATCCTAAATATACCTGGATAAGAAAAATTTTAGACTCCCACTGTAGCATTGTCCGATCAGCCATAGCAGCATTAAGTGATGTCAAATTAACAAACAAAGAATTTTAATAGCTTTAAAAACATGTATTCTCTATTAAGAACACAGATGTACAAAACATAAATTTGTGTGTGACAAGGATTGGGCTTACGATGTATTCTATTAATATTCATCTTTGATTACGCAAAGAGCTGTTTCTGAATTAACTGTATCCCCACATACTTAAAAAAAAAATGCAACTGTCATCCGTAACCACACTAATACAAATATTCACTGTTTAGATCAAACGATAAATTTGTCATAAAACATAAGATACATTAATAATACATGGTCATCATAGTCTAGTATAAAAAGAAAAAATACAGTATTTAATTTCCTTATAAAAAATGAAGATAAATTTATACCAGAAGATTCATTATTATATATATGCCTATCATGATTTATCAGTAATCAGACCTTTTCAGATAAATTATTACAAGGGGGGTTCTCCACCCTATACACCAGACGACCTTTTCAATAACTTCAAGAGGGGAATTCCTAGCAGTTGAGCATGTTCGCCATGGTTTATCATGGTCCAGGATTCCTATAAACATTTTGAATTCAAGCCCATTCAATAAATTATTTATATTTATCATTATGAATATTATAACTGAAGAAAGAACTATCAGGTAACAACAGAATTTTAAATACGGCATATGTTAGGAAAACTACCAAAGATAAGCAAACAAACCGCAAAGCATTGTTTATGAACAGTAACACGCCATAATGTTAGCTTAAATACTAAAAATAGATATCAGTGACGCTATGGAAATTAAATATACCACGTGTTGTTCTCCCGTAGTGCTCAGTGGAGAATAAACATTTTCTTTATACCCTACTATAACAGTTTATCTTTTTAAATATCCTGGTATAACTACGAGGAGATGTTAATTAAATACCTAATGGTAAAGGAAGGTTCTAAAGAAATACATTGTAATTATGTAAAAAAATGTGGATGATGAGAAAAAAATAAGGAGATGTTAATGTTTTCACTTCTGTGGAATTGATTTGAACTGTAGGCGAGCCTGCAACAAGTTGTCGACAGTACCAACTGTAGCATTGAACTTTTGAAGAGCTTGGGACTTTCGGGAGATAACTGACTAATTTAAACTTTAAATTATAAATAAATTTCATCCTTAAAAACTATATTTAAATTAACAGAATTATTACTAAGTAATAAATTGATAAAGTAAACGCCAGACTGTAAAATAATCGCTTCTAATATAACATCAAGGAGGAATAATCCAAGCATGTAAATACAGTGCCGTGCACCTTCAGGAGCCGGGTCAGACTAAATTTTACGATAACGTACAAAAAAAGAACGACACTTGATTTGAAAAAAAAAATTTAAATTTTTTTTTTTAATATACCAAATTTAAAAAAAGTCATACTTATTATTTACTAGCTTTGCTCGGGCAATAAGACATATTATGCCTACATAATTTGTCTGTGTAATGTATTTTTTTTTATACTAGCCACTAAGGACCACGCGAATATCATTGGTTAGGCTTCATTTGGAGTCTTGATTTTTTTTCTTCCCATCTCAGCTAATGTTCTTTATTATATAGAAATTATAAAAATAAATCAAATATTTCTTTATATACAAATTTATTATCTTGCACGTTAGATAATTGCACGGGTTTAGGCAGCGTCTTCGGTGAAACCCATCGATATTCCAACCCATTTACCCAAAACCTCGACAAATTATATGCCTAAACCTTCCTGATGAATCACTCTATTGGTGACAACCGCATAAAATTCCGTACAGTAGTTATTGAGTTTACCGCGAACAAATGCGGCCGAGGACTAAGCTTTTATATGTATAGATAAACAAAAATAGTGAGTTAAGATTTATTTTGATCATCAATTTTTATATACATTTTTCTTTACTTAAACAAAATAAAGTCAGAGTTGGCTAAATTCAGAATCAAGAACTCTTTATGTGTAATTTATATTATAAAGATTAATTTCTGAACTAATCAAAGCTACCCACAATAAATTTTATTCAATTTACCATGTTTTGCGGCATCTTTCTCTTATTTTTTCTTCCTAGATTGTAAGTCAGATCTCAACTGAATAGTCCAGAAAAAAAAATGTTATTGGTATAACAAGGTTCTATTTGACTTCTATAACAAGTACAGCGTACTTCAGCCGCAATATAAGGAGAAACAGCTAAGTTACAGGAACGTATTTGTTAATACCAATTTTTTTTGTAGGTTTCAAAGGTAGTTTTCCAGGGCTATACAGGCTACGGATGATAAATTATTTATTTTGTTAACAGTCTGTAGGCCCACTAAGTCTCTGTAAAAAGGGTACCTTTAATTAGAGAAAACCTGGCAGTTGAGCGCGATCTTGCCCTAAGCTCCTCCCTGCAAAATTGTGGCTTAGGATAAGTAATATCTAACATGTGCTGAATCCAGTTATAGATTGTTAACAGTTTTACAAATAATGAGGTACGAGAAAGGTTAATCGATTATTTTGTCTTTGTAATACGATTTTTGTGTGTTTATTTAAATGCTATTATGAACAAGCATCGACTAGTATCATAAAAAAGTATCACTGCCGCAGTTGGTATCGTAAGTGGATAATGATTTAATGAAACTACGACATATGTTTACAAGATACACATAAAGAACCAGTCGGTACCTTCTGATGCCAATCCTATTATTATTGCATTACAGTTTATCAGTTATAAATAAACACAATAGACAAGACAACGGTCCTGAGATAGTGAGACAGTAAAGAAACAGATAATTGGACAGCTGGCCTAGGAGCGAGTACTCGAGGGGAGACCGGTTCTACTGGGTCATTATCTATCAGGTGTCTCACGGTCCGGCTTAAAGGGACTCCGTCTCATCTCGTAGTAATCGTAAGGAAAGTACAGTAACTATCGCGATAGTAAAGTGTAACATACTATAATGTAACATAGGAGTGAGTACACATCCATTACATGAACATCGAGATTTATTTATATTTTTCTTGAATAGTAGTAATCGATCTTCAATATCTACAGCCTCGGTGAATAAGAGGTTAAGTGGAATTTTCTCCAAAATGAGTATTTACACTTAACGAAGCGAAATCGTATTATATTCGTAGTGAATAAGGGGCTTAGTCTTTGTGGCTTGAAAAGAGTTGTTGCTTATATTAATACTCCATTTCATTCCCAAAACTAAGTTAGTGACACTATTACGCTTCCCTCAATACAGCTAAACCTCCCTGGACGAAATACAACATACTCACTTATTCACTGGGGCCGCTGATATATGGGGAAGAAAATGGTAAAGGTGGAGTTCAAAGAAATAATTTTTTAAATTGAGATGAACTATTTATTGGATCCAACTCGTTTCAACCCACATTGTAGGTCTTCTTCAGAGCTTGAAAAGAAGTCACAAGATCACGTGTGAATTTGTAATATAACATTTTGTTTATTGCCATGCTTTACCATATGACAGTAGTGAGCAAAGATGTTCCGGATGATATAATAACCACGAGTAATCCCATTATCCTTAATAATAACATTTAAAACAAATGGACAGTTTGGTATAATCAACAATTATTATGTATTTACTATTTTAAAATTCTATGCTAGAAAAATACTGCGAATGAGCATGGGGCTGGTAATCTAAACACAACAAGAATTTCTTCTATTTTTTTTTTAACTTAGGGTAGGGAAACCGTAAACAAGCCCAACAATCACATAGGTTCCGCCTTATGTCGGAATATACCTGACTTGACAATTTACGATCCAGGTGGATTGCCCAATTCGTCAAGGAAATACGCACCGGTTGTGTTTCACTTACTTCGAATCGGAGGAAAAAACTTTAGGACCCTGGTATTTAAACAGATTTCACTAAAGGGCCAGTACTCCTACGAATCCAACAATAAGATATCCTTCCAGGATAGGTAAAAGGGCATGTTGAGGAAAAAAGGTCCTTTGCCCTAGGGGAAGAGCGGTTGAGCCAGGTGAAGGCCCGAGCCCTTCTTAGACCCAGCATCTACCTGGCCTGGCTCTTTGTCTCCTGTCTTCAACGGCCATAGTTCAAACCATAGGGCATGATAACTATAGCCCCATGTCCGTCCGGTATCAAGTGTTTAAACAATAAAAAAAATAGTGAAATGAAGATCATATAACGATTGTAGGATGTTAAGGGCCAAAAAACTCCGTTTAATAAAACTAATAATCTACACAAAGGAATAGACATGTGGGTTCATAGACGAATGCCTCTTGTATGAATAAGGACTGTTAAATAAGTTGAACTACGAAGAAATATAAGCAGAAAAAAAAACTATGGGCTTACAAACATTGGAAATTGACGGAACATGACATTTTACATTACATTTTTTTAAAGTTCATAAAATACTTTTTGACGAATTTGTTTTTTCAAAAAATGAATATATTGAATAATGAATTCAAAAAACTCATAATTTAAGGGATAGACAACTTAAGGTAGAAAGTGGTCCGAGGGGCAAGACAATTTAATTTGAGAGTACTTAAATTAAAGCGTTGGCTGGATGATACTCATTAAGCAATCTTACTCTATAATGGTACCAATTGCCGATAAAAATGTCTTTCTACAAGTAATGGAGAAACAAAATTATGTAAAATTGGGTCTTCTGAACAAATACAAAAATTACAAATATGTGACATGGTGTCCTTAACATTCGGAGTAAATAAATAAATCAAACAATCCAGTTAGCCAATAGTCTAATTAAACACACATCTACAGATGAAAAATGTTATAAATCCATAAAACCGGAATAAAAGGATAATAATAAAAGCCAGATTGGTTTTAGTAGCTCGTGAAAGATAATCGTTGATGTCGATGACCAGGTGCTCCATTCCCAAGTTAAGTATTTGACGAGGTAAATGCCAGAAAAGGCACAGACTACCCCGTGTGTGGTACCTGCAAAAAATAAAATAAAAAAAATACTGAGGAGGGGAGACCAAGGACATGGCTACTCCTACACTGGTAAGATCCTCTCTTCTCACCATGGATATTTTAAATTGCTACTTAAATTTTTTATTTGAGATAATAGAGCACTTAAGAGGTTATCCTCGGGAATATTTGTGAGGAACGGGGAGGCATCTTGCTCAGCTTTTAGCTTGCATTCCTGCGATGGCATTTAAATGTCTCGCCTGCCCAGGGCAGAGACTAATGCATGGCTCTGTTTAGGCTTAGAGCCTTTGTATAATTGATATCAGGCTTGAACCGAACATGGGGTAATTAATTGTATCATGTTAACCGAAGCTTTTAAAATTCTGGAGCCAATTATTTTTAATTGATTATTTAAACGCTGATTCTCTTTTAGTTTTATTTCCCCAGCTGTATCCTCGAATTTTCGAGATTTTACTTAAATTATAATTTATAATACCACCCCATCTCAAATCCAAATAAGCGGTTTTTTCCACTGTGGCAGTTTATTGTCACAGTATCGCTGCCTGCAAGATGAACAGGTGATAGGATAGTTAATTGGAATAATGGAGGAAGTAGAATCGGTTGCTGCTTGTGAGAAAAATAAATTATAGAAACAACAATAAATTATATAAATTTGGTCCTTTCTCCAACAATTGAATAAAGAAGGATAGAATGGGTCACCAGAGGTCTATTAGCTAGCATAACAACCTACTGAACCCAAAAGCACGGGTTCGCAGCCCGGCAGGTGCCCTAGGATTTTTTGAAAGGTAGTAAATAACAGAATCCAACAAAAAAAATTTTTGAAAACTTTTTTAACTTTAATAGTTGATCTTTACAGATTTTTATGTGTTGAATCTAAATCTGACCTTAGTTTTTTTTGTATCACCCATAGTTTTCCAGCAATATGCTTTGTATTATATAGTATAAACCCCTAAACGGCATACGGGGAATTCATAAATCCTGGTTCCAACCGCCAAGAAGTTCTTTTCTTTTAGTCTAGAGGCAAGCAAGGCTTTCGTTAAGCCAAGATCCCTAACCAAGTCGTTAAGCTCGATTTGAGTAAACAGCTTAGGCACTACATTTTCTGTAAAACATTGGAATTCTTTATCATCTTGTTCATCTAACATCAGAAAATTCCTGTTTTTGGACCATTTTCTTAGATCTTCGACACATAAATAACATACTTTATGCGGGGCCCAAGATTTATCCCGATCACCAAGTTTAGTTCCAAAGTATGATAGATAACCCTTTTTGGCAAAGTCTGTAATGTTTCTTTGGTGTTTTTAATCACAAATATAACAAAAACTCTCAGCAGAGTTTTTACAACCGCGATTGAGACATTGTACTGAGCAAATGTACAGGAAACGTAAAAGTGAGGTTAATTTGACAGTAAACAAAACATCAGGTGTTATAAGAAAAAGAAATCAACATTTTTTGGCCAGCAAATGTGTTATAGCAGTGCTACCTACTTCATCCACACCAATAGACCTAGTTTTTCAGTTATTTATTTTAAATATTAAAGCTGTTCAATTCTTTAAAAATCGCTTAATTTAATAAATTTTACTATTGTGTGTGATACAGCTTTTTTAAATATTATATTAGGATTCAGCACCCTAAAAACTATAGGAATAAGGTATTTTCAGTACAAAAGTTTTTTCATCGTTGGGCTGTGTAATCCTTTTAGTTACGCCGTTCTTCGGAAGGGGTGTAAGTAAAATGGTCGTCCCAATCCAGTACGGTGTATTCGTTGAAGATCCCTATCGTAACCTGGTTAGAAGAATGTGTGACTCTTTCTGTAACACGGGCCGATTAGCCATATAAGCATAAAACATCATTAAATGAATAAACAAATAACAACGAATAGAACTAATTTTAATTTGTTTTTAAATTGTCCGTAAGTTAGCTAAATAAGGAGTAGGGGACTTCACTATAGAGAGACTCGGAATTTGCTAAAATTAAGTAAAATCTGACGGAAATTAAATTTGTATGTACAAAAACACCTCTAGTAATACGAAAATTGTCTTTACTTATTAATTTTATTACTTAGCAATGATTTTTTTTGGAGACCGCAAGATCATCTGACCCGTGGACGGCAATGAAACAAATCAAAACCTTCCCTGTAAAGGGGTATGACAGTTGTTAGCCTATAAATGTGAGACATGACTGCCACTGTCTCCATAATTACAATCACTTTAAACGTGATAGTGTGATAGTACTCCTACGGCCGTAAATGCCGTGATCTCAATCCAAATGACGAGAATAAATCGGTAAAAATAGCGAGAAAGATCTGCCAACATCCTGTTATGCTTATTTTCAGTGCATGTGTGTCAGAGTTAAGTGGCGATGCGTTGGGAGTTGTATTAAAATGATGCCAGATATTGGATAAATATAGACGCGGAAGCACCAGGACTCTCAGATTGAGAGCATCCGGTAAATGATTTTACATGATGCCTGTATCAGATTCTGATGTATGAAGGTCGTTATTACACGATGAAAATACATATATATATATATATATATATATATATATATATATATATATATATATATATACATAAAATACAATATATATCGCCTACTCATGGATTATAGAATATTTTACAGGGAAAGTTCAAGAAATATTTCTTTAGTCTTTTCAAGAATTAGAAATTAACATTGTATGGTAAGAGTACAATGAACTAAAGTGAATGAAGTTCTCAAAACATACTTTAAACGCCCTCAGATATTATCCGCATTATTAATACATTTTTATTAATGCCACGATACGATATATAAAATATTATATTAATGTTGATACAATTGTTAAAATAGTGTGTGTATTCTTTATCAAATGCCAAAAAAGGTTTAAAGCAATATTTATATTTAAACAAATTTAACATATAAAGATTTGAAAGAAGGTTTTTTTTTTATTATACAGTTTAGATCATCCTACTATGTTTAAAAACGAACGAATATAGGTGTATTAAATCTTTTATCGGTCGCTAATTTAAAACGAATCGGCAGATAATTTTATTTTTAGTTTGATATTTGTATTTTAAGTATCTTGAAATGTCTACCGTTCGAATAGAGAATATAGAGAGTTATAAACGAGAACAGGACTTCAAGTTACAAAGGTTAACATATGCACATAATTCCTTTCAATTAGGAGGGCAATCTGGAAGATTATTATTTTACTATAGGAGTGCATTATTTTAATGTATTAATACAATAAGCCAACGAATAGTAAATAAGTACTGAATATTAATTTGTTTATGAAAACAAAATGTATACAAAGAATAAACAGCATTATAATGTTCTCAAGTAAAGATATTGGAGGGCAATACACGAGCTTTCGCCTGACGGCCCCAGACAAGCTATCTAAAATTTCGAAGAATCGCGAGTAAGAAAAAAACGTTGGAAGGACAAAGGAGGGGACTGGAGCTGGGTGAGGACAACATTGCCTCTGGCTACCTGTGACTCTCCGCCATTATCTACGCCTCTCGGGGTACCCACCTTCCACTACCGCTGAGTAAAGGGGTACAACAGCTCTAATACGTCTATTCGACAGTGTAGTACCTAGTAAATATACTAAGGTATTCCACAGAGAAGGAAAAAAATGGCTCCCAATCAGTTTGTGACAGATTCTAACAGGGTATCAGGCCTAAATAGCAGTATATAAACTAGTATTCGGAATCATAGCTGCTGACTACACAAGAATGGTTCGGATTAAATACTCCAAATAATCGTGATAACATGTTCTAATTGGCGTAGTCAGCGTAAAGTGATCTTAGATTAACCCAACAGATCCATTATTTACATTATAATGCTAAAATAACATATACGACAATATTGTCGAAGGTCCTGACTTCATATCATATCGGTACAAATGCAAAGCATCGAAAGTGAAAAACACCACTTTTTAGGAGAGTGGAAAATCTCTTTCAAGGCAATGCGAAGTCAATGTGTATCGTAAAATGTCATTATACTTGTTTTTTGTCTTTTAGATCACTCAATATGAATTTTATACCAATTATCTATCTTAAAGAAATTGCTATAAATCGAAAACGAAATTCTATACTTTGCATTTGTATCGACGATATCTCACCTACCGACCCAACGAGCATTTTTAAGATTAGCTTAGATGCTAAGAGTAATAATCCCGTACTAAACCTGAAGATCCTGGATTAGAGACTAGTAGTCAAGAGAAGAATTATGTATGCTGATGCCCTGTGGTTCACGGAACTTCAATAGAGTTCAATTGGGAGGAAACCTACAGGTTGAACGTGACCTCGGCCAAATCACATCCATGTAAAATTATCGGCTTGGTAACTGTATGGGTTGGTGTGCTACGGATTTTTTTAAAACTCTTTCTAAATTTCTATTGAGCATTTTAGATTGAATTGGAACTCCATAGTCGTATATATAATAGATGGCAATTAATTTTGTGATACGTAGTATAAAAGCGGAAAAATAATGTGAACGAAAGTAGTGAATGCCGAAGGCCTGCCCACGTTACCCAAGTTTTAATTATTCTCACGTTTATGTTGTGCAACACTGACACTTCCAATATTTTTTTCATTTTATTTATAATAATAACAATATTAGCACTTAATTCATACAAATCCACATACAACTGCTTCGAGACAGTGGTAGACTGCAGATCATTCTGAATAAAATCAGATCAGTGCGATCGTCCTAAATTGTTTGGCCATTCTTTCGATTACGATAGTTATAAACATTATAGATACCGCCCTTAAGAGTGGATGATTGTATTATTTTCCTTTTCCTAATAATGAATATAGTAAAGCTAAGGTATAGCGTTAATTTTAATTTCTAATGCTGGAACTGATCATGATTGCAGAATGGTTTGCATCTTTAATCATATTAATTCCTCATAATATTCCACAATTACTTAAAGGACTGTAGCTCTTTAAACGAAGCTCAAGTTCTTTGCAATAATCTGTAATATTAGAACATTCATTGAACAATTTAATACCTACTACGTGCAATTAGATCGGAAGAAAAGTAAAATATATTTAAATCTCGGATTTAACCATTCCAACTTCATGTGAAGTGTTAGTGGTGTCTTTACTAAAACTATCTATTTCAACTCCGTCCAATTATAGTCGGTTTTGCGCCTTTACAGTAAAAAAAATAGTATGAAAGAAGAATAAATAGGCGAAAACTATTGGATTGTTATGTTTTTTAACACAGAAAAGACAGAATCGGAGCTATTTTAATCACGCAAAAGCAATATCATTGTGATGGTTGCCACTTTTTAAAGCGTTTCATTTTTTATTAAAGAAAATATAATACCTCGTAAAAAATAAAAGAAAAGAAAATTTGAAAACTCGTATATTAGTTCTAGATATTTAACGCAGTGGTTCCCAACCTTTTTTGTACAGCGCACCCCCTGTTTTAAGTGAATTGTCTCCTAAGCCCCCCCCCCTTGCACAAAACATTGTTCAGACTTATGAAAAAAACAATAATCATTACATTGAAAACAAAACATTTAATTTTACCGTCACAAGGTATCTACAATGAATAAATTGAATTTTTCTCAAAAACCATTTTTATCCATTCCATCACGTGTCAGTGACCCCTATAAATAAAATATGTTTAATTACATTCTTCCTGCAGTTGTTTGATTATTGACTAAATCTGACAACTTATAAATAATCGAATAAAGAGAGTCGAGAGCCAATGTACTATTTCCGTGATGCGAGAGGAGAGCCCAGAAATATATTCGAGTGTGTATTTCTGTGCCCTAGCACTGAGGACCAATGCACTGTCTAGCTCCGACTCGTGGCGACACAAATAGTATACCAACCTCATTAGATGTCTCTCTAACATCTATCTCCAGTTGAGTAGCCATTAAGAATTATACAAGGATAAATGAGTACATCATTTTATTTTTTTATAATTAATAAATTAACGATTAAAAATATCCTCTTTCAACCCCTCCACCCACCAAAAAAAAAAACTGTACCATTACAAATCCATGAAAGGTCTTGGCCTTAGTACACAGTATAGACTGTACTGTTTTTTAACCAACCGTTGGGTCGTGCAGGGAGGTGATTTGGCCTAGATCGCCCTAAACAGCCAGGGTTTTCCTCGAATTATAGAAGCTTGTTCAACCCCAGGATGGTCTGCATAAATCACAGTGTAATTTTAAGACTCTTAAAATATTAAATAATTTATGCGCTACAGCTGGATTTAAACCTGGGAACTTCAGCACAGCAATCCAACAGTCAACACACTCTGACCAACCCTTCAATCTATCATGCCATCATCAAATCGAAACAAATTACTACGCACTAGGATAAACCAGTCTATGTTAATATTAAAAAAATATCATATGGTCAACTAGTTGTTTTTGGCTGAGATAAAAAATCGTTAAAAATATTTAAATTTTTTATTGATTAATTTCAAACTGAATGTTTTTAAATTATTTGTTTACATAGTTTTAGAATAATTATCGCCACCTAATGTTTACAACCGGTTTACCTTACGTTTTTTTTTAAATATTGCTTAGTGATTGATGAGTTCTTCTTGAAATAAGGTTTGTGTAGGATTAAAATATGTTTAGTATTAAAAAATTCATAGCCTGTGCCTAGTCAAGAATAAACTCCATTATTTTATATAGTATAATATAACCTCAACCAAGATATTACATTAGAATTTTAAATGTTTGGTATACTTTCATTGCCAATATACTACAGAAGATATTACTTATCACTATATGTTCCTGTTTGGTATCTATAAGGACAATTCCCACGGGTAATGGTTGATAACAACTTAACAATTCGCAAGATTTCTTTTGAATTCATAATGAATTATTGACCTGTTTTCAAGTTCAGTGACCACTTTTCCTTTTTATACACTCTAACTTTTATGTAATAATGTGTATAATATGTAGATTAATGTACCAATTAAATAAATCAAATCAAAGAAATCAATGTATAATATAGTTGATACATTAATTGATTAACAAATAAAATAAAAACATATGTATTCGTTCTTTCTTCCATAATAATACACCCTTTCTTACTATACATGATATAAGAAGCCAACAAGCGAAGAAGCCTGAAAAATAATGTCAAGCTTCGAAAAATAGGGGACAGGAAATTAAGGAAAAATCGATACTGGGGGGGGGGTTCATAACGCGTGAATGAATCTGGCCCCAGGGAGGAGTTTAATCGAGCGTTACCAAGCCATCTCCTCTTTAACTTCCTAGCTAACTATTTAAAAATAGATCACATATATTGTTATACGACCATTTTTAACAATAATATTATTATAAAAATGCCATGAAGAAATCATTAAGACAACGTACATTTGCTTTCTATCGTTGGCAAAAAATAAAATCTGATACGAAAGATGTAAGGTTCACAATCAAAAACATCAAGAGCAATAATCAATACTAAAAATAAAGCCGAAACGCTTTAGTGCTTACTCATTTTTAAATAAAGAATTTTAAACTAAAATATTTTCTGTTCTTTACGAATGATAAACAAGACTGTTTAAATTAAACGAAAATGGCAATAGAATATTTATCACAGAGAAAAAAAAATGAGACTTTAAGATGGCCCGACAAAATTAAATGTTTTCTAATGTCAATGAATAGAAATACAATTTAGTGCATGCTCAATTTAACAAATCCATTATGATACAATTTTCATTATTTAAGATCTGACGTAGCCTACAACGGAAAAATAAAAACTTGACTACATAATACATGGTTCAAACGATTATCCGATTCTACAAAAATTTACTAAAAGAGTAACGAGTGATAATAGTAAATTATATTTCAAGTACTAATTAATCTAACCTTGACGAGTGCCCCAAATGAAATACAACGTGTCAAACTCACCTGAAACAAAAAGAACGTCATTAATGATGATATATTGGCTTACCTTAAACAAATATTTAATGTGTACGGAAATATTATATTAATGGATACGTAGAAACAATAAATGAAAAAAAGAAGATTCATACATTCTTCTTTCATAATAGGAAAATAGGCCAAGTACATAGCTGGGTGGGCGCTGAGAGAAGAGATCAGAAAGAGATGCATATTGTTCAGATCTTTCACAGCAATGATACATTTAGAGTTGCAGTAAATAAACTTAAAGGTTTTCAGAAAGACCATGCCAACAAAATATCTAGAGCCAAAATCTGGAACAAATAACTGGGGAAAGGTAACGAGCTCATTCTGAAAAAACCAAGGATTACTAGACGAAAATTAAATAAAAGAAAAAATAGTTATCTCAGTGTAGCCTTTAGTTGGTTTGTAACGAATAAAGAAAGAAACATTTTCTTAGCTGCAATGACGTTAAGAAGGCTACTAGAGCTGGCAAACCTCGTCTTAAATGTTACAAGGCTAGGGCAGGATGCAAGTTGCATAAAAGATAGTAATCAGCAGTTCTAGTTCTGCATCTGATTTGCAACGGAGCGGAGGAGAGAGAGGCTGCAACAATGTATATGATTGCAGTTTCGACTGCATACACTCTGCTTAGCTCACCAAGCGACCCTCCTTTCGAATGCAATTGCAACTGTGTCAAGGTGCAATTGCATAGAACTTAGAAAGTGAGTGGAGAAGATTTCCGGGAGGTATGTTGCAACAAAGGTTCCTTGCAGCTGCAGCTATAACCTAGGATATGCAGCTGGGAGTGGGGAGGAAGAGAAGTTGCCTTGGTTTTCACAACTCGGAGAGGACGAAGTAGGCCAGTTCCAGCCAGGAGTTTGTTATCCTGCTTGCGTCATTTATCACAGCTCATTAAGTTCCACTTACTGTCAGGCCGTTAATTATAGCTTTGTAAAACTTAAGAGAACAAATTAGTATTCAATGTAATAAATCATCCTTTGTTACAATGTATGTTTATATTAGTAGGTATATTATTAAATATGTTACTCAAAAGAAATATAGAAAAAAGTTAATCCCTTATGTTTGAGCAACCTCGAAATAGTTATTGGACCTTTCGATGAGAGCTCCGAAATGGATGAGGAAAATAAATTTCTGATTCAATTATACCAGATCGCATGTCATTTTGATTGTAACCTTTTATTAAACTAATAACATAAATCAATTTTCATAAATTAAATAACTAATAATTTTGAGAATGAAAAACAATTAATTCAATTAAAGAACAATTTAAACGCTTTTATAATGAGAAATGAAGTTACTAATATTAACTAAATTATCAACAACTAATTAATAACAAAAAAGAAAACAAATATTATTTAATCTTACGATATTAAATTTAACTCTAATAAATTACAAATAAAATCTATTACAAAATAATTAATGTTTATGCGGTTTTCTGATTGCAATGATATAATAATGAAAACTCTTATCTGTCTGTCGAAGTAGTTTTCAGTAGATGGTAGATTCTCGGCAGGGCGAGCTGGATGTTGAGACGACAGAGGATTTTCGTCGGCAGGGCGAGCGAAGATGGTGAAACAATGGAGGTTGAGATGATCGACTGGGTCAATTCGAATTGGTCGAATCTATGACGGAGTTTAAACTAATTACACCTGCAGGTGGGCAGCAAATTAGTATCTTCTTAAAATTCACAAAAACAACTTTGGGCTCCTAAAGAGCATACGATGTACACGGCTAAGGGCTCGCGTCAACACTGTCTTCAAATTCACAAAACACAACTTTGGGCTCCTATAGGGCATACGATGTGCACGGCTAAGGGCTCGCGTCAACACTGTCTTAAAATTCACAAACCACAACTTTAGGCTCCTCTAGAGCATACGATGTGCACGGCTAAGGGCTCGTTGCAACACTGTCTTAAAATTCACAAACCACAACTTTGGGCTCCTCTAGAGCATACGATGTGCACGGCTAAGGGCTCGTTGCAACACTGTCTGGCTCGGTCTCGCCGGAGCGAACAAAAGCCGATCGACTCTCTTTTGTTTTTCTCTCTTCACTTTTATAACATATGTTTTCACACTTACTACAAATATTACACTTATATCTAAACCAAATAAAATTACTTTTTAAATTAAATTATTCTAAACAATTATGAAATTAAACGTTTAAATTATTATATTAAATAAAATGTGAAAAATAAGTAAAGAAAATGTTCTTTCTTTTACGAAAACAATTATTTAATTTTTTATGATTAAAACTAATAATACTTGATAAGGTTACTACTTCATCTGGCCTTAACACCTTATGATGAAATAAAAATAGGCTGCTTACTGACGCAATGTAATTTATGCAAATAAATATATATAACAAATTGATTTTTGTTTGTTCATTTAACGTCACTTTATGCTGCTATGGCTAATCGGACGATGCTGCAGTGGGAGGTCTAAATTTTTGCCTATCCAGGTTTAATTAGGATAGGGGTTTTTAACGTGTATCTGACATCGTACATGCTCGGAACCCCGTTTAACGTCCCTTCCGAAGGACGGCGTAACTAAGGATTTTTTACTCCCATTAAAAAATCCTAGGGCCACCTGCCGGGGTACGAACCCGCGATCTTGGGCTTAGTAGTTTGTTACGCTAACCACTAGATCACAGGTCGCCCCAATAGAACAAATTGATTTTTTTTTAAGCAACAACTTTGTCTCTTTCCTTTCCTCGGCTAGAGTTTTCTGTGCCTCCTTTCCTTATTCCTATAATTTCTTCATGTGTTCACTGACATGTTTTATTTGATCCTCTCTCCAACTTCACCCAACCTTCTTCGGTCTTTCTTCATCCTGAAAGAAGAACCTTCATTTTGCACCCAACTTTTCCAAATCTTTCCTTACTTCTTTATTCCACGTTGCCGTGGTTTTAAAAATAGTCAAATACTTGCTTAGTAATACTTGTTCACTTTCTAAAAATTCGGTGATAATATTTTTGAGCATATACTACATATAAAAAAGCTTATTTTAAGTACCTGTAGCTTATATTTTACAATATTAATAGCTATGAGAGTAATCAAGTTGAATCTTCGTTTTTGATTTCGAAGGGACGATGAACTCGGAGGGCCTAGAAGGGCACACCCCCGTACAAATGGGGGAGGGAAGGAAATAAAAATCTCCCCTGCGTTACTTACGAGCGATCTCTATCGGGCCAACTGCTCCCATCTCAGTCGATCGATAGCATCATCTAAGCTCAGCTGTATAGAGTACAGCCATCGCGATGATGATGATGATGATATCAAAGGGCTTATCTCAAAGAGGATCACGTCATAACGCTCTTAAAATATTGCAATATGACTCATATCATATTAAGCGCACAATGAATATAATATAATGAGTATAGATATAAGATCGTAAGTTACTTAAACCAAATAAGATCCACCGACCAGATGTTTCTCTATGTTAATGAAGTAATATCACCCTCATATACTTATTACGATTCTTAAAAGAGTTACAGAAAAACAAGGAGGTCACAAAGGTGGTCGGTAGTGAGCTAAGAGGATAGAGAGTTTGTGTGATACTTAAAACGCAAGTGTTTGCATGACGGCACAGTTCCTGGACAAGTGCATCTGTGAGCTCATGCAATTTCCTGCTTCAGTCTTGGAGTAATTACCCCTAATGGATAGTATCCTAATTAAGTACGTTGGGAGTAAGTACTTTATTCAATTAGTTGCTCACGAGCCTACGAATACGTTTTAGCCATTTTGATAATCTATTCCACCTTTTCGAGGTTCACTTCTGTTTTCATTATTTTCACCCAACTTTGGGATTAATCATTAGTGCTTGTTCCGCACCTTTCTCTGCACCCTGCATCTTTTCATCCTCACGTATCTCCTATTCCTTTTCTCAACGGAGATTTCATTGTCCGCTTTGTTCTAGACTAAAACCTCATCCTCTTGTCTCGTGTTATACTCTTGGCAGTTATATCCGTGTTCCCTCATGTCGCTCTCTGCCTCATTAAACAAGATAGGTTTAATTTTTTTAATTCTAATTCATATATTCTTCCCGTTGGCCAACTTGCCTTTATTAGCAGGTTATGTCCAAAGAAGTTAATCATTTCGTTTCCTCATTGTGTTGGAGATTCTTTCTGTTGCTTTGTTTTATTTCGTGTGATTTAATAAAAACTTATATTATTTGATATATATATATATGTATATATATATACATAATTATATTTTATCTCCTTTGAATTAAGGCAAGAAACAATCATACGGGAACAACCGTGTGACTTGATTCCCATCATAAATTTTCTTGAAAAGTTTACACTTTTCAGGATTAAAGAGCCTAGAAAGTACAATATATGTGCATTTCTTTTTCTTTATGAACACTCATATATCTATTAAATGAGGTGTTCAGGATCGAAAAACGGAAAACTTTTTCATATTTCCACGTTGTCTTTTTCGCTAGTTAAGACAAGCAATTTTGTCAAACACCTAGCCACCTTATTTCTCATTGTTTTAGCCCGGTTCTGGTGTTTTGGGAGCATAAACCATTCCTTGAATATATACGTTTAATGGCAATGAAGAATATTAGCAAGGTAACAAAGATATATGTCTGGACTATTACCAATTCAGAAGCCATAACGTAGATGGATATGTATTGAATACATAACATATCAATACCGTTGGCTACATCTCATCCGGTTCGCTCCGCTGTGCCAATAGTTCTCCACTGCAGGACGTAGTAACTATTCCGTCTGTCGCCAGGCAAGAATATATAAACAATTCAGGTCGTTCCAATAACATAAATTTATAACAGAAAAAACTAAAACGTTATTGTAAGAGATTAAAGGATGCGGTTATTCGATTACAGAGTGCGGTCCGACATGACCAACGCTATCTCGTAAAACAATGCGTTTTTACTGCCGTCGTTTAATAAATCATTGGGTTTATTATTCAACCAGGGACGTGACAATATTATGAATTCCCTGCCCTACATCGTCAAGTGCTGTGCAATAGGCATGCAAGCACCAGATTATGATGCAACTGTTATGGAAATATATTGTCTTACGTTATTACAATATTGATTAACTATTCCATAATTTATTATATATAGAAATCATTTTTTAAATTTCTATTTCTATCCAGTAAATTAGCAATGTCAATATATGGCAATAGTTAAATGGAATGGTATGCTGTGTATTAGTAGGTCCCAAATATCAAGAATACAGACGGATTTTTTTCTTTCAATATTTGAATCTAACATTATATTATTTTTTGACTAAGATTTATGAATTAAGTATGCTAATCTCTCAAAGCAATAAATAATGATGACCTAACAATGATTATTTGAACCAAAACTATCCAATTATAAATGAAAATTATTTTAGTAAAACTTTACAAATCAAATAAATACAGCAGTAGCGATTTTTTTTTTTAAATTCACTTAGGTCTAAATAAAGGCTGAATTTTATAAATAATGCTCACTATACAGCGTTCATCCAGCTTTTTACGAAAATCCTTTTTTTTTTAATTCAGTCGAGGTAGGCCGAAAAAAAATCTTAACTTAATGTGTCTGAAAACAAATGGCCAAGAGATGATATAAAACTGTCGCTACCTATTTCACGGTCAGTAATTTAGAGCTCTCTTTTAAGGGGCAATTTACGAGACAAGATTTAGGGCCACTACGGAGGGAAGGTCAGTGACCAGCCGAGGTTCAGAGGAAAGGGTAGCCCTTCAAAGGTATCTTTGAGGAGGGGAAAAGGGTTCCTTCTAAAGAAGTTGTAGAGGAGTCTCAGAACATCTATTGGGCGGTACCTCAAGATTTTTAATGTGATGTATTTATTTAAAGAACCAACCTTTCTTTACTTGTAAATATAAATAATAGTATAAATACACACACTCATTCAACGTTTAAATCCGTCGTCCTAGCGATCTGAAGGGCACGTTACCTGAATGTCGTGGCATTTAGCCTGGCCAAATCACAGGAAGGTCATTATAAAATCTATTCAGTGCAAATTAACACAGGAACTGAATAAGTTATATTTATTATAAATCAAATTCAAACTATAGAATTTTAATTTCCTAAATCAATAATGATTAAATAAAATTAAGGACTTTGTTTTAAGTAGTGACAGTGCTTTTAAAAACTCGTCTCTAATAAAATAAAATAAGGCATTCTAGATTTTTTAATGATTACAACCCCCTATGTTAAGATGTTAAGCTTGACCGGAGTTGGCCATTGAGCAAAGAAAACAATACCGCAATAGATTTTGAAAGCTGGATACCTCAAAATCACTCTCTCATCGTCTTCATTGATAAATCTGGATTTAACTTACGTTTAACAAGGAACTGGGCTAGGTCAAAAGATAATACGAAAGCTATTGTGACTACGCCGACCGTAAGGAGGAACACAACTCTCGTCTTGGCCATCAACTACCAACTGGTCGACATCTACATCCACATCAACCAGATGAAAAAGGTTACTGTAATATGATTTTTTTTTATCTTCATGAAATAGTAGCATTTTTACGTTCGTAACGTCTATAAATATACGAAAATAACATATTTTTAAAGCTAAATTATTCCTTATTCGTTTATTATATTCTGCTAAGCGACATAGACTTTAGATATTAATTCAACTCTCGCAAGTTTGGTTTACATCAAGCTCTTAAATTGGCAATGTTGAGGATCTCTATTTTCGTTTCCATAAAAAAAAACTTAAATCCTATTATTAAAATCACATTTTGTATTAACATACAGTCAGAGTCAAAATTATTCATAAACCTCTATAATTCGCGAAAAATAACATATATTGGTATTATTTAATGGGTTTGATAAAACAATAAAATCATCATTTATTATATAACTTAACGGTAATCAATAAATATATTTATAAATTATTAGACAAATAAATACGACCTGCCATTGAATTAACCAATTTTTTCTTTAAATCTACTGGAATTTTGTTCCATTACTCAATGCAATGACGACTTCCTTTAGAAATTTTTGTTAAAACCCGAAAAGTTTGTAAGATTTCTTTTACCCACACTTGATCCTTTAGATATTTCCATAGATGCTCTATAGGGTTCATGTCCGGAGATAGAGGAGGCGTGACCATCCACTTTGGTGTATTGTAAAGGATCCACATTTTTATTTCAAAGCTGTGTGCTTTGGATCATTGTCCTGCTGAAAAATGTAATTTTCTGGTATCCCAAATTTTTCAGCACTAATTGGGAGATTTCTTTTTAGAATAGCAATATACTTTACATGATCCATTATCCCATCAATAAATTCAAGGGATCCCACCCCAGCAACATTAATGCACCCCCAGACCATGAGAGACTTACCACCATGTTTGCTTGTTGGAACTATATTCCTCGTATCCATTGCTGTATTTTTTTCCTCCATAGTTTTTGTTTTCTTTGAGTGCTCAACATTTCAATTTTTCACTCGTCGGTAAATACAACTCTATTCCAAAAGCCAATTTCACTTTTTTGATGGTCTTTGGTATTTATTATTTTTATTAATAACACTGATCAATGGTTTTCGTCGAGCTGTTCTGCCATGAAGCTCGTTTTTTCGTAAGGAACGATGCATTGTTTATAAGCTTTATCGCATTAAGATAAAATCAAACAAACATTATTGATTATAACGAATTGTTTTTTTGTCTTTCATTTCATACTTTGTTTAATATCCTAATCGCTTGAAATATTATGCAGGACAACGTCTGTCGGGTCCGCTAGTACACATATATATAAGTTTATATATTTATATATGTATATATACTTTTCAAAAATTTTTCCCCAATGAACTACAAGATCCAAGATCAAACTTTTTTTTTTTTTTTTTTTTTTTTTTTTTTTTTTTTTTTTCTTAGCCCCTTTGGGTTTGAAGATTTCTATGTAGAATTGAAGATATGACGGAGAGGTATCTCTTGTACTGTACACGATGTACATTTTAAGAGGAGGATGAGAAGGTCGCAGGTTCTAATTTATTCATTTCTATTTTTAACTTTAGATTTTTCCGGTGATGGGGCTCACCGTGTCCTTTTCCTTTTGTTTGTTGATTTTATTAATTTCTCAGTTCAGGCTGAGACTTTGTACGTGATCTTGCCACGTTTGCCAAACTTATTGCTTACATACATTGATATCTTACAATAATTGCTTGCAATTGTAACGGGAGTGAAATAAATAGAGTAGACAAATAATTTGATTCTAGATTAATAGAAATATATCTGGCCAAATATGGTTTCGAGCCTACCAGCATAGGTTTAAAGCTCGATGATAAAGGTGTATGTACATTCTGCCCAGGAGCAGAAGAGAGCCCAGAGCACATATTCTTCCTCTGTCCCCGCTTTCAAGAAGAGAGGATGGAGTTCCGACGCGTCTGCCGCTAATATCCCACTCCAGACAATGTTGTCAACCTTATGCTGCTGATCAATCAGGATTATTGGATTGCAGGCCAAAGGTTAGCAGCACAGGTGCTACAAAAGCTAAAAAAGAAGGAGAAAGAAACGCGAGGAGGAGGTAGCTGAAATCAATGAGGCGGCACTCAGCCACACCCCCCCCCATGATGTAATGCCTAACGGGGGTACCGTGGAGGGAGAGAAACATGTATAGGGAGGTGGTTTTAGTGGGTAAAAATCTCACACACGAATAGGTACGGGCCTATTCGCGTCTTTTGAAGATTTCCACCTACCCTCGTAAAAAAAACAACTTTTTTTTTATAGCTTCTGGAACTTGATCAGCTTCCCTTTATCAATAGTATTTTAGTGATGGACAATGCAGCACGGCTTCAATAAATACACTACTCGCAAAACACCAAGAGTATGGAAGAATGAAAACAAAGTATCGCGCTATGCTCTGCAGGAAATGTATCCTACAGCCGCCTGAAATCAAAACAACTCTATCCTAAAATCACTCCATGTCTTTAGAGTTAAGTAAATACATAAATGCTGTACAGGAACATAACCTACTATATAAATATGTGTATATATATACAAAGAGTGTATACTCTATGAATTAATAATAAACAATTAAATAGCCAACAGCTTTAATCAATTCAGACAGTCAAATCAAGATCGCCTGTATCCAGAAAAAATACAGTACCACATCTCACATCAACAAGAGATAGTATGTTGAACGAGATGCGCTGTATGTCTTGAATGAAAGGGACTCTGTACAACTAATAAGTGTGTGAGTTAATCTGTTCGAAAACTGTTGCTATTGGGACGAACGACTGAGTTAAGTGAAAATATTTAAATAACGTTATGATTTAAAGATAGACCCCAATAATTATTATTAAAACAATATCTATATAAGCAAATATAATCCGATAAAATTTAATTTGTATCGTAGTAAAGACGAATTGGGTCGAGAGAGAGAGAGAGAGCTTACTGTATTGAGACAATCGTGGTGTAGTTCGAGGCTTGATATGAAGTTTAAATATAAGCAGTAACTCATTTTCAAACTAATGCCTGACTTAAACCTTATTTATTACGATAACGGCATGATTTCGCTTCCTTCGGTGCAAGAAAGACTTAGCTACTTCATTCACTAGATTGAGAAGTTTCAAGTATGGGCTTGCAGTTAAGAACATAGCCGCACTCCTGTATATACATAAATATTGGACGAACTCTTGCGCTCTGCCGTATCCGCTAATAATCGATAGTTGAATATCGAGACAGACAGAAGGTGCGTGCTACAGAGCTATTATGTAAGGGAGGGGGCGTGCGGTACGCATCATGGCTGCCACAGCTGACCCACACAATAACTCTCTACCTCCCGTCCTGAAAACATAGCAGCTTCCTCTCTGGCGTAGTCTTCGGCCATTTAAACAATCTAGCGGAATTAGTCGATCCGTTACTTCTCTAGTGAGATGTCCGTTTGCTTTATATCGCCTTTTTATAATAATTACATGCGGAGAATATTCGCTAAATAACAAAACTTTAGCACTTAAGATGAGAAGATGGTCCAAACAATAAAGTTTAGACAAAGAGATAAGCCTATAACAGCGGGGGGTTGGATAGTAACGTTAAGCAAAGGGAGTTTAGGTCTATTTGCGTGAAAGATAAAGGAACCCATAATGTGTAAACCGGATGTTTTCATTATGGGTCTACAAACATTATATCTTCAGAACAATTATTTATTTTTTTACTTCATTTCTCTTTATAGATATAATACTATTTCGGAGCTACAGGTTGAGGTCAAAGTAATATACAAAAGGACATGGAAACAACTATAAAGGAAAACGACGAAGTTTCTACGGATAAATGGTCAGGATAGATTCCAGGAAAGTCGAATAAGCAATTATCCAATGATATATATACAACCTGAAAAGCCATGCTAATAAGACGAAAGAAGAACTTAAAAATCTTGGAATTACTAGTGAAGAATGTCTGGACAAAGAGAGATTTAGAAGCCAACTCAAAAATATCAGTTTTTGATCTTGATCATTTTTTTTTGTCGATGTTTGATTCTTCACTTCACTGCTCAAAACATGGCCCACATCTTAGGCCGAAACGAAATCACAATAAAAGTCATTCTTATTTTGCGTTGTTTGCAACGTTAAAAAGAAAAGTAAGGAAAGTTGTTTTGAACAGTTATTCTCTAATTATGTGGAGGAGAAAACGTCTGGAGGTCAAAATAAATTCTAAACTAGTAGGCATTTATTTGTAAGAAACAAACGCTTTGACCGACATTGCAGATCTTCATCAGAGAACAAAGTAGAAGTCTGCACAAACTTATTAGTGTATTATAAGGATTATAATGGCTGTAAAACAATAATAAATTAAATTTAAAAAATATATTATATAAGGATGGATAATCAATGCAAGATGGAACAGAACCAACTGTAGTGGTTCATTCACAAGTAGATGATAAATGGACAATGATTTCTGGAAGCGTGGGAGGCGACCCATCAACCTTATCTCGCTATGGCGACCTCCACCTGCTTCGGGTTCTAAAATTATCTTCACTTTTGTTTGATTTATTTGCAGTTCCTATTGAGAACTGTGCCAGTGGTATGGTCTTAGTCCATTCCTACGGCTTAGGATTGGACTCACGATACGTCCATAAACACGAACGCAGCGCTGCATCGAGATGACGCATTAAGGGAGCACGCGTACGGTGGTCTTCTAGAGTTTAGGCCACCGCAGTGAGTCAACAGCCTTGTTTAAATCTGCTGCCCATCCGACCATTTCTAGAGGATGGAACGCTCCAATGAATAATGAAACGTCAAAAGGGCTCAAGATGAAATATGAGAGATTTTGTGCCATTCAAAGTATGGCATCGACATACAGTATTGCATTTATTAGAATGCAAATAAAGTAAAAGTTGTATTGGTATTAAAATACGAACACCATTTTTTTTTTATAGATGGTAATTAAGATTAGTAATAATATTGAATACATTACTAAAATATTAAATATTTTGGCGACTATTGTTAAACTGACTTTAAAAGAGCAAAAATTGATTCAACCTGTTTTTAAATTATAACAATCTCAACATATTTAAAACTATTTAAAAAAAAAGAAAGTAATAACTCCGAATATAGGTCTAATTCCTATAAAATAAATTGCAATACTATCATAAAATAAAGAATAAAAATTATACAAAAATAATTGGATATATATATTATAATTATAAAAACAGTACTTAAGAAAATTTTTAATATAGTAATAGTTAAAAACATATAGAACAATATAATAATAATTCAGTAGTTTTTTTTTTAACAAGTTTAAACAGTCCAAACATATATGACCTAAGACATTTATAAATATGAATATGGAATCTAATTTTTTTCCGATAAAAATAGAATGATAAACGAGTGATAAATTAAAAAATGATAACAACACCGATATGGGAAAGTGAGAGAGATAAAAGATAAACAAGGGAGTTTACAGCTAGTTGGTTGTTTCCTGGGCGGCTACAATAAACTTGGCAGCAACAGGTGGCTCACCAAGCCTTTGTTGTTCGTCTGGCTATGGAGTAAAAATAATCTACTGTTCAATTTATCAACACTAAATTATCGAAAGGGTTTAAATCGATTCAAAGAGCAAGGCATAATTTATCGAATAAATTCAATAAAATAACATAAATACATCCTATACAGTATAAAATACAACAGCAACGATGAAGTTTTACGAAACATTATCAGTAATAAACCACAATATTATTGAAGTATTTATTTATGAATAAATAGGTTAGTATGAACCCGGAAAAGTAGAATTAAGGACAGTTAAAGGTTGGTGATTTTTTAAAAGCAATCAATAACGATTCGCTTATCTCTCGCAGGTGATTTCAGCATTTAGGTCACGTTAGATTGTAATATTTAACTACTGCTCTTCCGCATGCGTAAATATGACAAAGTAATGCTTTTGAATATTTGTAACAATAAAAACATTTCTATTTTCAGAATAAAATATTGAAAAAAGATTAAACGATTATCCGAAATAGATAAAAAATGTTAAATATCATATAAGAGGGGCGTTCCAACCATTCGAACTCCAATTTGATGAATAATTCTTATGTAGTATATTTTTTAAATAAATGTCGGAAGGAAGAAGAACAGAGTATAGAAGTCTCAGTAAATGAGCCGATGATCGCAGGTTAAAACCCGGCTGTGGCCATTAAATCACACGTTCAGGTAACAGGCGTGAATCGAATGTGAAGGATCTGGGATCCCTCCGGGGTTCACCCAGCATCTATAAAATTAGTACCATTTGTTCTGGTCAAAACTTGGCGGTTGAGCGTGATTCCGGTTAATTCATCTCCCTGGACTATCGTAGACATAGAGATAGAAAAAGTCATATGTGCAGAGCCGAATACTCTTGGATGAATAGCAGTGAAGAAACCAATCAAATCGAAAAAAATAATAAAGTAGTGTAATGATCAGTCAAGAGTAGGATTCAACGATTAAAAGAAAAAAACAACAAAATACAAAAAGCACTCTACATTCAACCTCTCCATACCATGTTACATCTCACTAAAATATTCTAAAATTGATATCTAACCAAAGAATGACAGACAGAGAATTCGATTTTGGTTATGAATCTGTTTGATTATTATAACGTATTTGCATAAGTATATATAAATATTAAAAACAAATGTGTGCCCCGGAGGTAAAGGACACTATGTCCACAAAATGTGTAATATTTTAGATGAATTGTCATAAATGAACAGTTGCCTGGAAGAAGGGCGCGTGTTACATTCTTCAAAGTTAACGGGAGAGCCAGAATAAGAAAACTGGTCATTTAATTAGTTGACTGTCACCTACGCCCTTCTTACATTTTATAGATTTTGCACTTCCGCCCTTGTTCGATTGTAAAACGAGCAAAAAATAAATAAATAAAAAAAAATTGTAACATCCACGATGCTTTGGTCAAAATGTTTATTTTGACATGACATTGAAAAACCGAAGAGTCTATAGAAATTTCGGGCGCGGACGGGTATTTCTTGTTCCACAAAAAAAAAAAAACCAAAACTCAAAAATGTGATCTAACACACGCCCTTCTTCCAGGCAACTAATCAAATACTATGATTAATACTTCCAATCACACAGCAATGCCAATTTTCTTTAAGCTGCCTCCATAAGTAAAGAATTGACAAATTTTAACAGTTTAAATTTATGGAAAATTGGCTCTCTTGAACAAAGACAATAACGTGAGCATTCCTCCGGTGTAAAGATATGTATGAACTTATATTTATAAAGTCCTTATTACGAAGATTATTATTTGAATGGAACAGATGTTCCCTTGGATGGAAGACAATGGCACCGCTCACCACTCCTCGAGAGTGAAGAGTTTTGGCGAAGACGACTCGGAACGAGGGGGCCGACCCCGGTATTTCCGGATCCAGACCCGGAGTGGAGGTGTCATTGACCGGCGAAGGACGGGCTAGAAGAAAGCACTCCCTGCCCGTGAAATCCAACCGTTCCACTCCACAACGGTCCTAGTATATCTACTCCATCATCGTTCTTCTTCAGTCGATACAGTTTGTCTTCTAGGCATCACTCTGGAGGATTCAAAAGTGGCCATGTAATGTAATGCGGTAGTTAACTATTAATGCAAGATGCTCTCAGATACCTTTAAATACAATATTAAATTAAAAAGAAGAGGTTACACCAGATAAGGAGGTAGGTTTCATGGAAACCAGATAAGCAAGAAGTCCCTTGAACTTTAACCAACATAGCAATCAAGTGTCTTAGCGAAAATTTAGTAAACTAAAGATGAGTTCAAAGAAAAAATAGTTGTTGATCATTCATATTGGGCAGAAGGGGCGTAAAAAAATAAAATAATACATTCAGTTAAATACTTGAAGACATGGGGGGTGTGGGGTTACAATTGAAAAGTACTAAGCCAAAAACACGATTTTTGAGAAAACGGTGATGAAAAGGTCAGATTACGTAAGATTAGTGTGAGATGTTTCTACTGATGATCTCTATTTAATTGTTTTTTCCAATGTTTCGTAATCACACTAAGTACTCTATTTCATTCATTTAGGTATTGTACATGCAACCTCAACGATATAGTTAATGTCGTCATATTAATCGCTAAAATTCAGCTTTTTAAAACCATGACTAACTTTAAAACAAAAAAGATGGACATAAAGCTCATAATATAATGTTTGTTGTTGCGTAACCATATATTTAGCACAATAGGTTTATTTAAACAAAGCTTAACAGAAATTGTATGGATGAAAGCTGCGAAATTAAATTCTTCTCTGGAGAGATCGTGCTGGGGATTTAAACCATTAAATGCCCGCGATTGTCGAGCCCAGATGCCATCAACACCACTAGCGATTTCAGAATTTATATTTTAAATATTAAATATTAGTTATCAAGGCGAGAAAAATATCCCAGTCTTACAATAAACATTTCCAATATTGTTTCTAAGTTAATTACTTTTTTTAAATTAAGGGATTAGAAGGATGTTTGTAATATAGATGTAAGAATATGGCATTACGGAAAACATTTCGAAAGTGAAGGGGACAAATCAAGATTGATCACAATTATAAAAATACCTTTAAAAGTGCATTCACATTTTTTAAACCTTACATATTCAAAATGTGTAAATGAAGTTGTTTTTGCTGCAATATAGATATATATCTTTCTTTGATATTATCAGAATAACGAATATACGTTGTCTACACTCCGACGGTTTTTCCACCACCTCACATAAATATAGCATATTTCCTAATGTAGGAACCCGTTTATTGTCAAGAACAGCTCAACAGTAACCTAACATACCCATAATCATGTAAACTCTTAACTAATGAAATAGTTGGTTCCTATATCATTTATTAGTTTAATTCTGGTTTTTGGTTTGAAATGGATTTATACTCCTTAATACGTTAATGACTCTTTTTCAAACCAACGCCTGATTTTTCTGCTTATTCGCAACGACAATAACACAATTCAGCCTTAAGTACAAGAAACTCATTTTGGAAAACAAAATTGACTTAACCATTTTTTCAAATATGCCACTGAATACAACTTCAACGCTTACTCTTTCAGCGATCATTATTTTTTCAGGAAACTTATACACGTTTACTTAAGTAAATACCTATCATAAAAGGAAACCCACTTTTGAACCGGACTCCCGAATTCTAACATTTTTTGTTCCTCCAGTCTCATCAACTCATTCATCAACACTTATCATGTTCTATCAAAAATGGGAGAGGTTTTAGTTAATATTAACATGGACGAGATTACAGTAGCATTTAACAATTTAAAGCGCCCATCCAGCTACTATCTCTAAACGGTCTCAGATTTAATGGCCTAAAAATAACACGATTCGGGTCAGAGAAAAAAATGTATAATTCATCCGTAGTAAAAGTGGAAGGGAGAAGAAGATAAAAACTGTATAATTTGTGATGATTCATAACTGGATAATTAGGCCGGGATCACATCTGGCGTGCCCTCATCGCGGGCGGAAGCCGATAGTGAAAACTAACAGGCCATATTTAACAAGAGATAGTCCACAGCACAACATGGAGGATATGGTCAGCACGGTGATAATATTACGTAGCAAGGCCGCTGTCAGGGTGACAGAGTAATGGCAGTGCTCAAGGACGATCTTAGTGTCTCGATACAATCTTCTAATATGGCAAGTCTTATCTGTCCTCTTGCCAACAGCAAGATGCAGGACAAATATAAATAAGTAGTCAACAATTCATAATTATAGAGCCAAATTATACGGACGACAAATTCTGATTGATAAAAAAACCTACTGCATTAGTATTTCTAAAGTGACACAAGTCAAAAACCTACTTTTTCAGAAAACCGGGAAAATCTATTAGTGAGCTTGGAATTAGGACACTAAAAGTGGCAAAAGTGCCTTCTGGAACATAAGTGATAGTAAGTAGATGAGTGATAAAGGGATATTTACCCGTTTCTTTCATGGTCATAATTCACCACAAAAAAAACGATTGAGTTGTGTCTCTTTAGAAATACCAGTGCGCTATGTTCGTAGGTATTTATTCCGTTTACCAGCAGATGGTCCCAAAAATAAACACTAGGAACCAAATAAACTAATACCACGGTATAACTCCGGCACACATGAGATGACATCAAAGTAATCTTTAGAATACATAAATACAACATATATTTATCATATATCGACTAATATTGAATCAATTTTGACTTTATGATGCGGGACAAGTCATAATTCCTTCTTACAACTTCCTTCCAAAACAGAAACGTTAGAAGTTGAAATTTCGTATTTAAGGTTGATGTAACATCTTATATATATTGTAACATCGTATATGGTATATACATTGTTTTATATATATACCATTTTTTGGCCACTACTCGATCACCGGGAGAAGGACTTAACATAAAGGCCATAAGAGATTTTCATATCTAGAAAAAAAAAATATCAACGGAAATAACATTGAACAAATGATTATTCGAATTAATCAAGATTATTTACTATATTTAAGACAGATTTATTTTACACCGTAGTAAATGAAAGTGTATTTTTAAAAAATTATAAAAAATGTTTTTACAGCTTATAATGTAATATATAAATAATTGAAAACCACTATGTCCCGAACTCTTTAAGATGTAATAAAAAGGTCAATGAAAGGAATATTAAACTGGAGTGGGTAGGAAGGACACGCGAATCCGGCGGTCGGTGACCCCGTCTCCATTCACAACTTATTCCACTTTATTCAGCAAATAAATTGACAATATCCATTTGTTTATATAAACAATGATGCAATAGAATGAGTAAGGGGAGACGGATTTAACGAATTATCAATAATTCTCGATTAGCTTTATCTATTGATAGATATAAGGGACAAACATTCGTATTTAGATGGATTATTTATAAGGAAAACATTTAAAGCTTAACTGTAACATTAAATGATCATGCAAACATAGAATTTTTATTGTAAACACATTAATGAAAGAAGTTTAACACGTAATTCTTACGTTTTAGCAAAACTTTCGATTAGGCTAGATCCGCCCGAAAAAGTGGAATTTTACAGAAGCATTTGAAATCTGCATATTCGGATAAATCATTATTGTTATACAAATATTTTATTAAAAACAGATCAAACGTTTTTCTAAACACGAAATAATGAGATTTTTTTAAAAACTGATTAACAAAATTGAACTTCATAATAGATTGAACTTACACAACAATTATTGAATCCGACTATTATATTATTATAAATAACACGGGCCAACAAAAAATTTGTTTAACTTTAATAGTTGATGTTTATAGATTTTTATGAGCTGAATCTAAATCTGGCCTAGTTTTTTTTTTGTATCAACCATAGTTTTCCAGTTTGTTGGCCTTTCTTCCTGTACATATAAATGCTGGTTCCAACCGCCAACAAGTTCTTTTCTTTTAGTCTAGAGCCAAACGATTCAGCTTTTTCTTTCGTTAAGCCAAGATCCCTAACCAAGTCGTTAAGATCGATTTGAGTAAACAGTTCAAGCTCTACATTTTCTGTAAACCATTTGAATTCTTCATCATCTTGTTCATCTAACTCCGATTGCACATCAGAAAATACTTCCGTTGGAATAGAATTTAAATCATCTGGTGGTTCAGGGACCGGGAAATCTACACCGTGCCCAAATGGTCGGATGGCGGACGGAAGGTTAGGGTAGCTTATTACCTTCTTGTTTTTTGAGTTATGACCAGTTATATCGACACTGCAAAAGTAGAAATCATCGGAATGATTTCCTGGCTCCGTCCATATCATAGGAACTGCAAATTTAAAGGTTTTTTCTCCCTTTTCGACAATTTTCTTAGATCTTCGTCACATACATAACATACCTTATGCGGGCCCAAGATTTATCCTGATCACCAAGTTTAGTTCCAAAGTATGATAGATAAACCTTATTGACAAAGTCTGTAATGTTTCTTTGGTGTTTTTTAATCACAAATATAATAAAAACTGTCAGCAGAGTTTTTACAACCTCGATTAGACATTGTACTGAGCACATGTACAGGAAACGTGAAAGTGAGGTTAGGCTGACAGTGAACAAAATATCAGCTGTTAACAGAAAAAAGAATCAACCTTTTTTGGCCAGCAAATGTGTTTCAGCAGTGCTGCCAACTTCATCCACACCAACAGACCTAGTTTTTCAGTTATTTATTTTAAATATTAAAGCTGTGCAATTCTTTAAAATCGCTTATTTTAATAAATTTTGGAAGGATACGTATAAAGAAAATTTATTTTACTGGCAGAGGAATATTAAAATTGGAATCGTATAAAGTGCTCCTAAGTTATTCAAGTATACTACTCCAAAATAATTATTAAATAGTAAAAGTAACAGAAAATTAGGAATTGAATTGAATTAAACGAATTGCTAAAGGGAATATAAAAGCATTAAAACCACTCCAAAAGGATTGAATGGATTCGAACACAACAATAACTGTAGTTTTAGTGAATAAGTCACCTTTGTCGTCAATATGCAAAATGTAACCACAGGCATCTCATTAATGATAATACAATCATCTTTATAACACAAAGGAAAGAATGGTAACAAAGAATGCTCCGAAATGTCGAAGGTTGCAACGCGTCCTGTTTGGGAATACGTGCAACATCGGAACAGGGAGCAACTGGTGTGGGAACCACGTAGCTGTGTTGTTACTGTACGCAGGGGGGACGGGGATTTACCCTGATAAAGGAGAGAAAGAGATAGAGCGAGGACTGTTCTCCCCGGGCTCCAGTTGTTCCCTGAGATGACTGTACCCGCACCTACCTGGACGAACCCTAGGGCCCAAACACAGGTGGCCCTTCTATACCTACTGCTTTTTATTTAGTCCTCTCAACTACTGCACAACAGGCTCAAAATATTAATTTCAACTACTATTAAGCTGTCGCATGTCCTGTTCTACAACACACGCGGTGCGCGTGTAAAGGCTGACAATACACATTCCTTTACCATGATTAATCTCTCAACCATAAATGAAAAAAAATCTCTTTAAGGCTGCATGAAAACAACAATCTTCCACTTAAAACAAGAGTATTACAAGACGAAAATGTTTCTTTGCTTTTTTTAATTTCTTCCCAATACATATTCAGTTTTAGAATTAAACCCATATGTATTATAGGTATATTAGTATTTGTTATTTATATGTTTATTAGTCTTCACGTTAGACTTTCTTCAAGCTGTAATAATAACTATAATAGAGCAACATTACAAAGCTAATAATACAATTATTTATCTGTCTTAATATTATTATTCTGATGTATGTTCGGGCCCCATAAAGTAGTAATGTTTCGTTTCAGAATAAATAACTGAAAACATCGTTACTAATATTTTATTATAATTAAACACATTCAATTAATAAATCGAAATGTTTTCTTTTCTTTGGAAATGTTTATTATGATAAAGTAAGATGCTAAAGGATATGGTAATGTTAACAAGTTTAGATAAAAACCATGACATTTAAGCTTGTTGTATCATAGAAGCATTATGGCTGTTCGCTACATCCATTTAATAATCAGGAGTATTGCTTTTGAAAATGTTGTATGTATTATTAATTGTTTATACGTGATCACAAATAATTGGAAAATATATCCCTTATAAACGTTGGCTTCTTATACCCTTACGCTCTTACAAAATAAGAGGTTGATATGTTAGCAGAGGAAGAAAAAGCTTTAATGAATAAGTAAACATCAACAATTTCCTCCTATGAAGTCCCTCTTTATTATTTATATTGAATAAATTGATATCAATTTATATTTTATCAATATATTGAATATTATTATCAAAATTCATCTGAAAATTTCCAGATTTATCATGAATATGACAGAACAGGATTAAACTAGTTGTTATAGGAAGAAAAATGATGATTTTATTCGCTTTTATTGACCAGGTGGTTTTTCCCATAGCTATATAATGAAATTTAAAGACTCTAAAATAAAATAAACATAATAAAAATCTGGAATATACTTGAATAAAATATATGGAGAATAATGACATGTATATAGATAAGTATGTACGAAAGGCTCTGCTCTACATAGTGATAAACGACTTGATAAGCCGAGGACATCCACCTGCGCGGACGTTCACTCTTGCATAATGGCCATCGTTCAACTGGACATAAAAAAAAATCTATGCTTCCCGTAAACATTTTATTAACGTAATAAATTCTTCTATTGAAAATTAAAACAACTTAAGGATATATTTAAGATGTATATATTTTTCAAATTGAACTAGGTTAATACTTCTTATTAATTTATATTTTTAAATTCGAATCGCACGATCAAACATGACTATCAAACGCCTAGACAGGTGTTGTGTCCCTTAGTTCCGAAAATAAACAAGTCAGTGACACTAGAGAAAAAATAAACACTCCGGGAGAGGTACAAACCGTACCGGTAGTAAACAGATTCTTCGTTAGATCCCTCAGGGAAAGGATTGAAAAAGAAAAAAAGAATAAAAACCAGAGAGAAGTTTAAAAACAAGAGATGATAAAGAAGGAATTGTGGGAGAGAATTGTAAACAATCTATTAATACGTCGGAATGAGGTTAGGAACTCCAGGGTGGGGTTCAATGGGAGCATTGCACTTTCTCATCCACAAAAGCTTCATTAAGTTTGGCAACTTTTCCTCTGTTGACGTCATAGTGAACTAACAATAAAAATAACTTATATTTTATAAAATTACACACGATTATCTATTGACACATTAATTAATCTTGCAGGAAGAAAATGTTTGTCGATTATCTCACTTCTAAAATAAAAATTGCAACTGTGAAACCGAAACACTTAAATACTAACGATTTATTTTTGTTTTTAATAAATATAATACGTAAATATAAATAACTAAAACCACAATACCACTGATGAGTAATAACTGTATCTAATCGTTCATATTAGATAAGTATAAGAAATCTATTGTAATTTAATACAAAAATTATCTACAAGACTATTACAGTTTAGAAAATGACTAAGAAATAAACAATGATAACTGGCTAGTTTGATTAGCAAAATTATGATAATCTATAGATTAATTTTTTATTCGATAACAAATCTTTTTAGGGATAAGAACTACTGATTTTTATATTTTAAACTGTAATAATATTAAGACTATAATCAATTGTTATAATGGTAAAATTGATGTTGCTTTGCTATTTTATAAGTTTGTAATCGATAATAATTAATCGATTTTAATTCGATCCAACTTTTTTGAAAGGAAATTTACAGTGTATGTCGAAAAATTTCATCCTAAGGTTTATAATAAATTTAAATTCAAACGTAAAATGGGTTTATAAAGTATATATTAAACATTAGTAGCCAACAATCTAAGAAATATATAAAACATAACTTCACGATTTCATGGAAGATTTAGATGGCTTAAATTATTTTGTTTACATAAAAAATGTGGCCAATTAATTTATAAATATTTCTATTTTAGAGCCTAAAATTGTTTTATTTATTTAACAAATACTAAAAATAAGCTCCCAAAATATGGATTAATAGAAAAATGGAGAATAAAAGGAAGGAATATAGTGAAAGTAGAAACGAACTAACAAAGTTTGCGTTACTGAAAACAAAGCTCCTTCAACTCTCGATTAAGTATCGACCCATCGATCTATTAACTATTAAAGCCGTAAAATAATAACGAAAGAACCTGCTCTGTTTTGAGAGCAACTAAATCAATGTTTCTCGAACAAGTTGCCCACACCAACAAAGGATGTTTGAACAGGCATGCGTAAAGGTACCATTTCCTCGGCTTCGTTCGCAGTATACTCACGAAGGGAGAAAAAATAAATTTTAAAGTAACTTAACAAGTAATAATAATAATAATAAAGTCCTACTTAAAATAAATATTTTTCTCAATAGATTAAACAGAAATATTAATTCGAACTCGTTTATAATCAAAGAAAACACGAGTAATGTCTTGGGGTGCTGTTGAAATCGAATAAAAAGATTTACTCCTGTATACTTCTAAAGAAAAATATAAAAAATATTTAACAAATTAATACACACTCGTTTCAACCAATAACAGTTAACGACAAATGGGGAAGTAAAGTTTCAAGAGAACAAATAAAAGCAACAAGCATCACTGGGCTTTAACGCAGTAAACAAAAAACCAAACTGTTGAGTACCACAGTTCATACTAGAATAATATAGAATTGTTGTTATCTTATTGTAAATATATTGCTATTACCTTAGATTTGTATTATCGACCTATGATTTATAATTCATACAGAAAATCCTAAAAACAAAACTCGCTAAATCATGCAACGATCGTAATAACTAAATTACCGATTTTAAATTTTATATTAAAAACCAAGTTAATTGAATACAATTAAAAATTTATCTTAATTTTTTTGAAAATATTGAACAAAAGTATCGATACATAATCATTCGAGTCTATAGATTAAAAAAAAATACATAAAAATAAACTTAATATACTTCTTAACGTGTTTTCAAGTTTTTAAATAAGTACAAGTTAGAGAAAATCCTTGATTTTATAATAATTAAATAATTAATCTCAGGTAACTGATTAAGTAGAATACAATTCATAAGCATTTGTAACTTGGAAAAACATTTAAGTTTAAATTTTTAAAAGCATTATTGTATACTTTTCTTCGTCTGTTATTAGTTTTTATTGTGCATTTAATAATTATTAATATTCCTACATTCACGTTAGTTGATCAGTATTATAATTTTATATTTAGTATCTTTCAGGAAATTTCGAGATGTGTTAATGGAATGAGTATAATAAATAAATAAAATGATAATAATATAGTAAAAAAATGACTTACCATTTTATTATAAAAAGCCGGAACGTATTAGAGATAACTAATGAGATCCAAGTATCCAAAAGATGATGTAGAATAATAATAAAAAATATGGATGGTGGTGAGAGGACTAAACACAGACTACACTATACACACCAAGCAGGAACACAATCGGTGGGGGAACGGAGACTGACTGAAGTATAAAACACCCCGAGAGGGGAGGGGAGGGGGAACAGTGTACTAGCCGTCCTGTGTACCTCCGCTTCAGTCGATATCGCACCCCCTGTTCCAGAGACTACGTGCCAACCCCCGCGTACTCTCCTCTTCTTCTTTGTCTTGTCCAGGGGAAGCATGCTCCTTCCCAGCAAAGTTCTAGGGCTATTGTCAGTCCTCAGTACGATTCAGGGAGAGAGAGAGAAAGAAAAAAAAAACAGTATCACTACTCAACGCATGAAGGGTCTGGGGTTCAGTATATGTTAGAGACTGTACTTTCTTGGATAACATTAGTGAAGGGATGTAATCTGTCCTAGATCACACTCAACCGCCAGATTTCCCCCCTTATTTTGTGCAACCACTTTATAGACGCTGGGTGAACCCAAGGAGGGTCACATCTCCGGCCGCTAGCAGAAGTTTGCCAGCGAACGGGATTTGAACCCACGACCCTCGGTATGGCAACTCCGATCTACCAATGAGCCATTCCGTGGGGCTAAAGTAACTATATGATTTGTTTTTTAAATAAATATTGAATGATAAAAAAAAAAATTGAATGATAAAAATAAAGTTTATTTTATGTTATTTTTTACATTAATTATGAAAGATAATGTCCACCAACAATCGAATGGTTGGACCCGTTGGAGCAGTTCTTAGACCATAAAATCTTCTGTAGGCCACACAATCGCCTGATTTGACTGCACCAGATTTTTTCATGTGGGGCTATCTCAAAGACAAATTTTATGTGAATAAGCCCCAAACCTTGCAGCAACTAAAGGACAACATTCAAGAAGGAATTGATCGCATACCACAAGAAACACTCAAATAAGCTAAGGAAAATGCTATAAAAAAGAGCACATTTTTGCGTTAGAGAAAACGGTTCTCATTTAACTGACATTATTTTTCACAATTAATGTAAAAATACCATAAAATACACTTTATTTTTATCATTCAATTTTTTGTTTTTTCATTCCATTCAATATTTATTTAAAAAACAAATCATATAGTTACTTCAGCCGCACCCTGTATATATACAGGATGTTCTAGGGTTAGGTAGAAAAACTAAACTAAAGGCCTCAAAACAAGAAAAAAAATTCTTAAGGACGCATGTCCGCAAACTCTTTGTTTAGGAAATATTCATCTGTCTTCAACAGCAGCAGTGGCAGAACGGCATTGGACATTGGATTCTGTTTCACAAGATTCAATCATCCTTCTTCGTAAAGAATTAAGGTCATTAACCGGCTTTCCATAAACGGCTATTTGTTTAATGTCACCCCAAACAAAAAAATCCAGTAATGTTAGGCTTGGAGAACGTGCAGGCTAAGCCACTGGTTCTCCACGGCCATTCCATTGATTGGGATAATTAACATTTAGCCATTGTCGTGGATCTCTTCCGAAATGTGCACGACGTGTGGTTCCAATTAGATACCACACGTTCCTCCTCAGTTGTAGTGGAACAATAACACATATCCAGTGCCGTTCTGCCACTACTGCTGTTGAAGCAAAATGCCGAGCCAGTCATAATGCTCGAGGAAATCACTTTGTCAGCATTACTACATATGCAAGTGTAACTCTTTTACTCCGCACAAAATGTGACATGGAAAAAATACCAAAAGAAAAACTTAAAATTATGAAAAATATATTAGGTCCAAAATCAAATGAAGGACGCTGCAATTATATCCAAAGTAAAAAAAGAAAATAATTCCTAACTGGCAGCAGACATAAGAAAATGACGATTAAAATTTTATGAACATATCAATAGACTTCCCCAAACAAGACCAATAGAATATTAAAAAATTAATAATATACATAATTTACTTACAAAAGGTCAAGTCAACCACTTATGTCATGGATTAGCAAATTAAAACTGGATTTAGAAAAAGCCAAAATAGAACAAAATGACGGTAGTAACAAAAACGTTTGGAAACAAGGTAGAAAAGTGGATAATGTTGTCAAAGAAGGAGGCATTGAAGAGACCAGGAACAAAAAGGATAGACAAGAGAAAAAGAATGAATGAATAAAAATGAGGTTAGAAAAACCAAGTCAGAGTTTTTTTGCGAGACTCTCCTAGATCCATTCGCAATAAAGAAATAATAATATATTTGTACTAAGTATGTGTATGGCAACCGAAACGACAATCTATGGATTGTCATCGTTTAGTAAACATTAACAAATATAAATATAAATTTATTTATAGCGAATGGGCTCAGGAGGATCATGCAAAACATTCCGACATCCGTCGGCTGTTCTGTCTATATCTCATGATTCTATTTTCCCCTTTTTATATATATTTTAACTTGGCTGATTGACATAATCAAATTTGGTATACTTGACGTTTCATAAGGGAGGAAGAATTTTATTGGCGTGTCTTGTTTGGAAAATTCTTGCAATATGTCCATACAATTTTAATAGTAGTTTTCTTATGTCTGTAACCATGTTTGAGATATATTCTGTGATTTTTCTTGATGGTAATCTGTATTCTACTTTAGTTAATTTTTGACCTAAAATATTTCTTGTAATTGTTTTCTAAAATAACTAATAATTCCCTATTGAATAAATAAAACTAAAAATATATAAAAACTAAGCTAATTAATTATTTCTTAATTAACACGAATGATAAAAACTATAATAAACGATTAGTAATGTACGCATTAGATACTCACATAGCTCGTCTCTGTGATCACAGGTGTCGCTTAATACATTTTAACACATTGCTACTTTCATAAAATTGTTTTTTGTATTACTTGTTATTTTATTACTTATTATTTATTTGTCATGCAAAAGAATAACTTTTATAACCATATAAAAATCATGTTTAAAGGTGTAAATTGATAATGTTTGATTTTGTTATGAATTTCGCGGGGATAAAAGACTTGATCTCCCCTCTCTGCCTACATCACAGGATAAAATAGACATCAATGTTGAAAAGGAGAAACATCGATACACATATATCGATGGTAGGATGAGATATGACAACCGGAAAGGTTTTATAGCCAGGACTTTCCTTCACCAGTTGATTCCAACTTGAAGATTTGATTCCACAGCAAGATCAAATCCAAATATCCATGCATAAATTAAATCTGTACGTGAGGAATAAAATGTCAAAAGTAACATGCAAAATTTTACGGGAAAGGAAAAGTAATTCCAAACAGTACAGTATTTCTAGTAGTTTTACTTATTTAAGATATTTAAATTTGAACATGGCAAATAGAAAAATCAAATCAAAATGAGCATAGATTTCAGACAGTTTATAGTTGTGCAAAAATTCAGGCAGTAGGAATTGTATTGAACAGGTTATAACAGAAAAATTGGCAAATCAATTAAAAGATTAGCAAGTTTAATAACAAAATGCAGAAGTTCATAAAAACACATCATGGAAGACAAATTTTTTTTTAAAGAAAAGGATTTTAATTATCCCTGCCGAATTGAATCGTTATTTGAAATCATAAAAATAATTGGGTATATTACAAAAACAAAGGAGAGAAGTCACTGTCATTGACATTAACTTTTTCAATGGCAGTAATTACTACCAAAACATTATACTTTGAGTGGATATTTGAAATTTTTTCGAATATGAAAAGAATGAGGACAAAAAATCCTTTGGGTTAAGCCGTCCTTTGGAGGGAACGTGAAATGAAAGTCCGGAGGCTGTGCAAAGTCAGGTACTCGTTAAAGATCCCTATCCATATTTCACGTGGATAGGCAAAATAGTGGGAGTCCACTGCAGCATCGTCCGATTAGCCATAGCAGCATGAAATGACGTTAAGTAAATAAACAAATAAACGTTGCTATTCATATTTAATTATAAAAAAGTGGGATCATACCAGCGCGGGGAGATACTTTCCTTACATAGAAAATAAAACAACACTAACGAAATAGCAGTAACTAAGTCAGGTTCACACTGTGTTCAAGGGCACATAGCCAGCCACACACACGCTAACATATAATTCATGCCTACTTACTGTGTCAAATAAACTAAAAATAGGGTGCTAAACTCACCTGAAACAGAAAGAAAAAAATAAACCCATTAATGATGACGTATTTATCCCTCTGATCTATTACATAAAGCTAAAAAGTATGTATATAATAAACGCGCTAATCTCAGTTCGATTTAAGGTACACTCTTATTATTAGACTGATCACTTATCGACGTAGACTTAACTATATTCACATGATGAGGTGTGAATGAAATGAAATAAACTCCAATCCAGGAATATAAATTCCTGAGAGAAAGTGTCGAAGTAAGTGCGTAAGTGCGATTGCTATTACAAGTTCCTACCACTGAAACCGTATCTGCTATAAAACCGAAAAAAATTGTGGGAAAAGATTAATTTATTAATAAAGACGATTCTCTCCAATATTTATGGAAAATAAATATTGATGATACTTACTATTTAATAAAGTGAAAATTTCTTGTCATGTATAAAAATGTAATGAAGTACTGGCACTGGTCGTTGAACTTTCCAGTTAGGAATAAGACTGGACCACAGATTTAATTATAGATTATTATTAACATAGAGGTTATTTTATAGTTTAGAGGTTTACTGTAAAACACTTCTGTTTAGTTTATGACTTTTAACAAGTGTGAAATAGATAACCACAGCTAATAAAATGCAGAGATTGAATGCATGAACGCGGTAATTTCGTGAATTACATGTCCGAATTGAAAAATTCTTTGTGCTTAAGATAGATCGTATATCAATAAAAACTTTAAATAATCATACTATGATCCATCAGTAATCATACTATGATCCATAAGTAATCATACTATGATCCATAAGTAATCATACTATGATCCATAAGTAATCAGTAATCTGAAATAAATTGCTGATATAAAAACATAGAATAAGAAAATTACTTTTACAATGTTTAGGTCCACGTTTAGATAAATCGCAAAAATGTAGTTAAATATATCAGTCGTTTGTACAGTTAAGTCAAGAAGTTGCGATTATTTCTCTCAACAGGTTATCTTTTGCATTATCAAATCTGTATGTTTGTTTGTTCCATGCGTATTTTTTTGTTCAAGTACACTACAACATACAGTACACGCTTTTTGGAAGTTAAAAAGTAATTTATTGAGTGAGGCGTTGTGCTATTTCGAGCTTGGCTTTGAAATAGAAATTGCCATGGTAGTAATTGATGTTATCACTGTCAACAGCAGGTGATAGCATGTAATGTGTACACTGTGACAGCGCCCAGCGGACGATATTGCAAATTACAGATAGGCTTTGACATCTGCGGGCGGCCAATCCTATCTAAATTAGACGAGTACAGGTACTCTACTATTCCTATCTATTCCGGAAATGAGATTAGTACTGATAATATTTTATTATTAAGAATAATTGATTTAATTTGTTGAATAAAGTTAAATAAAATAAAATATCTTAAAAATAAAATTAACAAGATGATAAGAGATAGTCGTGACAAAAACCACAATTATGTGTTTATAAATAGCAGTGTACTATTGTCGTAATCTATTCATGGTCCTCTTATTCTACTGACACATATTCATATATTACTAGCTGACCCGGCCATGCGGTGATATGGCTGTTGTAATAGTTTTAAAAAAGATTACGTTAAAATTTGAATTTTAAAGAAACAATGAATGAATGGAAAAAATGAATTAAATAATATACAAAATACTTAAATGATAAAATTCATTAGATTAATGAATGAGGTATATCATGGTTGATTTTTAATTATGGCTAATAATATTTTTTTATATTATAACTATTTATTTAAATTTAATAGAGCGCTAATCGATGTACAATATTTTTTGTTAATCTGTCCTTTGGTAACACAAATAGATTAGATGGTATACTCAAACTTTATGGTTACACAAAATTTCATAAGAATCGGTCGAGTCGTTTCGAAAGAGTTTTGTTACAAAAACTGTGACACGATAATTTAATATATTAGATAGGGCTGAGATTCCGGTTAATTATTATCTGATTGGAACTTAACTCAGGATCTGTTAGACGTACTGAGCTGCATGTGGACTCAAATTGTATCTTATTTCAAAATTATTATTTATGTTTTTCCCTAAAACGCACCGATTAGGAGATACAGGCCAAAAACTGAAATAACTCCGAAAATTTCGAAGTTTTTCGGCCACCAAAAGTATTCCCTTCCTTTTTTTTCGGTTGCAAACTTGGATTTACACTACTCAGACATGCCCTTACAACATATTAAAAATGCAGCATCATCAAGCATCGCTGCTACGATCGACGGATAATCAATAATAATGGCCGACCCATATCACTTAGAGGTATGAAAAATAGTTTACGTCCGATTCTCAGACCTACTGAATATACAGATAAAATGTCGAGTCGTTTCGGAGGAGTTTTGTTTTCAACACTGTGACACGACTATTTTATACATAAGATATTAAACTATTTATTATTAGTTAAATAAAATCGTTTTGGAGTGTTAACTCTCATATAATATCGCCCAATTAGCCTTAGTAGCATGATTTGACGCTTAATAGAACAAACAAATAAACTCAAGATATTCATGGAATAGTTGGTGAGTTGCCACTAGACTCTAGATTTTCTGTCCTGATGATCGCTTATAAGTTAGGCCTAAACATGCCACAGATTAATTAAGTTATAATTACAAATCTGTATAGTTTTATTGGCCGCACTCATTCAATATTATTTCTTTCCCAAAACAATTGTGATAAAACCATAGAGTTAAGGAATAATTCACAAACAAGTTTTATCTTCGTTATTATTTATTTTAATATTTAATGTTCGTGACTAATCCTATAGCACAATGTATACATGTTTATGCTTGTACATATAGCATTCAGATTGCAAATACATCAAGAGAAAAGAAACTAGTACCCCAAAACCTATTAAGGGGTTTAGGTTCAAAACATGGCGGATACTGAACAGTTTCTAAGCGAAAGGTTGTGGGGGGAGATGATTAGGCTGAGATAACACCCAAACGCCAGATTTTTCCCCAATTAAGGGATACCCACTTTTTGAATGGGACCTCCTCCTGGGGGCGAGCCTGCAGACGCCACAGGGTTTATCTACAGCTATAAACAGATTAAATAATTCCGCCACAAATGAATTTGAACGCGGACCTTCAGCACAGCAACGGTATAAACATGTAGTGATTAATCATGCCAATTTGATAGAAAGGAGAGTAAGTCAAAATTGGGAGTGGTTTATTTAATATGGACTGTGGTAGCCCCTATTTTCCAACTGAAGATTCCATTTTTAGTTGTTAAAACTGTTTTTTGCTTCTCGTCTAAAATTACCTCTTCATGTCAACGTCAATTGTCCATGACAAAATGAGAACTGGGAAAATATTTTGCAAGTGATGTTTCCCTGATAAAAAGAGTGGAAATCAGAACTTAACAAATCGATTACAATTACAATTCTAAAAGCCATTTTCTTGTTTTGATCCTAAGACATAATCGGTCCGCTACTTCATCCATTTACGACCCGCAGATAAGCACTCCTGCCGCAATAAAGACACTTCCCCATCCTCCTACGACTACTTTGGACTAGATGAGACTTGGCCATGGTATCGAGCGAGAGAAGTTGTGCTGAAACGGAAGGTCGTTGACATAAGAACGGTAGCGATAAAGGGAGCTGCTAGGAATGTCACCGGGGGTTAGTGATGTAACCCGCAACTGGGGGCTGGAGCTGGGGAGGTTCGGGCAGGTCAAGAAACTCCTCCACTCTCCCCACTCTCTACCTCTCCAAGCCGCTACTTCCCTCCGCTCATCTTCCTTCCCCAATTATAATAAAATATATACAGCAAAATATAAAAAAATGGAGTACTAAATTAGTGTGATAAGAATGACTAACTACAGATCCATGTTATTAAAAATACAATTCCCCCTAACAATTCTTTTTTTCCAATTTAGCACTTATTTTAAAGGGACTTTAGCACAGTAAATAAGCGCTCCAAATATCGTACCATCCCTAATTTAATATTTTTTATAGTTATTTATATATCTAACAAGAATCCTAATTATTCATAAAGAATTATATTATAGAATCCTAATATTCATATTTTCTCCTCACCCCTTTCCTTCTCCATTTTGCACACCTTTTTTCTCATATTAGCTTTTTGGCATCCATCATATGTTATTATTATTTAAGATTTCATTAGCATTTAACATCACTATTTCATCATATTTTATTCTATGCTCATAACATATTGTTACTTATATTTCTATACGTTCCTTTTATATTTACGTCATATATTTATACCACTTCATTCTATATGTATGCATTTTAAAAACTCCCCTTACTTTTTTTTATACTTTCCATGTTCAGTTTTTTTTTCACCTGTTATACTCTATATTCATATCTTGACTTTCTACTGTCATTTTTCCTTTATTTGCTCTTTGATATCATTTTCGTTATACCTTCTTTCATTTTACTTATGTAAACTCCCTAGGAGTCTATTATCTTAAATTTTATATTTTTTATATATATTCTACTACCTTTTCCATAATTTTACTTCTCACCTCTGATGTTTATACTTTTTCTTTTTTAAAACCTTTCTGTTTACTTCCTTCTTTTATCTTTGTAAAAAATTTTTTTTGCATCCACCACCTTTCTGTACATTTTCTCTGTTATTTTTTTATTCATATATATCCCTCACTTTTGTTCTAAGTTTCTACCTCTCTACATATATTTTTTCTATTTTATCATATACTTAGTACTGCAATGTATTTTTATAGTTCTGTTATTTTGTCAGTTTTTCTTTCTTAGCCCTGAATATGACCCACAAAGTGGTCGAAACGTCGGCACATAATTAAATAAGTAACCACTTATTTAGTGTTCTTATTTGACTGCACCCCAACTATTTTCTTCCTTACGTCTATCTTCCAGTTAACCATCCCCTCGCTTCACTAGAATCCTAATTTTGCAGGGCAAACTCTGTGCTGCGAAAATATTTTGCAAGTGATGTCCTCAGGAGTAAAAGAATGGAAATCATAGATCTGATTAGAATTTCTGTTTCAAAAGCCATTTCCTAAGATATTATTGTTTGGCTACTTTGTCGATTTAGTAGTTCAGGGTAGCGAAAAGACAAAACTAACACAATCTCCCCTAACGTTTTTTTCTCAATTTACCACTCATATTAAACATTAGCAAGTTTTTTTCCCATCGATTGATCTCTGACTATAATGGTATTGACCTCGCTGATTAAAAGAATATGCTGTGTAGTTTTGGAAATTCAATATAGTTCAGAAACAAATCGCTAATACGTTTTTTACCAGGTCGTTAAAAAAATACGTTTTAATAATTACTTCCTGACTTAACCAAACAATATATGTTACCTCAGAGAGGAAAATGGTTGACTGGAAGATTCCATCCTTCAACATATTTTACCATTTATTTTATTTTATTTTTTTATTAATTGTTATAATTTTTAAATATTTTACCATTTTATAAGGAATACTTTGAGCTAGATATTTATGGATCTAGCATTACAATGTTGAACTTAATAATGTTGGATATTAACATGACTTAATAAATATTCATAGCTGTTATGAAATAAATATGTCATGGTTAAAGGACGTGTGTGCCCTTTAAAGTTTAAATGCACAGTTATAGTAAACTATATTACTATAAAAACTAAATACATAAACCTGAAGACATATCAAACATTTGCTAAACAATTCATTGTGCTGTTGAGCGCTAAATAAAACGTTAGTTGAAAAAGCAACAATAGTAAAAAAAATAAATATCCAGTAATAACAAAAAAAGCAATATCGGTCACATATTGAATTTTGAAGTCTATTGATTATTATGATACACATATATTATTATATTTACTGAGATTTACGACGTTAATCTTGGGGATTAACATAACTTCTGCAACTTTTAAAAATATTCATTACTTTTAAGAAATACATTCGTCACGGCTAAATGGCGCGTTTCCTTTAAACTTTAATTACTCACCCAATTAAAATAAACTATACTTAGGTAATAAACTACATACATATAAATATAAATGTAGCTACCTACCTTAAAAGTCATCAACCTAATGTCGATTATAATAATTTACAAGTACATTCTATTAGCTGAATAATGCACAGAGTTTGTTAGATTAAAAATACTATTTTACCAAATTTAAATTTGAAATCTTGGAGATTGTAACTTTTATTAAATAACATTGTCACAGTTATAAGACGTGCGTGTACTTTAACATTTAAAGGGGAATCACATTTTATATAATTTTAAAATGTATTTGAACCTATCCTTATACTGCATCGAGACTTGATCAAGTGTATCCTTCAACCTCAACTTCTTATACAAATTATCTGATTGCAGAAATTCTGCAATTTGCCTGAAAACAAGTTAAAGCACTGTAACTTGATCGCTGACGCAAACTTGTGTCATTAAAAACCGGATTCACTACTCTTCTCCAGGGGTACGTAATTCAGTTCTAATAGCCAGTTACGGTGCCGTAATGGAACGCCAAATACATAGTTTTGCCTCGAGATAAGGGAGGGGATGATGTCAGTCTTGCGATGATTGCGATGTGAATTAGCGATGATGGGATGCGAATATGAGGTAACGTTCAATGAAATTGAAGTGCATAGGTAATATCGACATGAGCTCTGCCTAGGCACGCAGAGGAAAACATCTCTGGGAAATCCTTAACACGACACGAACAAAACAAGAATTTAAAATAAGGACTAAAATACATTTAAAAAACTGTATCATTACAGCTTATGATAAGCCATGGACTAAGTACATGGTAGGGGCTGTACTATTTCTAAGCGGAAGGTTATCTTGAGAGCTGGGCTAGGTGAGCCCGAGGAAGGGCCTGGGAATCCCAGAGGGTTCATATTGCTCTTATATGACAGCAATGGCTGTTAGCAGATTAAATAATTTATCAGGCTCAGCTAGATCTGAACCCTAAATCTTTTGCACAGGAAATCAGGACTTTACGCATTGTGTTACTTTAAAAAATAAGTAAATAATGTTTATTTATAATCGTACAATCACAAAAAATTATTGCTTACAATATTTCGGATGACTTAATGGATCCTTTTAAAAAACACACATTGGCTCATTTTTACATTTGACTGTGCTCTCCCTTTGAAAATATTATGAGATGCACATTACAAACTTTTTTTTTTTAAATTGCTTTATAAATTCATTATTTACTAATATGAATCATTACTAATAGTAAAAAAAAAAATGAAAAGATAACCCCGATTCCATCATGTTTCGACAAAGTTTTTAAAGAAAAAAATTATTTGGAATCTAAAAGGCTTCTATCTATTACATGTTTGGTTTCTTTACTAATCATTCGGGATAGTTTAACGCTGAAATTCAAGGGGTAGGTATCTATGAAATTTTTTGGACGGATTGGGTTACCAAGGGGGAGTGGAGTGGCCCAGTAGTAAAGCGCTGAGTTGCCATGCCGAAGGTCCTGGGGTCAAATCCCGCTCGCTGTCAACTTTTAGTTAGCGGTTAACAGTTAGCGGCCAGAGATGGATCCTATGGGATCTAGTACCCTCCTGGGACTCACCCCAAGCGGGTACCCAAAATAAGGAGCAAAAATCTAAAGGTTTAGCGTGATCTAGGATAAACCACCTCCCAGCAAAACCTTTGTTCAAGAAAGAGTACAGTTTTTACCATATAATCAACCCCAGACACTTCACGGATTGTAGTGGTACAGTTTTTTGGGGTTACCAAGTATAATAATCAACGGTATTTGGGATGAATAGGCAACGAAATTATGTGAGGTCCTAAGCTCTACTGAATTCTTGCTAAAGAGGGAATTTATATGTAAATATCGATCCGATAAACACAGTATTGAATTCCATGTTACCCTCCCCAGCAAACATGAACATATCCATAATCCTTTCAACGTGACCTGAACAAGCGGCTAATGATCCATTCCAATCCTGGAACCAAGCTTACATCCTACGCACGCGTCGAGCAATCAGGAGACAGGATTCCCACAGGAAATGAACGATTTGATAATTGTTATTCGACTAGGCTGAGGGCAGCTATTAAGTAAGCGAGCGATGCCTTCAGTTAAACATGATTTAGGTAGTAAATCGTTTATTTTCATCCCGACAAAAAACAGCTGCTTAACTGAAGGCTCATATAAAAAGTAACCCATATTTCCAAAGAAGGGGACGTTTCGAAGTAAGGAATATTGAAATATTAATTTTTTTTTTGTCATATTTAAAGGACGTGTCTTGGAATACTAATCATGTCATCATGTAGCTGCTATTAACGTCTATGTCATATTTTTTATTTCTAAGAATATATCCAAATGTCCTTACATTAATTTTGTTATTTAGGTAATATCATTTAGAGTTAGTCATGGACTTGAAATTATTGGGCCTAGGATTGTATTTATTCAGGGATTAAACTATTTTGTAATAAAAAAAAAAAAAAAATGATGGTTCACGTATAGTTTAACGGTTATGCAGTTGAAACTTTAAATTAACTTATATGAGTTGTGCACAGGCTGGTCGTGATAGGATGCTTTTTTCTGTATATTTTTTAAAGCATTCTTCACTAATAGTATTCATAATTTGCTAAACCGAACAACTTTCGATAGCCTTCTTGGATTTCATATTAAAATGTTGTGGTTTCAAATTATAACATTAATATTTTATTAGTATTAGAGAGGTAATAGAGTATTAAGGTGTTTATTTGTACTAAGAGCTATTAGAGGTATTAAACAGTGGTGTTGTAAAATGCGTATATATATATATATATATATATATATATATATTTATTTATAAACCTCAGACCATTCAATTTGGTTAAAATATTATCTAGGTTTAATGAAAACAGGGTTAATAACTAGTTGAACAAGGAAAACATTATTAAAAATTAGTTTATTTATTAAATGATAGTGCATCTAAATAAAGGGAAGGGCGGATTCGAAACGAGTTCCGGTAGTAAATGATTCGCTGGACTCATAAACGGAAATTCAAACATAAAATGTCACTTTTATCTTGTCAATCTAAGCTTCCCTGGAAAATGATTTACATTAATCTTTTTTTATTGTCAGCATTTAACTTGATTTACACCTCAATAATGTCCTACCTCTTTGGTAAACTTTTATATTTAATACTCTCTTAAATTGTCACGACCTATATTATTATTTCATTCATCACGTATTTCTTCTAGTTTCGACCTTATCGTCATATTCTTTACCGACGTTTCGCTGGCCATACTGATAGCTTCTTCAGGGCTTAATCTGAGGCTGAAAATGTTCTTCTATACTTCGGTATTTATAACTTTCCAGATCCGGGGGCGGAGCCTATTCTTTTGGAGACCTGATTGGCTGTTCATTAGATATTAGAAGCAATCGAAATAGTGGAGCACGCATGAAAAGTTCTAATAGAATATTTTGAAAAATGAATGCCTCTTATGTTGATCTAGGTTAAATATAACTTTGTAAATATTTTATCTTAACATTTACAATACAAATCTTGCCCTACAGTTAGTCTTTTTTTCGAGTAATATACTCTCAACACATGACTGTCATTAATCATCTACAAGTGTAGAAAGTAAAGAACGACCTGGTCTTCAAATGCCATTAAAAAAACAAACAAAAACAAATGGAGACACGAGGAGACTAACTGGCTGGTGAAGGCGAGAGTCGTGCTGCCCAAGCTGTTCCAACCAACACGTGCCGTAAGGATTACTTTTACTCTTTGCCAAATCTCGCGTAGAACAAACAAAGATACAACTATATTTAAAAGTTTCATAATAATTCGAAGTTTGAACACCGATCTCTTGAACTGTTTCCTTAATTATTTAATGTCACTTTAAGCTGATATCCGAATCGAACGATTCTACAGTGGATACTCTAAATTTTGCCTATCTAAGTAAATTAGGGATAGGGATCTTTAACGAGTACCTGACACCGGAAAAGCTCGGGACTCCCATTTTACGTTTCGTCAGAAGGACGGCATAACCAAAGATTTTTTACTCCCTTAAAAAAATCCTAAGGCCACCTGCCGGACTAAGAACCCGCGTTTGGTCAGATAAGGTACTTATGCTCTTACCACTACACTACAGGTGTCCCACTCTTGAAATATTCCGGGTTTCTTAAAAATAAATAGATTAGGGCTACTATACGGATTTCAACTGACGATGGCAGAACTGATTTTGATATAACTTTTTGAAGTGTTATTTAAAGGAAGATCCACCAGACATCGGCCAGCCATCTAAAAACGGATTGGAGGAGTCGAAAAAAAAGTTATTTTATTTGATTTACATAAATTTAATTAAAACAATAATGATAAAAATATCTAAACAAATTAAATACCTTGTTATTCTAATATGAACTCGTAAAAAATTAATTTATAGCCACTTAAATGTAGTTGACGTTACATACCCAATAATTAAACGATAGTCTGTCATTAACAATTAATATGTTACTTCGCCTGCCAAAAATATAAAACGAGCACTTAGAAAGGTTATAAGTTAGACGTAAATAGAACTCCAGAAGTAAAGCTTGAACCAGTTGGTTAAGTCCTTGATAGTTAGGAATATATAACTTCACTTAATCATATAACTTTACTTTATCTGAACTCATTTAAGTTGAAAACTTACTGGATCAGGATGCTTTTGTTGCACTTCGTTAGTGCCCTCAACACATCTGCGTATAGAATAGAATAGAATAAAATATAATAGAAAACAAACTTTATTCTGGGATCAAGTCCCTTTAGAATAACAATAAAGAACAAGTAAAATAAACATAATATTCATCTATAGGAGGCAAAACACAAAATGAGAGGTTATGCGCATCAATATTATCGTCATGTAGAAAAAAAAACAAACAAATAAGTAAAAAGAATACACATAAAACATAGAAAATATATACATTATTAAGTCCGCGGATAACTTTAAGTCTCAAAATTCATATAGAGAATACAAATAGTACTCAAGTATCAAGCGATATTTCATCAGCGAATTGTCAAGGACAATGTTAGCCCATATATTAGGGAGTTATGTATGACGTAATCGAAACTGTCACCGGAATAAGAATTAAGACGTTACAAAAAAATATCTAGGTTAATTGATTTTAATGTGTTGATTAGAATATTAATCAGCTGCATCAGAACAATGCTTTTTAAACTCGACACTGCCTCATTTGAAAACATTAATACACATTACTACATCCACATATCACAATCTACTTCCCAACAATTCAATAACAAGGACTATAACCTAAAAACAAAAAATAGTGACGGGCTAAATCAGGAATACTTCGACGAGAATGATAGTTTGAAATTATTGAGCAAATACAATGGACTTGTAGACAATCATACAAATAATTACAGCTAAGCAATAATTTTTTAGAGTGTAAAAACTTCAGTGTTTAGGAGTAAACCTATATTCAGATAAATTGAAGAATCCAGTAACAGTTTGTGTATAACTTTTTACTTAGAAAAAAAAATCACCCCAACAGGAACAAATCGCATATTCAGACACAAATCTATAACGTGCTACCCCGTTCCCTATCAAATAAGTGAAAAGTATTTATTTATTAATATATTTATTTTTTAGAGCCTTCGTTTATTTATTTTTGAAATCATTATAACGTATATACGAGGGGTGTAGATGCAAAATTCACTTTCTCAACTTTTCATAAACGATCTACTCCCTCGGTAAAACCGATTTTAAAACGATTCTAACTCACTTATCTCATATATTTATAACAGAATCGGTATTTATCGTTTTAACTGAAAGTTATTAAAAATGAAGAATGTGAGTTTTGCATCAACACCCCTCTTATAATAACATAAATTAAGAAATATTAATTTTTGTATTATTATAAAAATATTAATACAATCAAACGTTTAAATATGTTGAAACTAAATAGTTTTCACGAGGATAAATAGTTATGGCGATGACGGATATCTACATACGTAGTTACTTACGCAAGCTTTTTATTATAAAGATTATAAAATGTAACACCAAACTAACATTAATCAAGAGAAGCGAGGAGATGGTTGACTGGAAGATCTGAGTAAGGTAGGAAATAGTTGGGGGTGCAGTCAAATTAAACACTAAATGATTGGGTACTTATTTATTATGTGCCGACGTTTCGACCCTAACATTAATCAAGAAACAATTTACATTTTTTGTTGTAAGAAACTTCCAAATCATAATGTTTTTGATGAAGCAAATACTGTCGGAAATAAGTTACTTACTTACTGCAATCAGTAGGTTGAGTAGCAATTCGTCTTGCCCAGTTAAGGACGTTTAGAGTTTCAAGCCGTAATGACTAAGCATCTTCTGACATTAATTTCTTTACTCAGGGATACTTCGTACCTCCTCAAATGAGGTCAAAGTCGCATCCTCTGAGTAGAAGTGAACCTTACTGCAATCAGTAGGTTGAGTTGGAAATAAGTTATTTTAGTGAAAGACACATAGAAGGATTAAGATTTCTTTAGTGAAAATTTCCTACAAAAGCCTATGCCTATCTAATAATCACGATTTCCTTTATCCAAAGGAAAATCTCAAAGCGACTAGACTCCTCATCGATAAGCCATACTCGAAACGAAAATAGAGAGGAAGACAGTAGGAGGGAAGCAAGTATGTATATAAATACACGGGATGAGCCAGCTATTAAGAGAGATATATCTTCTATTTTCCCGTTGCAGATCTCTCTTCACATGGGAAGGCTGTCTCAAATTACGGGTCATCATCTATAATCAGGGTACACAGCCCTAAGGGAATCGAATTAAACTTTTTACCTGCCCGGAGTTAGGCAGGGTTTACCAAGGTACGGTCAACGAAAGGTACGATGCTACAATACAAAATGGTATATGTACACGATGAATAATCTTAAGAAATTGTAAGGGTGCTAGATAAACTTGAAAATAACATTTTCAATATTTCATTTTAAACTGATTTTAAATTCACGTTTACTAGAGGGTACATACTACTACCCAAACCTCAAATATGTTAGACTCCAATCGCAATCCTCCCATGTATGCCTCGTACGTTTACTAGTCGGCTCAGCATTTTAGGAATCCGTTCGTTGCTATTCCCGATAACTTTACAAGCCCATCTCAACCATCGTGACGCTGTCCATTTAATTATATTAACCCGGCGCAAGTTCAGAAATTCTGCGTTTTGTTATCTCCAAAATTCACCATGGTTCTCATCCTTTTTCGGATCTAAATATTTATTAAACAAAGTAGTAATAATACAAATTTTAAAGTTGAAGACTTCGCTGTTAATAAAATCATTTATTTGTTGTGAGTCGGTCAAGGAAATGACTACCATATTGGACTGGAAGGCAATACATGCATATACATTTATAGACTTGCAGATGGCGTTGATGATAAAAATACTGTATACTTAAACTTATTAAAACCAATTCCTAGATCAATGAATCACACAGAATAAGATTAAACAATAATAGTAAAATAAAGAACCCGTTAATGTTAGAAAAATACCATAATTGATGAAATGTATAATATAAAATCCAGTCTTTATATTATACACGGAGTCCATTAATACATCACTATGAAATTAGTGGGACAAAATAAATTTAGGGAGCTGTGTAGCTCAGTGGTAGAACGCTGAAAGCCCTGGGTTCAAATGCGCCTGTAGTAATTTATTAAACCTTGCGACAGCCCGGGGTGGACCCTGAATGATCTGGAGACCTTTCTGGGGCTAACACATCCTCTATAAAGTGGGCACCGTTAATTGAGGAAAACCTAGCAGTTGAGCGTTATCTAGGACAGATTATCTCCCTGCACAACCGTTGTCCTAGAAACAGTAGTTTCTACCACATATTGAGTACCAAGACACATCATGGGTTGTGATAGGTGTTTGGTTTTTTTTACTATAAATATAATTTGACATAATCACTATAAACCTCCACTCTAAAAACTAATTTTAGACTGCTCTGAAAAGGACTCATCCTAACAAATAAAAAGAGTACGTAGCCAGGGCCAATAGAGGTCGGCTATCCGTGGAACAGATCTCTATAATCTGAGGCCTATTCACTGTAATCGACGGAGAAAAAACACTAAACCCGGGTTCAAGAACCTTATAGATCAGTCCGGGATGGGTTGGACCACGAAACAACCCGTGGTCCCTCAACTCCCTTAATACAATAGATCACTCTGATATAAAATGTTTCAATTTCATTAATTGTTAACGATGAAATGGTTTTTTCCTTGAAAAAAATTCTAAATACGAAGTTTCATTATGAAAAGTTGATATTTTAAATTAATGTTTTAGTTTTCATTTTTAAATATTAAATTATGATAATTATGGGTCACAACTAACAAAAGAAAATTACTTGATCAATAACCATACTTTTTTTTCGCTATTCTTAACCTTTTTCAAGGTCAACATCTTTAGGAAAATATTTAAATTACAATACAAAAGATTATTTAATAATTCAAAGAAAAATATTTGATACTCATTCAAGACGAAATATTCATCAGTCTTCGAATGACATATTAAAAAAAATAATAATAACGACTTTTTTTTTTTAAACTGAAAATTACATAACATTTAATAATGGGTGATTATACAAGTTTTAGACATTATCTAACTTCATTTTATTTAATTGATGCTAAAGCAATGATTTGAATTTTCCCATTTTTTATCAAGATAAATAAGAGATAAAGTAATAAAAAAGATTTTAATGTTTAACCCATTCTGGTTCAGACCGTATAGTCAAATTCTTTGCCGACGTTTCGCTGGCCATACTGCAAGTTCCTCAGGGCTTAATCTGAGATTTAAAAACTGGTCTAAACCAAAAGAAACACCTGCTGAATGGATTAAAAATATTGGCCGTGTCAATTTAAGGGAGTATTTAATATTTCAATTTGTTTATTAGTTTTCACAGATCGTTAATACCACCAAATTTTGTAATTTATAAGTAACTTGCAAAGAATTAATATACTTATCAATAACAATAAATTATAATTTAAGGTTGTTTTTTTTACTTACGTCATTATATATTATCATAATTTATTTTATTTTATTAGTTATTGAAAAATTAATAAAATCAATAACTAATAAAATAAAATAAATTATAATAATATATAATGACGTAAGTCAACAAGATCCAAATTAAATAAATGTTCGAAGAACATTCTTCACCTCGTATACATCGCAAATTGCGAGAACGCGGGAACATCGGATCAGTGAAAAGAAAGGATATGGCCAAGACCGGGGAGCGAGCCTGATTGAGCCAGGATAACTCAATTGGTAGAGTTCCAGACTAGTGATCTGGGCGACCCGGATTCGAGTCCCGACTTTTCTTTTCAAATAAAAAAATATCTAAAAATAAATAATAAAATCAAATAACTAATAAAATAAAATATATAATATAAGGTGATTGTAACAGTAGCTTACTTGAGACAACATTTTTTTGTACTTTTGCACATTGGTTTTAACTGTAACTTCTTTTAATTGTAATTGTAACTTATTTATTTTCTCCACTCCACATAATATTTCTGATTTATAGATCAGAAATATGTAAGCCTGTGTGCATTTTTTAAAATAATTATAGTATTTTATGAATAAATAGATATAATATAAAAAATACGAGTAGCAAATTAGGTTGCGTTGAAAACTATAAATTACTGTATCGGTTACACTTAATTTAATGAATTGCCTAAAAGTATACATAAAAAAAAATATATATAGACGTATTCAACACGAAGTTATGCAGAAAATATTCTTTTATATAATGACAGTTAGGTAATGTAAAAGATCTCGCCCTTGGTTCACGTTTAAAGAAACAATAGTCGTAATCAGATACCTCCGTCTCTGGTTCCAGTATCTAGTGTCTTCCGGGCAAATAAAGGTTTATTCAATATATACACTTTACTAGTTAAATATATACTGAAATCGGATGTGCTCTATGATTAGAGTCCTGAATTTGATACCAGCTATGACACATAAATTATTTATACCTATATCGATCGACTCTAAGACTACAAACCCTCCTAGGGCTCACCCAATTTCGGTTCCAATAATTGATGAAAAGGACTTATCATGACGATGCAGAAAGGGTGGCTACGAAATGGTACAATCCTAATCAATTACGGAACCCAAGAACTTTTGGGAGTTTTAGCGGTACATTTTAATTAATAGATACTATGAAAAAATTTCGCTAATTCGTATTAAATGATTTAATAAAGTGGAACAGATCCGATACTTAGGATTTTACCTTGACAATTGCTTAATTAGAAAACCTCATACCAGACTGAAAATACTAGAAACTGCAAAGACGCTTCAGGCTACTTCAACGCTACTAGACAAACACTCTAAGCTCCCAATTAATTACAAAAGACTCATAGACGTACATTAAACCCAATTGGCCTACGGAGTGCTCCTGTGGGCCTCCACTAAGATATCGAATTCCTCTCTCATCTATTAGTTAAAATCAAATCCTCAAATCCTTCGTAAAATCTTCAATGCCACCCAATACCTTGAGTTACCATAAACACGAATGAAATCATCCATAAAGGCCTTAATGCACCATTCGTTGCTGATTTGGCCCTAACACGGCATTAATCCTTTGATGACAAGCTTTATTCCCATTTAAATCCAATAGTTTCAAAACTAGATACTTCTTCAATTCCCGATAATCCTTCGAGGCGTCTGAAAAGAAAATGGCCTCGCGACCTTCTAAGCTGAGTTTGATATTTGAATACTACCATTAGGTAGTTTTTCTACTTGCTTTATCCCATGCCATTCATTCTATTAACTTGGATTATTATAAACATATGTAAGTTTCAAGAAAAATATTTTTTTTATGTTGTGTTAATAAACGTTTAACGGATAAGCATGTACCATCAGGTAAGATAGAGAATTTAAAAACATAAAAACGACATTATCACATAGGACCATTTAAATGATGTTAAACAAAGGAATAATTCGGGCATATTTTGTCAACAAACTGAAAGAGGCAGCGACCTTTGACTAGCAACCTTGGCCGATAACCCAGTTATAGAAGTGATAACTTCCCAGTTATTTTTCGTTCTTATCTCTTCCCATTCAACAACATATTTAAAAGTTTGTAAGCTAAATTCAACACCTAAAAACTATAATTATAGTAATGTTATAGTGTAAGTAATGGAAAGAATTGACAGGAAGAAAACTATAAACATTTTCGATATATAAAATACTTCCGTGATAGGCCAAATCATTTTTTCCAGTTTGCTCTAATTAGGCTAAAATAACACGGTAATTATTTCCCTTTTAATATTTTCCAAAAATACCAGTTACCATAAGGTTTAGACGATTAATTAATTGATGAAATGATTACAGAAATCTATTCATTTCCCATAATTACATTCTCTTTTCCATACTAAAGCTGCAGAACAAATGCCAACATATTTTTTAGATCATCACAAAAAAACAACAAAAAAAAAAACATATTTTGAAAAATAATATAGTTTCATAGTCTTTTATCTTATCTATATGAGAATTCTGTTGGTGAGCCTGGTCTGTGGGAGTCTGGTAATTTGCCCATAAAATTTTATTCATATCTTTCAGAAGTCTGTTGCGATGTTGGACAACTTCCCTGTGGCGTCTCAAGAGCGAAGACTCTATCCTTCGTATTATTGGTCTGTATATTAATATATAAAAATTTGGTAATTATTCCGCAGGTTATCGCTTCGAGTTGAGTCACAATAAGTTTCAACTTTTTATTTGTTTCCCTTTTAATAATTTCCAAAAATATTTATGGACCATTTTCTCCCACATATATTATCAAGGTCAACTATTATCATTCAAGAAAAATATATCCTCTATACTTCGAAATGTTACTTGAAACTTTTATTTTTTGTTGAAATGATTACCAAAATCTACTTATTATTACATTCTTTTTTCCACACTGAAGCTTGTATTTTTGAAAATATTAAAAATGAAACGAAAAAAGCATGCAAATCGGAGCGATAACCGCCGGAACAGATTCTTTCTTTTTTTAAAAGGTAAACCATAAACACAATATACTATCAACTGTATCCTATACTCTGATTTAAAATTTTCTGATGAACAGTAGCCGGGGGAAGACGAATAAATACTGAAGGTCTTCTTTTTTTCCTACGTAAACGTAAACGTGTAACGAGGTGATTACTGAAGCGGAAATCCTCCACTGTTTTACATCTACGAGTACATGCAAACTCTGTAATTGCAATTATATCTCACTATATTCCGATAAGAAAAAACATCTTTGGGTTATTATCCAATAATTGAGCATTTTGAACATAAAGATTTCATTAAATAAAACATTAATGATCCGGTTTTTTTTTCCCAAATCATTTTCTAACAAGTTCAATAACACTTGAAACCTGTGCCACTACAACCCATGAATGGTCTTAGATTGAGTACATAATAGAGACTGTGCTGTTTCAGACAAAGGTTGTGCCGAGAAGTGGTTTGGTCTAGGCAGCATTTAACTTCCAGGTTTTTCTCCGAATTCAGGACAGCCACTATCGCTCACGTGGAATTTGGTCTGCCTCATAAAGTTTCGTGATAGATCATTTTAAATAATTAATTTAATTTTTTTTAACTATAAGTTACTCGACATCCAAAATTTTAGAAGTCCAACATCAAAACTGACGGATTCCATACAATATTTGAGCCCCTATTATATTAAGGGAAAACCCTTGGGGGTGGAATTATCCAAATTCCTTTCTTATTGCTCATTTAAGCTATACAAAGAACCTATCTGCAAATTTCAAGATGCTAAGTTCAGTTGTTTCTGCTGTGGGTTGACGCTGGGTGTGTTAGTCAATCAGGTTACAGTTTTATACAAACTTCGTCTGTGTGGTGTGTTGATAAAAAGTACCCTATGTCCTTCCCCAGGCTTGAGATTATCCAGATCAAATTTCATCATTTGATCTGGATAATCAGCACATCACATTTGACAGACGGATCAGTACAGCCGTGAAACCTACATTGACACTGATTAACAAACGGGACGGACAGAAGTTTACTTTAATTGTTCGTGTAAGTAAAGGATTAGTATGTAATGCTATTAAATTTATTGAATAGGATTACTTAGTATAACGGTTTCACTTGTCGTACGGCAGCACCGAGAAGTGAACTATGTTACTTGATTTGTTTCGTTCAGCGAAAATTGTAGATTTTGCGAGTAAGAAACACATGAGCAAGCATACAAACTTTGCCCCCCTTTTTCACCCCCTTAGGGGTAAAATTTCGGAAAATCCTTTCTTATCGGATGCCTACGTCATACAAAGAACACACCCTCCAAGTTTCAGGTCTCTACGATCAGCGGTTTAGGCTGTGCGTTGATCCGTCATTCAGAACATCAGTCAGTCATTCAGAACAAAGCATTTTATATGTTTAGATGAATCCCAAAAGGGTCTGCAAATCCCATTAGGTCCATCGGTGGCTGTTAACAGATTAAATAATTTATCTACCACAGGTACAACAATTTCAAGTTATCGGAACCTCGAATATAGCAGCTCGTCGCTCTAAAAAAGGAGCTCAATTTCTTTTATAGCAGTATTTATTTTATACCTTGTTAAATAAACAATCAATTAATGATACAAGGTGAAAAATCTCGCTACATTTTGAAATACTTAGTCGGTAAAACAATTGTATCCCAGTAATAAATTACTTTTAAAGCAATTAAGGTCCACAAACACAGTGTAAATGAAGAGGATAATGACATGGGATTTTAGAGGGGTTTAATCCCATTTGTTATTTCCAAATGAAGTCGTTTGAATTTAGATATATAATGAAAAACCAATTTTTTGTTGGGTTATATTATTATCAAAACAGTCGGTAAAGGGATGATAAATAAATAAATGACCAACCTCGACAATTTACATGCTGTTACAGTTAACTGTTGATCTCCTGGTTCTGGATTAGAAGACCAGGTTGGATGATGACAGGCAATTATCAATTCTCTCATCAACATCGAATTGAAACAATGGGGATCCACCGGATCAGAAACCCTCTGAGAGCACACTCAGCCTCTGCTAAGTGAGTACGTTAAACTAAAGAAAAATCAGGAGATTTAACGTAAGCTTACTACTCAAATAACTTTTCTGGACTACAGATGTCCCAGAAACTCAGTACGCTTTCTTGAAATGTACAAAACCTAAAACCCTGAGGGGGTTTCAATAGTATAGTTTTTTTTTCTTTCACGGAACGACCTTAGAGACCACGCGAATATCATAATTTTAACTTCATTCTCTCCTTCCTTTTTTCTTTCCACCTTTTCCTTATTCTTTCTGATTGTTCCTTCCATCTTTCCTCGGTCCACGCTATTCCTTTTCTCGCATCTCTCTTTTCCACAAGGACCTTAATTTCTTTGATTCTCTTCCCATATTCATCCCTATCGAAACAGTCTTGGTCTGTTATTTTCAATCTTTTAGTTTCTTCCAAAAAGAAAGTTTTTGTACGGACAGCATATTTGTCCTAAGGCAGCTCTTAGAAAAGCGAATGGAGAAAGGAAGAGCTGTACATATTGCTTTCATAGACCTAGAACAGGCTTATGACAGTGTGCCAAGACATAAGGAAAAGAGGAAGAGTTTCCTCCAAGGCTGCAGGACCTGGAGGTATTTCTGTAGAGCTGTTAAAGAAAAGGGGACCTGGATTATTAAAGGCCCTTACCAAGCTTATAAATCTGATGCTACAAGGGCAAGAGTTGCCAAAGGACCTTAAGACAGGATTTCTTACACCTATATATAATAAAGGAGACAGAAATGTATGCCGAAATTATAGAGGTATTTGTGTCCAGAGTTCGGTATCAAGAATAGTGGGCAGAATTCTGAAGCGAAAATTAGAAGAGGAGTTTGTCACCCCAGAGGAACAGTTTGGGTTCACTGCAGCCAGGTCCTGTACGGACAGCATATTTGTCCTAAGGCAAAGACCTTCATATTAGCTGGAAAATATGCAAGCGAGTGGACTCCTTCAAGTACTTAGGGTCAACAATAGATGGGAACGGCAAGTCAGATCCCGAAGTAAGGAGGAGAGTTGGCCTGGCAAGAAGGGTGACTAGAATGTTGCACCCAGTTCTTTGGAACACAGTCATCTCAACGGACAACAAAAGACGTACTTTTAGAAGTATTGTTGAGCCCTCCCTCAGCTACGCCTCAGAGACCAAGACACTTAACCCGGGACTCTACTACAGATTACAAGCTGCAGAGATGGACTTTTGGAGGAGATGCCTGAGGATCACCCGCCTGGATAGAGTCAGAAATGAAGATATTAGAGACAGACTGGGCGTGACCGAAGGAGTTCCGGAGAGACTTGGAAGGAACAGGCTGAGATGGTACTGACACTACCAGCGGATGCCAGACCGAAGAGACTTTTGCTGTGGGAACAGTCAGGCGGACGAAGAAGAGGAAGACCCCGAACCCGGTGGAAGGACTACGTGAAGGAAGGGATGGCCGGTAGGGGACTTGAGGAGGATGACTGGTGGAATAGAGAAACGTGGAGGGACGCTCTGACTTAACCAGGCAACCCATTGAGGGAAAAAACCTGCAAAAGTAAAAAAAAGTAGGAACAGGGATTATTACCCAAATACCATAGGAGATATCTCCGGTCGTTAGCAGATTAAATATATTATCTGCTACAGCCAAATTTGAACCCGGGACCTTCGGCACGGCAACTCAGCGCTTTACCACTGACTTGATAGTAATTAATGATTTATTTAATTTAAAGTGAATAATTTTGATATTAAACAACAAACAAAGGAATGAGGACAATCAAAGTTAATATGGCGGGTCAGTGAGCCCTTTACTTCTAACTGTTGTTAAGTTCATCGCCTCCTCTATGTCTTCTGCATAGTCTAAAAGTGTTTTTTTTATCATTTACTATTTACATTTCCTAACAATACTATTTACATATCTGAGAGAACTGTATGCAAATAACTAATAGCATTTTAAATTCCTATCTGCCTTTCTACTCAGATTTTTATGAACCGAGACATTTTACAGTTTAATTAAACAAATGTAATAATTATCCGGTGGTTGGACCCGAAGGAGTTTCTTTCCCACCTCCTACTTAGCACATCCCATGAACCTTTTTTCTAGTGAAAAAAATACAAACAATTATTCACATATTTTTGTTTATATTTTAATTATTAGGATTTATTGTTATTTCATACATAGCAGGACAAGTTTAAAAAAAATTATCTTGAATAATATTAGTGAACTTATATATACCAGGAAGAAAATGGCCCGGGTGGATGTAAAAAAAATTCTATTAAATAGGGAGAACAGTTTATTGGAAAGCCAACGTTTCAATCCACATTGCAGGTCTTCTTCAGGGTCATGGTCATGTTAAGCCTCAACACTTGACCATTTTCTTCCTCAAAAAAAAAAAAACATTACTAATACTATAATTTAAAAATAATTTCTGATACAGTTAGACTTTCAAAATTCCTTTTCAACTTCTATAAAGTTATAACTCGCCAATATCAGCCTTAAATCACAAAGCTTGAAAAAAAGGGAATGTTATATTTTGCAACATAAGATTATATACTTACACATACACACACTCTGGCTGGTCACTTAATAAAACAATTTAAAAAATAAACATAAGAAATTCAATTTAGTTATTCTATTCAGCCCAAACCCCACAAATAAGAAAGTAACCATGCAAGTTTATTATAAAAAAATGTTTTAACAACTTTACAAGAATCGTTATTGAAGAATTCTTTACAATTTCAAAGTCATTCTTCAATAATAAATCCAACGATTTATTTGAACGGCGTTGAAGACAGTAAAAAAAAAAAAAAGACTGTTTTATGGGGTTGTAACAATGAAGTTAACTCCAGCTATAATATAATTGTTCAATAAAAGTACCACAACCTCTTATAGCTGAAGGCTGCTGGCAAATAAATAAATGCTAATAAATAAAAAGACAACAGATATATTAAATGTTTATGTGTGGGCATATAACCATGCAAATATACTCACTCAGCACTCTCTAAACCAAGCCAAAGATAATAATCAACTTCAAGTAAGACTTACCTGAAAGAGAAAAGTCATAATGAAATACACAAAATAAAACATACAGGATAAGTAGGTAATAAATAAAAAAACTGAACATCGCGTAAAAATGAGAATAATAAAATTAAGGAACTTAACTAAAACTCATGCATAAATAAATTCAAGTTTAATAATAATTATAAATAAATACTGTAATTAAAAAGGAATTATCATACAAGAAAATTAAGCAACCGAATATAGTAACCAATTATCGTCAAATGACCTGGGGATTTGCGTGTTGAAACAGTTTCATGGGCACCTTTTTTATTTTTATTTTTTTGTTTAATGAAATTATTACGATAGTTTTTACATCTGTAAAATAATTAATTTGAAATTGGAGTCTGATTATGGAAGGTATTTTCTTAGTACAACGATACGTCTTGACACATTTTCAGGCAACAATAAGATAAAATTAAATAAAATGATTGAGGGGATAATCAGAACGTATGTCCAAAATAACAAATAAAATTAAAAATACTAATTAAAGTAATTAATTTACATTAGATCCACATTATACGTCTTCTTTCGAACTAGATGGAAACTTTAAAACCAATGAAGAAATGAAAAAGACATAAGAATTTCTGGACATAATTTATTTCTAAAAAATGGTTGTCTTTCATTAAGGGGGTTATAATTACAGATTATGACTAAAGATAAATATTTCTTTTAAAAACATTTTTGGGGTGATGGACACTTAAATAAAATTGTTCACTTCTTTAATTTTATCTATACAGAATGCTCATAGAATATTATAATGACATTATAATGACATATTATAATGATTATAATGACAAATAAATTAAGCTATGTCTATATTTATAAAATAAATTTACATAAATTAATAAATATAATCTTTGAACTAAATATAATGCACTTTATATAGGCCTAGACAAGAAAGAAAATCGACTCCAGTTATTCAACCCGTTTATTACAAACGGGGCCAGATATCTCCCTCATATTTTATAGGTTCTTACTTCGCCCATATATCACTCCCAGATGAGATTAGATGTTTAAAAAAGCCCATTCATATATATATATATATCTTACTGACTCGGAGAATCGTATCTCGTCACAGGAAGTCACTATGTTAATAACATTTCGAAGATAAGAAACATTATTTAACAATTAATATCGATGGTAAATTTTAATACAGTACATTTATAATATATTGATAGTTGTGTGTGTCTGAAATCCTCTAATAATAATCTTAATAACATCAAAATGTAATCAGTATTTTTCTTTACATGGAACAGATTAATAATAAATCAAAGTTAATAGTAAATGCTCCATAAATTATTAAATGCATGATTACGAAAACATTTAGAATCGTTACAGCAAGTGAGTTTGGTAAAGCAAGCATGTGATAGTTAAAAACGATTAATATTCATTATTAAAAAAATTAAATTAAATAATTGCACCTATATTTTATTAACTACAAATTTATTTTTATGAAAAACGCTGCTGACTATCACACCCTGGGCTATGTGATACAGAATGACCAACCTGGAATAATATTGGCCAATTTGCCTACTAATTTGGGTTATTATTGGTTAATTTAAAGCTATTTGGCAATTATATAAAATTTGTATACAGTTTAATAACAATTAATTTTCACTCTCGAACTTTCTTAGAGATTATAATACAATAACGGGTTATTCTAATGTATTACAGGGATGTTTCGAATAATTATCAAATATATATATATATCCAATAAACAAAAACAAAATCCTTATCAGGAAGCTACAAATGTCCAAAAGTAACCTTTATCTAAAACTAAAAGTTGTAGATTGACTGTAAATTTTTTTTTTTAAATCACCCATTTCTAATACTTGTATTTTGATGTTACTACAAAACGCTGTTAGCCAAACTTGATTTTATTTAAAATTAAAAATTTATTTAGTCGGAACTCCAACAAATTAATATTAACCGACAGAACACATAGCACAAGTAGAATGCTTTGAAATTTAAATAGCTTAAGAGTACAGTTGTTAACTTGTAATCTTCCTCTCAAATATATATTTATTTAATGACATGAGCGTATAAACCCAAATTGCTCAATAAACGAAACAAAAAACAAACAACAACAAAGAACAGAAGCATCTGACTCTAATGATATAATGAGTTTGTGTAATTAAACCTTGATGAGATTCGGACAAATGATCCAAACACCTCCACTTAACATCAAAATGGATTTAAACACACATATCATTTATTTAGTATTTGTGTATAGCATATGACTGTCAAGCGAATTGGTAGACGAGGAGAAAGGTTTCATGTAACCTTTTATTTTTTAATTACTTTTTTCCGTGTAATACTGTTTGCTGTAACTCGCTTGCAAATTAAATTCTCGAAGTAATAGGCTGACACTATCTAACTAGTTTGAGATGCAAGGAATACTAACTTCGGTTGGTGTTTACGTCAAATAATATAGTAGTTGTGTACTACAGTTATAGCTAATATATATTAATTCATTATACTACATGTAGTATATACTGATACTACATCTCACTTCATTATATCTGCAGCTCCGGTGAATAAGTGGTTAAGTCGAATTTTCACCAAAATGAGTTTCAAGTACTTAGGGGAGCGGAATCGTGTTACATTCGTAGTTCATAACTGTTATAATGTGTTATTGCTTATGTTACTCCATTCAACTTCCCTCAATACAGTTTACTCTCTCTAGACTAAATTCGACTTGACTACTTATTCGCCTGGTAAGCAGATATATTATTTAATTATTCAACACTAGCTTGAATTAATATTAACATACAATCTATCAATATATATTTCTTAATGTTTTTATATTATACACAACGAAATGAATATTCCAACTGTAAAGTCTTACAGCTCACATTCCACTCGTCAACACATTACAATAATCACCTAGTTCTTTCACTTTCCACCACTGTTACTCACTCAAACTGTGAGGATGAACTCCAAGCTAATGAAGGAACGATTAATATTTCAAGAATCAATATGAATCCATTCAAAATCCATAATATCTCTAAATTTATCTAAAGGATAAAGGTTTAAGCGATAATTGACAAGGCTCCACCATTTTAATACCTTTAATCAATAATAACTATCGAATATCGTATATGCTTGCTATTCAAAAGCCTTTATTTATTTTACGATTTGCCATTTAAATCTATATTATTGTTAAAGGTATCTATCTGTTCCGCAGGTTGTCGCTTCAAGTTGAGTTACAAGTTGTTAACTGTTTATTCGGTTCATTTTTAATTTTTTCAAAAATACAAGCTATCGTGAGCTTAAATATGGAAAAGAGAATGAAATAATGGGTAATGAGTATAATCATTTTAATAGTTCAGTAATCATTTTATCAAGAAATAAACGTTTCAACTAACATTTCGAAGTATAGATGATATATTTTTGTTGAAACGTTCCTTTCTAAATGAAATGATTACCGAAATATTCAAATTTCGCTTAATTACATTCTCTTATCCATACTACAGCTCATGATAACTTGTATCCTTGGAAAATATTAAAAGAGAAACGAATCTTAAAAACTTGTGACTCAACTCGAACCGAGAACCTGCGGAATAACTACCTCACTTAACATTTTAAGGAATCGATATGAATCCATTCAAAATCCCAAACATCCCTACATATTTCAATTGTTGACAGTTGTTGAGACTCGAAGCGACAACCTGCGGAACTGATACCCAGTATTTTATAGCCTTAGATCGATATTAGTATCGATTATCCTCTATCCTTGCTATCCAAACGCCTTTATTTACATTGTGATTGGCCATTTAAATCTTTATCAACATGGTAGAATCCGTAGGGTTGGTTTACTCCATCATTGAGTAACTTGCCATGGATGGAGTAGCATTCGCTCGTGAAGAAGGATACAATCGGATAGAGCTCGAGACGAGACAAGAAGAAGAAGATGGACAAGAGGATGATAGGAGGATGCGTGCGGTGTTCCGTTGGGAGTGAGAGTGGAGGGAGGCGGCGTTGCCGCTCGGTGCCGGGGTCAATAGCCCCAGCTGCCACTACTCCCTAACCTATATACACGCTCCCTTCCTTCTTCAATCAATGTCTCTACAACAATACGCTCTCTTCCTATATACAACTCTCAAGATGGAAATAGGTCTATGTGGGAGGATATACTCCTTGTTTATGCTCTAGCGGGGACCAGTGGCGCTATCTGTGCTCCTTGTCAGGTACTACACTACAACACCTCATACAAAACAAAGTTTTTGGTATTGTTTTAATACTTCTTCTACAACCACTTCAGGAAGGAAGACAACTTCCTCCTCAAATCGAAGAGTTCCATTCAAGGGCGCAAATAAAAAAAAATAAAAATGGGATCAGTTCCGCAGGATCTAGTTTGTCACAAGTATAACTTTGCACTCGTTTCCTTTTCGTTTAATATTCTCGAAAATAATTCAAAAATTACTGACTGTGTACAGTAACTACCGACTGTATATAGATTAAAGAACCAACTTACACATACTATTTAGGTTATATCATCATCTTTACTTCGACATGTTTGTTAAAACGTTCATTTCTTAATGAATACCGAAATATACACACTTTACCAGAATTACATTATTTTTTCATACTAAAAGACACAATTATTTTCATTTTCGAGAAATAGTCAAAAGGAAACGAAAGAATAGTTAAAACTTGTTGTGACAACTCGAAATCATCCCTGTCTATAGTCGAGTCCGTGTTACGGAAATAGCACATACTACTCGCACTTAGACTAGAAAAGTAGCTTTATTCTGGGTCTAAAGTTCCTTTAGAGTAACAAACATGAACAAAAAAGAATCATAATACACATCTGCCCACTTATTAAGAACTTTAACACGGTTTTGATGTTATCTTCAGAAATAGTGAGTTCTGCACGTTATTATATATTCTTATACATCATCACATCAAGCGCTCCAATCCATCAATAGATCTTGCCCGCCTTGGTTTTACCATATTACTTCATAAAATTCCATCTACTACTTTCGCTTATGCACACGCGAGCCATTTTCCTATACGCGCTTTTTTTTTTTTTGTTTAGCTCTTCAGACCAGACCTCAAGTTAACGCAAAGTTGGTGTCGTATGCGTTAATAGTCCGATGCCATTTTTACTAAACTGCATCAACTAATATTGTTTACGAATGAGAAAATGCATTTTCCTTAAAGGGCTATATTTTAAAAATAGCAAGTCCGATTTTTTCCAACGTTGGAAAAAGAAATTACGGAGTACAGTTAATGTAATACAATATTGTCCAAAACCGTTAATGTATCTTCCTAAATAGGCTTATATTTCATAAACGACTCATCCCATCTCTTATATTATCAACTGACAAATTATTGACTTTGAAACATTGCCATTTATGTGTAAAACAGAAAAGATGAGGAATTAATGATGACCTACTTTGCCAACATGTTCTATTATTAAATCCACATACATCTTTGGGATAAAGACGACTAACAACAAAACATCACATGAAATTAATTAAATCTATTACTAAGAAAAAAAACCTGTACTACCACACCCCTGTACCACATCTTGGGTTCAGTACATGGTGGACAATGTGCTGTTTCAAGGATACGGTTGTGAAAAGAGGTAATCGAGAGACAGATTTGAGCCCGGACCTTCAGTATAGCAACTCAGCACTCTACCACTGATTAATTTAATTTGTTATCTTAATAAATAATAGTCCTGGTTAGTTACTGGATTTTCCTGTATCTGAATACAAGTGATACGGATACTTTTCTGTATCCGATACTTTTACTTGATATTTTTGCAGTCGGATACAGTTATCCCGACTATTACACTTCTAATACGCTACGCAGAAGCCATTCTTGGGGCATCAGTTTTGTTATCATTTTTAAAGGAAAAAGATTTATTCGCCGAAATAGTAACCTGCACAAGGCATCAAATGATTAAAATCGTTTTTTTATTAGTTAATTATTTTTTGAAAGCTATGGAATTGAACAATAAAAAATAGATTTTAACCCGACCTCAAACTTTTGGTATTCACGTTCCAAGAAACGTAGAATTTGGATTGTAATACAAAATTTGTCTGTCCGCCGCCGTACGCTAAACTCTTTAAAACGCTATAGCTGTTATAATACTCGTCATATTCCGGTGCTGTTTTTTAATTTTATGAAACTAATTTTCTTCTTTAAAATGGTGCAAAATTTGTTACTGTTGAAACTAAAACATTGGAGAAAAAATTTATCAATTTCTTCGAACAATTTTTTTTGCACCCGATTTCAATCATCTATGTCGATTGCCTTTACTATATAGTATAGATATATCCATTAATGAGACCATATTTGCCCGGATGCAGGTCATTTTTTCGTTGCGAAAGTTGCTCGTGAAAAATGATATTAGGAGGCGATCTCGGAAAATGTTATTTCAACCACCCTTTACTGTTAACTAATTTCATAGTTTTTTTTCGTTCCTACATATGTGATAAGTGACTAGTTACAGATTATATTGATAATAAGTGATAAGTTGTTCACTATTATTTTTACTTATTTATTTATTAATACTAAGGGGAGATACGGGAAATTGGTCTTTCGCCGGTAATCAAATCAGGGGAGTTTGAATCAGTGGTTGACTATTGCTTATTATTTATTTATTTTTTATTAAAAGGGCCGTGATTACTAGTAGATAATAATTTTTTTTTAAATCCCTGAGACGATGTAATTTTAGTGCCAAAATGAGCTTGGTTTGTTTGAGCCTCTTCCGGAAGAAAACAGTGACCCGTTGAAATGGTGGAAGCCAAATGCGTACAATTTTCCATATTTATTAAAGATAGTTCGTAGGAAATTATAAACAGTGATAAAATCAGTCCCTTGTGAAAGAGTCTTTTCTAAAGCGGGAGAAATTTTAAATGAAAGGAGAATTCAATAGTAAAAAATTAGTCATCCCTATCTTCGTAACGAAGTCCATTCACATACAAATACAATTAATTCAAGTTAAAGCAACTCTAATTTCACTATTATCGGACTGTACATGACGGGAATCGAACCTTCGATTAGATTTAACCCCAGGGTAAGGTATATCGCAACATCCTACTGCCATAGGGGTAGCTTTATCTAGGAGGCATATTTAAACATTCACCGCAACAGTTGTGCAAACTAACTCCATAAATCTGCCTGAACGGATCATATAATTCCCAATGAACTAGCTTTCCCCAGCAATAAACAACGTTGCGTAGTATGATCAATGTACAAGAGCATAACGTATGGATTCAATGTCTAATATTCACAAGCTTAACATGTGGATTTATTGGATCATAATAGCAATGATTATGCAAAGACATGGCTACTCAGTGCTACGAGAATACTACTAATTTATATTAAAGTTGTAACGTGTCATCGTGATCAATACTGACAGCACAAGTTACACATTGAAATCAGCTTTTCAACGAAGTTATCATATAACGACAAATCTATACGAATAATAAGACATTTCAGCATAAAATACCTATATAAATAGCCCAGTAAAGACTAAGCTTCGGGACAAGCAATTTATATAATAAAAGGAGCCTGTCAACAAACGCGAAGATAAGACACTATAATTCGTTCGTCTTACCGGCGATACTTCACGGAATGGAAACCGCTTCCCTCCCCAGCATAAGGAAAAAGTTAGGGATAGAAAGAAGAATACTAAGAAGAATTTACGGCCCAAAGAAGACACAGGAAGGCTATAGGTTGAGACCTTATAAGGAAATATAGAAAGAAGTAAATGATTTGGAAACGGAATTAAGAATAAGATTAAGGTTCTACGGACATATGGTGAGGATGCACCCAAAGTGATTATATAGAGAAATCTTCTATAAAGTGAGAGGATACAAGTGTGCTGGGGGGTACATCAAACAGATGAAGGAAGAAACTGAGAGACTGAAAATACACACCAAGACTGTTTCGATAGGGATGCCTATGGGAAAATACTAAAATAAATTAAGGTCCTAGGTGGAAAGAGAGATAGAGAAAAGGAATAGCGTGGACCGAAGAAAGAACAATCGGAGAGAATGAGTAAAAGGTGGGAAGAAAGAAGGAAGGAGAGAAGGGGTAAGAAATGAAGTGAAAATAAAGATATTCGCGTGGTCTCTAAGGCCGTTCCGTGAAAAAAAAAATAGCCCAGTACTATTATTAATATTTGTTACTTTTTAAAAAACATTCCTAACAACTATTCATGTAAGGTATTGGCACTGTTTCTAGGCCAGATGCTTGTGCAAGAAGTTGATCAGGTCAGGATCACGCTCAACCTCCAGGTTTTTCGCATCTATTTATAAAACCAGGCGGACCATGGCTACCGAGATTTCATAAATCGTTAGCAGTTTATTTCATAATAGTTCAACAACATGTAATTAATTTCAGTTCGACAAAACTCAAAATTAAAATGGGAGCAGGGTAGATCGGCGCGCAGAATTCGGTGTTAGAATAGAATAGAATAGAAAAGTAACTTTATTCTGGGACAAAGTCCCTTTAGAATAACAGATATGAACAGGAATAAAAACATAATATTTATCTGGCCAGAAGGCTAAATGTTACAAATCATAAAGCGTGAAAACATGACAGAAAACAATTTAAAAAGAAATATATAAACAAAAATAATCGTAAGTAAGTAAATAGTACAGATCTTGACAGGATATTAAGCAATTACAGAGAATAGATAAATCCATAGCTATTGAAATCGAATGCATGAGCTAGCATTCAATAATTTATTTACATGATGTACAGCTTTTCAAAGAGCATAATTAAAAGAACTAGATAACACAATGAGTTATTATATACATTGTATTCTAAGCAAATGACTAACCTACCTAGAGCCTATCCTTTTGGGAAGCTAATAGATGTTGATACAGCAAGGATTTGAATAATGATAGAGAGGGAGTATGACGGATATTAGGAGGGATTGAGTTCCACATTGTGGTGGAGCGGGCGAGAAAGGAACGTTCGAATGCTTTAGTTCTGTGTGAACGTATATAGAGATCAGAAAGGCGGGATCTTGTTTTATGGTGTTGCACTGATGATTTGAATTGGAGGAGACTGTAGATATATGAAGGCTGTTGAGAGTGAATGGATTGGTATAAGAATGAACAGAGGAAATATTGTCTTCGGAAGGGAGGGAAGAGCCACTTTAACCCATCATAGAGGTGGGAGACGCGCGATCGCTTCGGAGTACCAAGCACAAATCTTAGAGAGCAATTCATTATTCTCTTTAATCTGTCTTCAAGCATTTTAGAGAGGCCTCCATATACCACGCTACAATAGTCAAAGTGGGAGAAGATGAGAGAAGATACGAGAAGCTTACGGGAAGATTGTGTAAGGAGATGACGAGAACGATGGAACAACTTCAGGGAACTAATTGTCCGTCGGGATATTTGGGCGATGTGGGATTTCCAGGAAAGGTTTTGGTCGATGGTGATGCCTAGGTTTTTCACCGAGGAGGTAATCGTGATAGGATTATCGTTTAGGAGTAATGTTGGGAGGGTGTGGATGGATGTAAGGAGGGAATCGGAACCTAAAACAATGGCCTGAGTTTTCAATGCGTTCAATTCCAGTTTGTTCAGCTTTGCCCAGGCACAGATCCTATCCAGGTCTTCCTGAATACTAGCGAACGCAAAAAATAGCTCGGAAGGGGGAAAGGACAGATATATTTGGAAATCGTCAGCATATAGATGATGGGAACAGTGGTGAACAGATTTAGGGAGATCATTGATATAGCAGTTGAAAAGAAGAGGAGAGATACTTGAGCCCTGTGCCACGCCTGAGGAAAGAGTGAGGAAAGAGGAAAGGGGATGATTAGGTATAGAAACTGCTTGAGATCTATCAGAGAGGAAGGATTGGAACCATCGGATGGAACTGTTAGAAAAGGACATTGATTTGAGTTTGCTAAAAAGGATAGAATGGTCCAAGGAATCAAAAGCTTTAGTAAAATCAAGAAGGATAAGCACAGTTACTGAAAATCTAGAGCCCGAGTAAGAGTGTATTATGTATTTTTAAAATTGATTTAAGCTAACTTTATGCTACTATCGCTAATCGGACGATACTACAGCGGAAGTTCTAAATTTTTCTTATCTAGTTATAATTAGAATAGGAATCTTTAACTACTTGATACTACCCTGGCTTGGGGACTACAAATTACGTCCCATCGGAAGGACGGGATAACTAAGGATAAACCAATAGCAGGACAGCAAACCCGCGACCTAGGGCATAGTAGGTTATTATGCTAATCACTACACCACAGGATTATTTATTTTGATAACAGTCGTGAACCGACTCGGTTAGATTCGGTGATCCTTTCTACTGGGGTTTATCCACCCTTTGTAAGGATACCCTGAATAGAGGGAAAAGTTAGAGGTTGAGTGTAATTTTTACTAAATCGCCACCTTGCACAACTGTTGGCTTAGAAACAGAACAGTTTCTACTATTTACTGAGCCCAATATTATGCATGGGTTGTAGTTGGCCTGTTTTTTACAATAATAAATGAAATATAATGTAAAGAGTGGTGCGTAAAAGATGAATTTACGTGTTTTTTCGCTTTAAAAAGAATAGTGGAATATTGTAAAAAAATTAAATCATTTCACAAAAGAAGAGTAACATTCAACTGCAAGACAATTACAGGAGTTAGTGAAGTAGCTCTGAGAACTTCCGCGAGTTAGTCCTCCGAATAACGGGACTGTAGCACACGTTCAATTCGTAGAACAAGTTATATACCTCCAACTTTACATTATATATAACTATAAACCACAAGTTTGCATGCATGGAATAAATCAAGAACATAAAAATCAATCAAGATTGTTGATACAAGTATAATCAACTGCGATTTAAACCATAAATTCTCTGAGTAGAGTCAGTATCATTATTTATAGCCTTACAAAGTTACAGCAATTAAATACAGTAATAAAAAATCCAACTGTGTAATGAGTTTTATTAAACTTTAAATAGTATTAAAAACGAGGAAGAACTCAAAAAGTGACTAGATAATTATACATAGTAATATACTAAATAATTACTAGAATGAAATATAAGATTTTTAAAAAAACCGGAGAATTAATCTACAGCCCCGGTGATTGAGTGGTTAAGGCGAATTTTCGTCAAATTGGGGTTTTGTACTTAAGTAAGGTGGTTCGTGATATTTTCACAGTGACAGATAAAAACTACGAGAATGGTACGATTCCGCTTCTCAATACCGAGTACTCTCTCTGGCCAAAATTTGACTTAACCACTTATTCATCGGGGTTGAAGAAATAAACAGAAAACGTTTGGGAAATTCAGGTCATTTCACAAAAATTCAAATTAATGAAGATCAAGTATAACACATCGCACATCAACAGCGCGGTGTGATTTATGGATAGCAACTATTTTAAAAAACAAAAGACAGAATAGATAGAACCAATATTTATTGCACCCATTTATAATTTATGATTTTATTACGGCCGGTCATTTAAAAAAATTAAATTCCGCCTTTAATTAACTTAATTATGTTACTGAAGGAATTTTATGTGGGATTTAAAGAGAAGAACATAACTGTATATACCATTTTCAATAATGTGTACTTGTGATTACCTAAAAAAAAATTAATAAAACTACTAATCATTTAGTAACAACCCTGGTGAAAAAGTGGTTGAGTCGAATTTTCTCCAAAATGACTTTCTTGTACTTGAGGATGTGGAATCGTGTTACTTTCTGTATTAGTTTGAAAAGGAGTATAGCTTATATTACAACTCCATTTCAAGTCAAAAACTATGAGCATGACACGATTCTGCTTCCCCTCAACAAAATTAACTCACTAACACTTACTCACAGAAGTTGAATCAACTAATATTAATTTTTTAAAATGGAAATATTAACTTTACTATTAATCCACAGTAAAGGAGATAAGACTGATATAGATATGAAGCTTTTATAATTTTTTACCCTGGAGAATTTCCAACTTTTTTTCGATGAAGTAACTAAGGCCTTTTTTAGAGAACGAAGGAGTTTTTGTAGCCCCTTACATTATTCGGATCGATTCATTTTAAAAATTCATCAAACAAGTCGATGAGAGGGGTTCCTTTTATATAGGAGCCAGTTTAGGAAGCTATCGTTCCTTTATTTCAAACATCAATTCTTTGCCAGGGGTAAGTGCATGTCGGGGGAGTTTAATAATTTAAACATCTCAGATATGCCAGTTCCAGTATAATTCCAGGTTGTTCCAACCCCGTCCGGCATAGACTGTCAATTATGCAAAGAAAGGGTGATTTCCTGAAGAAATAATGATCATAAGCCTTTCGTGCGTATCAATTTATTTAAAAAAATATGAATGCTTTGTCTAAATTACAATACATAAGTGTCTGGATTCATCAATATAAAAAAAAAATCTTAAGATTTTAGACAAAGTAACAATTTGGGACAGACTATAACCATGTTCAAAACAGACATATACGATGAAATAAGTGGAGTAGAAATTCATGTAATTTTTGTATGTCTATATTTGTATAAATAATTTAGAAACAAATTCTAAAACGTCTGAACTTGGAAAAACATGCTTTTCCAGTCTTTATTACCTATTAATCCAAAACATTTATGATATAACAGACCAACTAATTGTGCAACATGAGTACCAATTTTTCCGAAATTACTGAAATAAAAAACAAAGGTCATGGAATGGCGATTTAGTCAAAAAATCAGAAAGAGTATTCCGTGGTGTTAAAAGTAAAATTGCGTTCATACATAATACTTGTCTCCCTTAATATGGGAGATTTAACTTATTGCTACCCAATAAAAATATATTTGAACTAAAAAAAAAACAAACAAGTAAAAATACGGTAAGAGAAATACATGATTTTGAGAAACAGTTCAAGAGGCTAGAGCACTTTTTGGTAACGATAATATTTAGTAAATCTGGATAGAATAATGTAATATTTAAAAATAAAACTCGATGAACGAACAAAGAATAATATTTCACATCCCTTATAGTAAATAATTTAAATTAAATAAACATACATAATGTAATGATAAAAAGGTAACGAAATGTAATGAAACATTCCAGGTAAATTACATTATTACCAAAGGAATGTTAATTGTTTAATTTTAATAAAGTACACGACTTGTCATACCAACCGAAGAGTTATTTTTCATTAACGAAGAACGTTTATTCAGTGCTTATTTACCTAAAACAATAATGAAGCTATGGTAAGACATGAACTATAATATTTCCTGTTATTAATAATAATAATAATGAGTATCATATGTAATCAATAAATACTCAGAGAAGCCATTAATTAGAAAACTAAACCAAGGTCTTTGCCTGCATAATCACCTTGAGGCCAGGTGCATGGCTGACCCACTTTCCTCCTATACAATATCTACAACCTACTCTACGCTATGCACTATTCCTATGATAAAAAACAAAACATAATTGTTTATATCCTAAAAATGAAAATATCTGATTGTATTTTGACTAATATTAGTCTGTTTAAAATGTTATTATAATCCTATTATTATTTGGCTTTGCAGAAAGTTTAATTACCGGCTAAGTTACGAGAAATATATCGTCTTCTTGGTGACACATAAAACGCCACTTTTCATAAATGAATAATATATTAATTTATAAGTGAAAACAATCAATAATGATAAATAGAAAAATGGTGTTATACACAAGACGTATCTCAAAAACGTCACTAAAGCGAGGACACAGTTCTGGAAAATTTGAAGAAATAATACTAATAAAAAAGTTAACTAGTTTCCATGGGAACAGATTAAAAAACTGGATACTAATTCAAATAAGTAATATCTTAGCTATGGATGATTCCCTACAGACGAGCTTCATTTCTGCTTAAGTAGGAAAGTTTATACAACTTTCAACTTATAATGCCTAATGTCATCATAAATTTTTTTTCTTTAATTTTATACATATGAATGTAAAGGTGCTTAAAGAGACGATGGGGCGTCTGATGTTTTAATTTGAATTAAGATCATTTATCAGATATTTCAAAAATCAATACCAACAAAAAAGTTTATTAAAACACGACAGCAATGCATATAGTTTGCGTTTGATACTGAATTTATAAACAAGATACATGGACAACATTGATAAGAACTGGTCCACATTTATAAGGACTCAGTTCCATCATCTTTTTAGAATTCTTATATGCCGGAAATATGTCTTGATTGCAGTCATCAGAACGCAACCAATAGTTCAAACTATCATAAATAATATTACCCATATTTCGTAATAGCGAATAAAAAAATTGTACCGCTACATCCCATAAAGGGATTTGTGTTTAGTACACGGTCTGCACTGAGTCTACGACAAAGGTTGTGCTGGGAAGTGATTTGTCCGAGAACAAGTTTAATATATCAAGGTCACTTTATGAAGACTGGGTAAACCCCAGGAGGGTCTGTAGATTGAATAACGTATACTTGTGTAGCATTACAGCTTAAACCAAAACCTGAAATATGCAGCACAAAAATCTAAATTAGCAATAAAATACATTAATTAGTGCTCTGGATTTTGTCATGTACTTCAATCATCTCTTCAATGCCATACTTGGGGTTTTCTTCTTTTACTCCCCTAAAAATGGGTTTACCTATTGTATTTACATCTTGTAAACTTGTAACATTGAAAACAGTGTAAATGTGTAAAGCGCCAGCCCCCCCCAATTAAAGATTAGGTGTTACCTAGGAGGATCTACAGATGCCACAAGGTCCAGCCGCGGCTGCTAAGTTTAAAAATTAATCTGACAGAACCGGATTTGAACCCTAGACTTTCAATATAGCCTACTCCGCTCCCCAATAGTAAATAAAGCAGGAAATTTCAGCAATTAAAAAAAATTAACTCGCTATATTCTAAATTGAGAGAGGATATAAATAACCAAAACAAGAGTTTTTTTTAATTCCGAAAGAACCATGCGATTCTAATTAGCAAAAAACCCTTCGTGGAAAAATAAAAATATCATAAACAAGGCAGTAAATAAACATAAAATAAAAAGAGATAAGATAAAAGAGAGAGTGAGAGGTCGTTTACCTAGCCTTGCAACTTTACATAGGAATGCAGTTGCTCGCACTCCAACCATATAATGGATTCCCTCAATTCTCTTATTTACCTTCCTACCTCTTACCCTTTTCCTCCGATTTAATTCCTTCTTATTTTTTCTTTTCCTTCTCTCTTTTATTTTTATTTATTTATTATATCGTTTTTAATCTCTATCCTCACCGGTTCAACAACCGCCATCCTCCTTATTTATGGTAACTGCACTGTCGAACTCCGAGAATGCTTTCGTGTTTTTCCATTTAGCTCGGAATATGTTTTCACACTACAAGGTGTAAATCGCGAGACCCGTTTATGGGTGGAGTAAATGGAAAAAAGTAAGTGCTGCATTGAAGAGATGGCTTAAGAACATGATAAAGTTAAGAGCACTGTTAATGTATACTATTGCAGATTTAGATCGCTGTGCTGAAGATCTGGAGGCTACTCTCGGGGTTTATCCAGCACAGCCTCTTTCACGTGCTGAACCATACCCTTCGAGGCTTGCAGTGGAACAGATTAATTTGTTTAAGTAGGTTGTTTTTTTTGGCTGTTTATAAAAAGAAATAAAAAAGTACGTTTAGTTAGCCTGTACAACTACAATCCATAAAAGGTCTTGGATTCACTACTTGATAGAGACTGTGCTGCTTAGCAGGAGTGTGATTTGCTCGAGATCAACCACCGAATTTTTTCCCCAATATGAGCCCCAGGGAAATCCGTAGATCCCACAAGGTCCATCTACGAGTGTTAACAGATTAAATAAATGATCTACAATACCCGGATTTACACCCGTAACCATCACCATATTAGCTCAGCAGTTAGCTATTACACTCCCTATAACTTCAAGAAACTGCATATGGTAAGATATATTATTTACTTAACTATAAAAAGAAAGTTATAATAACGAATAATTTCTTAGATAGACTGATTTGACAATGTTTTTAACAATCTTTTTTTACTCTCTAGCATACATTTTTGTTTAGTTTTTTAATTATATTATAGTGATTATTTTCTTACTTTTTTGTATTTTTGTCCATATATGTATATATCTACAGCTCTGGTGAATAAGTAATTAACTCGTATTTGTCCAGAGAGAGCCTTAATTGAAGAGAGGGAAGTGGAATCGTGTCATACTGTTTGTTGAAATAGAACATAAATGTCTACATAAAAGCAATAACTCCTTCTCTACCCAATGCCTGACTTAGGCCCTTACCCTCTACGAAAATGGCACGATTACACTTCTATATGTACGAGAAAATCATTTTGGAGAATATTCGACTAAACCACTTATTCACCGAGGCTGTAGATATATAACTTACACTATCACATCGGAACTTTTCAAACATAAAATGAGTAATTAAATGATCCAATTTTTGCGGTTTAAGACTCACGTGGCAAGGGAACACAATCAAAAGGTTTCTGGTCCGTTTTTATCGTTGCGGGCCGGATAGATCGACGACACAGAACCACCTTTATGAAAGAAGTAACAAAAAAAAATGGCCGGCCAGGTTACAATAGTAACAATAGAGCAACAATAGTAACGACACAATTGCCAAGAACCTGCAACTACAAAAGCTACCTTAAACCTTCCCACGCCGGCAGGAGGCTAAGCCATTGAGAGCATCACCTGTACCCGAAATATTAAGGTTCAGCTGAGCAGTAGACATTAATTTTAGTCAATGTGTTACAACAAAAAGTATAGAACAACAAAGCTGCAACCGTTAGCGTATTCCGAATCTGAATAAACTGCTATGGCTTATTAAATAAATAAAATGGCCGAATAAACCAATCAGATCGTTGTTAGAAGTATTGGAATTGATCTGGGAGGTGCAGAAAATAAATTTAACACGATAGATGTATAACTTATTTCATTTTCCTACCTTTCGTCCTATTTTTTAGGCCATCGTCAGGGAAGAGGGATGTAGAGTCAAACAGTAATTGATATATAAAACCTGTACCACTACGACCCGTGAACGAGTCTGGGGGTTCAGTACATGGTTAAGACTGTACTGTTTCATGGACAACGGTTCTGCAAGGAGGTGACTTGTCCCCTGGGTCACGCTCAACCGCCAGGTTTTCCCCCTTATTATGGGTACCCTATTTTTATAATATTTTATAGAGGCTGGGTGAGCCCCAGGAGGGTCCTAGATCCTATATGATCCATCTCCGGCTGCAAACTGACTAAATAAAAGTAACTGCCCGCAGCGGGATTTGAACCAGGATTTCCTGCATGGCAACTCAGTACTCAACCACTGAGCCACTCCGCTCCCTCGTATTTGTCCAATTGATATATACTGAATCAAAAAATAATTTTCAGTTTCTGTTTGACTCAATGCCCCTCTTCACTGATAGCCTAAAAATTAGGCTGAAACATTGGCATAAATAAAATAAGTTATACTTATTTTGGTGAGCGGAGTGGCTCAGCGGTTGAGCACTGAGTTACCATGCCGAAGGTCCTGGGTTCTAATCCCACTCGCTTGCGGACTTTTATTTATTCTGTTAGCGGCCGGACAATCTAGGACAATCCTGCGACTCACCTAGCCTCTATAAAGTGGGTACCCAAAACAAGAGGGAAAAATCTGGCGGTTGAGGGTGATCTAGGTCAAATCAACTCCCTGCACAACTGTGGTCCCTTCATGGGTTAGGCTTACAGATTTTTTTTTACTCTTTTGTGTAAAATTTGATGATGGAAGGCTAAAAATAAAATTTATTAATCTGATAAAATATAATATTGGATTTATTTTCCGTTGAATAAATATCCATCTCAATGTTTAAATAAAATATAGATTAAAAGTAATTTTATCGAAGAGAAGAAAACCGCTAATAAGGACCATATACAGTTATAATTATAAGAAAACTATGAGATTAAATTCTAACAACATAATATTTCGTTCGATAAGCAATTAACTAGCTTTAATAATTAATGGACCAATTACCTAAGATTGTAAGAGGTTTACTATATAAGGAAAGCCTTTAAAACGGGTACCAAATACATTCAGGCATTCAATTAATAACATGGCGCTAATCCGAAGACCAGTTAGTTTTTATAATATAAGAACTGTTATTCACATTTTTTCCACATTAATATAATCATTGTTATAAAATTTATAATATTATATCATTTCTTATAATATTATAAGAAAACAATAAATATAGAAGAGTGAAAAATGGTGAGAGAATGCAGTGAGTGAATAAATCATACAAACATAAATTAGACTTATTTTTTTAAATTAATTGACAGTACCCCCTGAACATTTTACAATCTTCTACGATATATTCAGCAAGCCATTGTCACATAGATAATATAATATAAATTTTATTTATAAGATAATCGTAGTTATTTAGGGCAAAGAAAATATAAAAATTAAAGCGATGTAGAAGCCAGATACTTTTCTCAACTTCTCCCCAATATTCGCGATCGCACTGCCTTTTCTACAACATATGGAGTCTATATTTAGTTTTTCCGGATTCGTTCCGAGACTTGGTTCCTTACCAGTTTTCATTAAGTGTGGTTTTATCCTATGACTACTAAATAGTGATTATGTTCAAATATTTAATTTTTTTTTTGTACCTCGACTCCTGAATAAACTGAATGGGGATGGATATAAGGCTGAAGATAAATACAAAATTAAGAGGTAACAGTTAAACACGAAATCAATAACAGTAACCTCATTCCATATCGATCGTGAGGAAACACCTTCCAATGATGAGTAAGGTTTCACCAATACAACATCAGAAATATATACATTACATAAAACATTGCATCATTATAAATTATTTATTATATTTTTTGGTATAAAATTTTAAAAGAATATGTAAAATTTTTCCAAAACAACAAAAATGTATAATAAATATGATCACCATATACATTTGAAGCATAAAATTCTTGTTGTGACATAATCCCAACACTACAGAACAGTTTGAACAAATGTTACCATCAAAATAAAACTGGATTTATAGTTGTTTGTTTTACGTCTTTTATGCGGCTATGGCTAATCGGACGATGCTACAGTGGTCTATATGTAGCCTATCCAGGTTTAATTAGGATGGGGATTTTTAACGAGTACCTGACATCGTACAGGCTCGGGGCCCACTTTTAACGTACGATTTTTACTGCCTTTAAAAAATCCTAGGGCCATCTGACAGGCTACCAACTGGATTAAGAGTTCTTTTAAAAATACGTAGCTTTAGTTGCAATTAGTTCATAAATCGTCCACCGAATGAAGGAACGCAATGCGAACTCCCGAAATATTAATTAGGAACGTTGTGTAAGTCTCGAAAGTAAGTAGGTTGTTGTGTCCTTATATACATACATATATACATATATATATATATATATATACTGAGAGGCATGTTTTTCAGTTTCGCATCTTATTGTGATCGAGCTAATGGACACGAAGTTGAATACAACCACGCAATTATGCTAGATAACTTTAAAAAATGGTAAGGTAATGAAAAAAATATATAATACCTTGGAGAAAAACATTATTAATCTATTTGAATGGTCTAAAGTAACACTATTCATTTTTATTATAGGCACATATATTATGATTGAATATATAAATATAAATTCTCTAAAATTTACTTTTCTTTCATTTTAATAAATAAGTGATTAGGTTTTTCGAAAACATTAAAAAAAAAAAATCCGCAGACATTGGTGCGATCAAAACGCATTGTGAGTACCTTTACTGAAGTTATTTATTTATGTAAGAGAAAAAATATTTTGAGAATTATTCATCGGATAAAACAAAATAAATAAATATGCATAGTGTTAATAAACTCAAGTTGGTAAGACGAGAGAGATTTAATTATCAACTGTCACAAATAGTTAATTATTGACAAGATAGTAAAAAATAAAATAAACCATTAAACCATCGGGAAGATAATTAAGTTAAGAGTACAATCCATGAATACATGAGTACAATCCACCATTTGAATGATGATTATTTAACTGCTAGGTTATCAGTCAAGATGAGACATACCATTATTTATATTAATGTACTTTTATTTATGGGTTTCTGAACCGTCTTCAATTATTTTATTTATTACATTTTAATTACAACCTCTCCCCTAAATATGCTGGGCACAAAAGATAAGTCACTTTTCTTTATGAAACATTAAAACAAAATTATGTAATTAATAGTATTTTATTTAAATAGAAAAAAATAAGGATTTATTTTTAGCTATTATAGTCTCACTTCATTAAAAAAATTCTTATATTAGAATTGGAATAATGAAAACTAACAACTATGTCTATATAATAATTATAATATTAACTAGGACTCTCGCCACCACTCCAACATCCGTACATACTGAGAAGAACATAAACCAACAAGTAATACTCCGAAGTACAATTTATATAAAATATTTCACCACAAACTTCATGCATGGCGATATCCATTGATTCAAGAACTATCGACAAGATTACAATGACGAATTTAACAGTTTATTTATCACCCATGATTTTTCCAATTCAATGTAACGATGACATGATGAAGTGAATTCAGAAGTGAAGACCGTTTTAAAACCCTCATTGGAGGTCGATAATGACGAGAATCAAGTACAGTAAAAAAAAAAAGTATAATTACCCAGAGGTCTTATTCGTAGTTGAACTTTATGAATGAAACCTACCGGACTGGAGGAATTGGGTTAAGGATGGACCAAGTTACGTACTTCAAACTTCTTTGTATGGTAACAACCCTCATTAAAACGCAGGACCCAGCATGAGTACAACATCAAAACTCACGAGAGATAGTAGAGAACACTACATGCCTACATCTTTCTCTTTCTTTAAATTTGTGCAAGACAATGAATAATTGAAATTAGCCACGGTGTTATAATTCTGCAAACATGATTTTCATTTTTTAAATAATAAAATAATTTGTTATTAAATTCTCGATCTGCAATCATTATTGGAAATGGATAACTAGTTGTTGGGTACGGTAGCTCAACGACTATTTTCGGGACACTCTTTCAATTGAGAAGAGATTTTCCACTTAATCAGTTTTCCCCTATGTACTCAAGATCTGCTGGAGTAAGGCGAATTTGAAGAGGCGGTCAGATTTTTAGAAACGCGAAGACGTAAAAAAAAAAAAAACTACCGCCATGTGGACAGTTTTGTAGTAGAAATCAAAAAGTACAATTTAAATGCCAAACTGTCACGAAGTAGCATATAGCCCCGGTGAATAAGTGGTTAAGTCGAATTTTCTTAATAATGAGTTTCTTTAACTTAGATTGACGGAATCATGTTATTATCGTATCAAATGAGTAGTTAAGTCGGGCATTGCCTTGAAAACGAGTAATTGCTTATATTACAACTCCATTCCAAGCCAAAAACTACGAAAATGACATGATTCCGCTTCTCTCACTAAAATTAACTCTCTTTGGACAATATTGGCAATCATTTATTCATCACGGCTGTAGATATATTCTACTCCATTCCCATGTTTTCGCTAGTCTTCATTATATCCTACAGAGTTAATAAACCCCAGGAAGTTTTACAGTAAAGTATAAAAAACTTGGTAGAGTTCAAAAGACAAGGCCTGAACTGAAGCCATAGCCTACTAAATAGTCACAGCTGGATCTGATCGATGAATAGAGATAAAGGAGAGAGAAGAAGAGAGAGAGAGGGGTGAGAGAGAGAGAGAGAGAGAGAGAGAGAGAGAGAGAGAGAGTGAGGGAGAGAGAGAGAGAGAGGGAGAGAGACTCGTGAAGACGGGTCGCTGGAGGGGGGTGGGTGCGTATTGATCCTCTGCGTAAACTGGGCCATCCCAAAATTCTGTAGGCCTACTACAAGCCCCTCAAACCGCAGTGTCCCTCCATCATCATTTAACTCCATCTCTAATCTTTGGGATCGTAGAGCAATTTTCGTTTCAACACCGATTAAGGCACAGAAACTTCTATCTTTACAACTTTATTTTAATAAGCCCTCATGTTATTATTCGAGAGACCGATTATAAACGTCAACAAACATCTTAAATGATTGAACCCATAAGGCATGTTTTAACAGTTATAATCATATCTATCTATATACCTAAAGATAATTTAAAACACTAAAATAATTGTTTAAAAACATGAAAGAGCTACATTTTTTATTTTATTTTTTACGCGAGAACTACAAAAATTAGTGGAAGACTATATTTTCTCGATCAATGAAAACTACATATGAGAAACTATAAGTGACCAACAAAATAATTTTAATTTTCCGCTATTCTGAACGGGAAAATAATATTAGATTGTGATATTTGTGGGGAAAAACATATACTGAAGGGAAAGCATAAAGTCCAGCTAAATTGCGCTTATCGGGACTGAAGAATTTCTACAAGTAGTATAAGCGGGCTTAAGTGGCCCATTAATATTTGGTAAGTTATTTATGTTTGTAATGCGGTAAAGTATACCTCACGCGCCGGCCAGTCAACCTGCTCAGACAAATAATAGTATGTATTTCTATTCAAACAGTCCATGAAAGCTAATGAGTTCATTAATGTGTAAGGTAATGTAGGTGTCTTAGTGGACGCTTGTGCAGGGAGGTGATTTGACTGAAATTACTCTTGAACGTTTTTTACCCTAATTAAGTGTACTCACTTTATATAGACTAGAGATATACACAAACCCAAATTATTACATCGAAGATTCACGACTGTAATAATTTAACTGCCGCAGTTTCGAACCCAGCACTTAAGTAGATAAACTAAGCACCCAACAACGCATGCGTATTTTTTAACATAAAATTCATCTAAGTAGGAAATCGATAATAGATTTTTGGTTAAAAAAATGCCCAATAGGGAGTAAGATGAAACCTATTATAAAGAACTTGAATGATTAATTAAAATTAATACTCAATGCATCTATGAATGAATGAATAAAGCCTTTTATTACAAAAATTAACCGGATTTTACTGACTATAATAATTTGTATGCTATTAACAATTTTATACAATATTCTGAGCTTTTTTTTTTCTGTTCATTTATCTTGGCCTTCCCTTTAGGGAGTGATGGTCTAACTTTCCTGGAGACCAAATCCTACTGGGAAGTGGAGTTCGCTGCTTCTCTCCACAGTTCCTTCCATGATTCTTTCTCTTTGGGTGTCCTCATCCAGTTTGGGTTTGCAATGGCACTTATGTAGTCACTCCATCGCCTTCTTTGCCTTCCACGTTTTCTATTCAAGTCATTCTGGAATCTCTTATCTGTCATTCTCCCAAAACAACTTTTTAGTTCCTTTAATAACACTTGTTTGCTATAATGAAATCTATTGTTTGACATTGTAAAAACTATAATTAAACCGTATAACCATAATAGCATAAAACATAAAAGAAACTAACCCCTATTTATAACTTAAAACATAGATTGGCGTTTAAACTTTTTTTTATCCTAACAAAAAGTAACTGTTTTAATATTTTGGTTCAACTCAAAACATTTATTTGTCATTGTGGAAAATCTTATTTGCTATTCTAAAGTTATAATTATACCCCTAACCATCATAACACAAAACAACCCCTAATTATAACTTAAAACAAATTACAGTTAAACGAATTGGGATTTTTGTGATTGTTGTCTGTTCTGAAATTTTTGATTGATTTGAATTAACTGTTTCATTTGTATTGCCAACTTTGATCGAACCTACTGCTTATGAATTATTTTTATTTTGGAAATACCTTTCCAGTCTGTGGCTTCCTCAATTTGAATTTTTTAGTTCTCTTCTTTTCAGATTTTAATTTGGCATTTGTCAAGATTTCTTCCTTATCTGTGGAAGTTTCTCCGTTCTCTTCAGGGGAAGTTTCTAACGAACTTTTCCTTAATACTGTATTTGTTCCAAATCATAACCATTATTAACGCCTTAATCTTTAATCTTTGAGTGATTCAAACTAGTGAGTCTTGCCGTCCGAGAGAGTTTTTTTCAATGCATGTAATGAAGCAATCTAATAACATATATTCTTATAGTGATATTAAAAATATAAGTGTATATACAAAAACGAATACAAATACACATAAGAATACTGTAAAACCAAAGATTATCGTCAAAAAGAATTGAGATAAGGAAATCGAATAACAAGGCGATTACACAAAGTCTGTTTGTCGTGACATGGACCTAGGGTCATTTGTAATGCGATATGCTGGTATACTCCACGCGCCTACCGGAGTCAACTGCTTCTGAAATATTACAATGTATTTCACCCAACATAAAACATAAACCATAAAATACGACGTAATTTTTATTTCACATTAATTTTTTGTTATTATTTCTTTTTTAATAGCGAATATTTCAGATAATAATTTTACTAATTACCTATGCTTACTTTACTGGGGAACTAAAAATCAATAAAATTTATATATTTAATTAAGAGATGTGACAAATTATTTTTAAAGATCCATATTAACCAAAGCCATTTAACTTTGAGTAAGCTCGGAATAATTCCAGAGATTATTATGTGAAAAAAGGGATCAAATGGATTTTTACAATGATAAAAATGAAGATGTCGTGTTTTCGGGAGCGGAGTGGTACAGGACTGTGTTGTCATGGCAGAAATACTGGTTCAAATCCTGCTGCAGGCCATGACTTTAATTTAGTCTGTTTGCAGCGGGAGATGGATCATATAGGATCTAGGACCCTCCTGGGGCCTCATGGAGGATAATGATCCCTGGGTACCGGCTAAGTCACAAGTACCGATTCTTATTATGTAGCCTCTGTGCCGGATATATATTCTATTATTATTGTACACATTTCTTATTCTTAAAGAGCCTTGTACTAGAATAAAATTATTTTTCGTTTCTACAATACAACGATAAGAACAAGTTATTTGAAAAAAATAGGATGCTAATTAAAAGTAAAGCACGGTAAAATGTGGTAGATCGTTTAAGGGAAGATAAGAGAGATAGAACAATGGAGGATAAGAAGGGAGGTGCAAGGTCAGCAGAAGAAAGTGCTTACAACCACCTCGTGTCTTCTTCTTTAGCCTGCTCTATCTACTCTTCTCTTATCATCTTCTCTATACACTGTATTGTACACATGTAAACAATAATTTATAATAGAGATTATCCACGACAAGAAGTGGGTCAACCGAACGAACTGCCCTACGGTTTCATTCCAACTACTTACTATATTTAATACAATCATTAAGTATAAACCTAAATTTTCTAAAATTTGTCAAACTTAAAAAAATAAAATAAAATAGGTAGTCTGTCATAAGAACTGCCAACAGAAGTGAAAACACAACATTTAGGAATAACTGTGTTCCTTTTTGAATTTCTTAATCAGTTATAGTTTGAATTATTTAAAGTTGAAATTGTTAACATTAGTATAGCTTTCACATTATTAGTACTCCGATTAATAATTATGTACATTTTCAAGTAGTTTATTTATTAATCAAAACAAATAATAGGCTACTCAAGCTCAATACAAAATATAAATTAAACTTAATTGAAATAATAATTAGAGAGGAAAATAGATGACTGGAAGATCTAATGAATGATGGGATTAGTTGGGGGTGCAGTCGTAAATAACATCAAATAAGTGAAACTTATTTTTTATTAGTGCCGACGTTTCGACCTACGTAGTAAAAGACGAAGAATGACAACTGGACATGACTTCCTTCAGAAGCACTTGCATCGAATTGGAGTGGTGGACTCACCATTATACCCTTATGTTCCAATGCTGAAGGAACTGCAGAATACCTTACGACATGCGATGGCCTTATGGACGTCACTTGTGAGGCAACGAAGGACGAGCTACTGGGCGGCAAGGCGTCGGATGACCGAAAGGCCATGAACGGGCGTTGCCTGAAAGAAAGAAAGACCTACGTTGAAGGTCATTTTCAGGGCAAATGGAAGGAGAGGCTATGTGAACCGTATAACTATTTAAAAAAAAATATTATTAAAAAGTGGAGTATTATAAGTTTTATTAATAAATGGAGAGAGTTTATATAAATATAACAAGGAGGAAATAACAATTAGTATACAGTTATATTATTTCCATCGTCCAAATCCTTCTTTATTTGCGTCCAAATCCTTCTTTATTTGCATCCATTAGCAACTAGAGGAGCATGATGCTGAAGCCGGTGACGCGAACCCAAAAGTTTTTCCCTTATCAAAAATCGCTCAAACACTCCTAAAGAAGTTTTCACTTCTTTCATTTATTAAAGTATAAATAATAGTACATTAGTGGAAAAATTCCAACTAAAAACCTTAAGTCTCTAAACTAAAACAGGAAATTAAAAATACCTGTCCAATATTTCGCCTATTCAGGCATCCTCAGGGCAGAAAGAGAATAATAGCAAACCAAAAGATGAATAATGCACCCAAAAAACACACATCCCACCACCTCCAAGGCTCAAATGCAACTCCAGAGTAATTTTTCCACTAATGTATTATCATTTATTTGATGTCTCTGTTGACCGTTCCCTTTTTCAAATTATAAATAATAAATATATATTTTAATATAGAAGAGCCAAGTTCAAAAGAGGCATTAAATACGTGTTATGATATTAGTAGAAAAATTCCAACCAAGAAGTCGCAAGTCCCCTAACTAAAAACAAAATACCTGTGAATATTTGGCCCATTCAGGCATCTTCCGAACAGAAAGATAATAAGGTGTCAGCTCCGCAGGTAGTCACTTCGAGTTATGTCACGACGTTTCATCTTTTCATTCCTTTCCTCTTTTAATATTCTCGAATTATATCTCACCATGTACCAGAGGCACTGCGATAAGGAGTCTTATCACGCCCCATATGTACAATCACCTATGTACTAGGCCTCACTGCCTATTGATTATTATATTTATCTTTTATTATTCTACAGGGAATTGCCATCATAATTTTATAAGGACTAATAAAAAACAAAATAAAAATACTGGGAAGCATTTTTGTTACTGTCATCACTTTCTCTTGCGTAGATAGTTTTGGTTTGCGAATGCATTAAATTGGTTTTATAATTTTATTGATAATTTTTCATATTTTAAATTAAGTCAAAGATTCTAAAGGGAACAAATAAGCTGTCTTTGTTAGACGTTTTGGATTAAACAAGATTTTTTGAGTGTCCATATAGCCTGATTGTCGGACGGCTGAGTTTCAGAATCCCAATAATTTCATTAAATATACAAATATCTAATTATGGGAAATGTGTACATTTCGGTAAACATTTCATCAATATATAAATGTTTCAACAAACATATATATTCTATACTTCGAGATATTAGTTGAAATTGTATATCTTGATGAAATATAACCGAAATATGCACATTTCCGATAATTACACTCTTTTATTCAAACTAAAATTCACGATTGTTTTCATTTTCGAGAATATTAAAAAGGAAACGAATGAAAAGTTAAAACTTGTTATGACAACCTCGAAGTGACAACCTGCGGAACTGATACCGAAACTGCAGCAAGGCACTAGCTTGCTTCCAAGGGCTAAAATTCAACTACTGAATCATGAATCATAGGACGGATAGCGGATAACAGCTGGAAAAGGTTAGATATAAACAACTGACAAAAAAAAATTAATAGAGAATGGACAATCCACCAACCAAACTTCAAAAAGAATAATAAACAACACCAAAACAAACCATACAAAAGACAAGAAACCATATAAAAGAGGAAAGTAAAAGTGCAAGAAAAAAAGGACAATAACATGACCCCAGTTGGCACACGCCTATTCCACAAAATATATTAATATAGAAGAGTTTAAGCTCAATAAATACAAAAAGAAACGATAGGTGAAATATCGACAGGCAGGCATTTTTGTTTCTCGTTTTAAGTTAAGAGACTTAAGAACTCTTGGTCGGAATTAATATCTTAATAAATAAATATTCTAATTCAGTAAATTATAAAAAAATGCAACATCTCGGTCTTCTTCAAGCAACTCAAAATAAATATGCAAAAATGTTCCACCAAAACATGTCTTAATAATTTTGTTTACCTCGCCCATCGTTGCTATTTTTGAGAGTTGCCATGAACAGTTTTCACTAAAAATACTTAGAGGCCCAATATTTGGAATTTCTAAAAAAAAACATTTATCAATTAAAGGCTATCGATTTCTAATTAAATTATTTGAATAAGTCTATACGTGGAACGCTTATTGAAAGTTTATTAAAAAATTAGCTTAAACAATAAATTTCAAACATTTTTTTTTTTTAATAAATGGGCCCTTTATTATTCTTTTTACCGAACTTGTTATTATCAAGTGATGATATACATACTTATTTTCAATAGTACCTGGATACTGAAACCTGTTTTCCGGGCTACAAAGAAACCATATAAAAGGTAGGAAGGGCATAAAATAACCCAAACTAATTATTTAAGGAGATTGTGTTGTTTATAAGATTGAAATATTCACAATATATCCCTTCAGTTATCATTAATTTCAGTAAAAATAAAAATTATTTATATCATGAAAGGAAAGAGGTAGCCCAGTAGGAGATCCCTGCTGCTGTTCCGAAGGTCGTGGGTTCAAATCCAACTGTGAAAGATAAATTATTTAATCTGTTAAAAGCCACTGATGAACCCTGGGGGGTCTGGAGACTCTTATAGGGCTCACTCAGCCTTTATAAAGTGGGAACGGTCAATTGGGGGGAAACGCGGTTGAGCGTGATGACGGGCAATTCACCTCCCAGCACAACCGTTGTCCTAAAAACTCTACCATGCTCCGAACCAAAGGCTTTAAAATTTGTATATATAATGAAATTATTAGGATTCTGAAAATCAGACGTCCAACAATCAGGCTATATGGACACGCTAAAAATCTTGTTTAATCCAAAACGTCTAACAAAGACAGCTTATTTGTTCCCTTTAGAATCTTAGTCTTAATTTAAAATATGAAAAATTATAAAACCAATTTAATGCATTCGCAAACCAAAACTATCTATGCAAGAGAAAGTGATGACAGTAACAAAAATGCTTCCCTTTATATTCATTTTATTTTTTTATTAGTCCTTATAAAATTATGATGGCAATTCCCTGTAGAATAATAAAAGATAAATATAATAATCAATAGGCAGTGAGGCCTTGTATCTAGGTGATTGTACGACACTGGAGTATATATGGGCCGTGATAAGACTCCTTATCGCAGTGCCTCTGGTACATGGTGAGATATCCTTCTTGCAACTGCAAGGCATCACCGTTCAGCAACAGGCGTCAAGTACATTCAATAAAGATTCAAGAATATTTTTGATCAAAGAAAATAAAAGCAATTTTTAAACTTTGTAATTGAACTTATCTAATGAATAAAACTTTATAACCCCAGTCCTACGGTAAAACATTTTATAATGTATGGATAACCGATTTTGAGAGAACAACGGTTTCGAAGTTCCCTCATGCATCGGAAGGAAAAAAAAACGCGGTATTCTTATGATATTAATAACACTGCTGATCAATAGAGGTTTATTTTTCACACTTATAGTTTTGCTTTTATTAAAGTTAAGAACATAAATAAGTTTAATCATTCATAAATGCGAAACTATACTTTTTAAACATTGGTGCTTTTGTCTTTATAGCCTTAAAATACCTCTGTTAGAGCCTTCAAATATGTTGGAAAATTATATGTTTTTTTCACGCATTTGCGGGTTCGGAACTGAGATGGGGGGACACGTCCAACCACCGTTTAATAACACAGCAGTTGTTATTAAACATCCGAAATTGTTTAATTAGGTTGTGTCCCAGATAACTAATTGTTTACCCTCCTCCCACAAAATATCACGTGGAAGTTTCAGACTCTATACAAATTTATTAATAATGTATTATTATTGTTATGTTCTAAGAAGCCCTATGTATTAGAGAAAGAAGTAATTGTATTCTTATTTATACGACTGTAAAAAATTAAAAGTAGTTGCGATCGTGTCCAAGTTTTAAATAACTGGATTATTAGGGCCTTGATATTTGTGGATCCATTATCGACATTTCGATACAGAAGTGTGACAATCAGAGTGATATAAATTAATATACAGTAAGATAAAAGAGGCACATATTTTAAGGAATTTTATAAATTAGTAAAAATTCTTAGTTATGCCGTTTTCCCGAGTGTGACGAAAATGTAGGTCCTGAGTCTGTGCGGTGCCAAATACTCCTTAAAGATCCCTACCCTAATAATAATTGTATAGGCAAAATTTAGGGCTCCTCCTGAAACATCTTCAAATTAGCCATAGTAGCATTAAGTATTGTTTAAAGAAACCAACAAACAAACGAAGAAATGCGAGCGTAAAATCAATCAGAAGTTAAACTAATGAATTAGGACCCACTTACTCCAAGGTCACCTAACTCGGAAATATTGTTTACATCGGAAGAAGATTGTTGTACATGAGAAGAAGAAGAAGAGGGAAAGAGTATTATCAAAAACCAGGTCAGGGTCTCTCCCTCATTCCGCTCCACATCACTTTCTATTCCCATCTCTTCTCATCACCATTTACGTATAGTTTATTACATAACAGTCATGGAATGCATAAAATATATAAGGTTCAGCTAAAGTGTAATTAAGAAAATGATTTTATGAATTTAGGGATTTACCTAGAATGAGTCAATATACAAAGTAAGGTATACAAATATTCTGAAGATATGGCAAAACTTCGTAACGTTGTTAGTGAAAATCTTAAGTGAAAACATTAATAAAACCATACAAGAAAGGAAAATTGTATTCTATCAAAAATTCCTAGGAAAATATATTAAGTTCCTTTTAGATATCTATTACTTTTACATAGGTCTATCGTTCTTCCATTCGATACATTTTCTGCAGGAGCTGTTTCTCTTATTTTACCAAATAACCTTTTTAACTTTTATTTTTGAAAGTAATCTGTTAATCCAGCCTATTTTTAAAATAATATTTTTTGTTGAGTTTTTTTTTTTTTTTAGAATAACCTCCTAGAAGTTTTTCGTATTCAATATTTTTTCCCAATATCAGCTTGTTGATTCTGGAATAATTCATCTTTATAATGCGTCCTTACATATCGCGATTTCCAAGTACTTTGGTGTTTCATCCATTTCTTCATTTGATTTTAAGCTACATTCATGGTCGGCGAGTTTGAGTCCCAATTTTTAATTTGAAGATGAATAATTTAGTAAATCACTGAGGGGATATCTAAATTTGTTTGATTATTTTTCCTTCCACTTCCACTGGGTTGGCGTGGAATTTTCTCCAAACAGAGATCAAAGATTGGTTTTCAATGTAATATTGTATTCATGACCATGGAAGAAAGACAATTTCCAGGATTTTATATAAGTTTTAACTTTTTAACTTTGAAAGAATGTTTTGACCTTAATTAATGATTTGGACTTATGGTTTTAATGAAGTTGTATGAGGAATGAATATTGATGAAATTGAGAATGACAAATAAATGTCGAAACGTTTTTTAATCATTTGTAAAGTTTAAAAAACAAACATTGACTGGAATGTGTTTTTTTCTTCTCTATCCTATTAAATTAATTAATTAATTACAAATATAATAATTGGTCGTATAAATTTTGCATCCTTTTATTTTATATTCATCTCTTAACCTGTATCGTGGATATAAATGTCGGTTTCCAACAAAATATTCCTTAATACTTGAGAATGTGCTCTGACTTTCTCCATATTCCCAATAGAACAAATATTGGGAAGATGCGATGATAAGAATTAAAAATAAGAAAGAACGAAAAAGGTTTAAATCTAGCGGTAAAATTCCCGTTCTCGTATTTGATTTTGTTGTGAGAAGACGACGACAAGTAAAACTAAACCAAGCTGACCGAAAAATACAAAGAAGTAGTGATTTAAACGAATACGTATTAGGCTACACTTACATTGGATCCGATTCGGTGCGACGTGATTCTATCACATACGATGCTGGGTTGTATACATTATACATATTTTACTATACATTATAGTAAAATATAAATGTATTAAAAATAATCTTAATTTTATAAATTTAAAGAACCAAATGTTATAACTATCGATATATTTCAGTCATTTGGTTTGCTAGCGACGTCTCATCGTATCACACCGGATCCAATGCAGGTGTAGCCTTAGACAAAATATACGTATAGCAACGGTTTGGTGCGTGTTCACCTACTTAAAAGGGAAGTTAGGTTTACATAGGGTATTCGTAGTTGCAAGAAATATTTGGCGTAAGGAAGTAAGAGGAGAAAAATTCCGTGATGAGAGAACTATTAAAAATCTGAGGGTTCGAAGATTGTCATAAGAATGACCATTGAGACTATGATTTGGAAGGTAGTAGGTGGTGGGACGTTTATGAACGATTGGGGTATGTGGATATTAAACCTCCGGGTTCACTTAGCCTTTTTTAATAGAAATTTGGCCTCCTTTATTCCTTACAGCAGCACATTAAATGCTAACAGAGCACCTGATTTCTTTCATTTAAAAAAACCTAATCAGCAGAAATAGTCCGAAGGTATTTTAATATAAAAAATGGAACAGTTACAATACAATTATTACTTTAAATATTAAATCCTACTAAAACAATGTATGATAATAATTGCCTTTGAAAATAGTGAATAACTGTGTCCCATAATTTTAGTTTAGTTTAAACATTTTATGAACCAACGAAAATTTATTAAATCAATTAATTATTATAAAATTATCATTAAGAAACAGTGTAATCCAAATAGAAAGCAGTAACAGCCAATGATGTACTGATAAGTATATTAATATATGAATAATGTACTGAGTTCTAGTGGAACAGATTTTTTATCATCAACGAAACTAATTATAAACCTGAAGAGTAAATGCATCATTAACAACAACAATGAAGAAAATATTTTAAATCATTTCAAGAAAACCTTCTTTAATTTGTTGAAACATTAAAACAAACAATACGCCTTTAATAAGTTTAATTTTAATGACTGTTTATAGCCAGCCCAGCAGTTGATGGCATAAGATACAGCTAGCGCTACCTATGAGCGGCTGATAGGAACTACAACCACGTGCACGGTGAACTTGAGGGCGACGACCCAGACACAATAATAATACATTGCCCTCATTTTCAAGGTGGCCCACTGGGGGTCCCAGTTACCCCCAAACACACATGAACGATTAGAGTAATTTCTTTTTATTGTTATATTATGACATATTACATGAATGTTCTAATCTTTTGGCTTCTTAGTATAGTGGACTAACCTAAAAAATAGGTTATGAACAACAATTTAACTATTATGAGTATAACAAGGCTTTACAAAAATAAATAAAATATAAACCATGCCGGATGTTCATGATAAGTAAAGAAACCCAATAACGCGACTCCATTAAAATAAAACACATCCCATTACCGCTAAATATTATAAAAAGTAAAAACATGGTTTGGTTAACAATAATACATATATCAATACAATTGATCCAGAAGCACGTACTGATTTCTTTAGGCTAATAATAAATTGCCCTTCCCTTTATTATATACTAATAAAATTTAGCATGCAATAAAGTGAAATACAGTTCAAAATTTTATAAAATATATTTAAAAAATACCAGGAGATAACAATTTTAATTAAATTTAAATAGCATATACTGATTCGCTAATTTGCTATGCGATAACAAAGAATTATCCAAGTATGTGATGGGAATAAATAAATATGCATGGTATACCAGTAGCAATACTATACTAAAAGACAAATTATAAAATAGAATAGAACAACTTAAACAAAATGTTATTTTTTTTCTGTTTTAAGTGTAAAACACCTACAACAGTAGCACTAGCAATATAGTATCTACTTTTATGATTCCAAACATTTCTACCAATTATATACATGTGATAAGCATAAAATGTCACTAACCATTGAAAAGCATTGTAGTGGAAATAAACCAATCCCTGTCCGTAGAGAAAACAGGGGTCTTTCCAATGATCAGGCTTCAGTTTGAAGAACTTCTGATACGCTGACATCGCTAAATAAAATAGATAAAAAGATAGTATACTAATGTTAACATAAAACCTATACTAAATAATTAACAAAGATAAAATTTTAGTTTTCAGTAAAAGGTTATTAATTCAGCAAACCATTGTACCGGCATATTATAACTTCAACAAAAAACATCCCAAAGTTATAAAGAAATTAAATTGGGAAAAAGAGCAAGTTAAGGGTGTATCATAGTTTTAAAGTCACATGAACAACTCAAGTGCACAACCATTTTAAATAAAATGCAGCTGTAATGTTAAAACATTGAAATGAGTAGTGATTTCACACTAGATATAATGAAATATTGCTATCAAAATAAAATATAAACACCATTGCTACGCTCAAAATAAATATATGACCACACGAAAGAATGAAGTTTCAAACAAAGGTAAATAAATTTTAATCTGTATTTTAGTCAGTCTCTAAAATCATGTGATTGATACCAACTAACTAATTGAATTCAGTAAACAGGAGAGCTTACCTTTAGCATAATCTTCAAGTAAAAGATGAAAGTGGCCAAGTTTACAATATGTTTTAGGGTCAATATTTACACTTTCTTTAATATCACTTGATTCGTCTTTACCAAGTTCTTTCCTTCTCTCCTTTTCTTCTTGTGCTTGCATTAGCATGCGTTCCAAGTATTTTACAGCCTTCAACAAAGAAACATAGTAATAGGCCGAATATCATGGAGAAAAGAACACTATAAGCATTTTAAATACACCTACCTTCAAAACTAAATCCTTCTTTTTACTTTCTTCAGGTGTATTAAGTTTCAAAAACCCAAACTGCCGACTAAAAAAATGCAATAGTTTCTAGGTGAGTAAATATGTTTTACTGAACTGATTACTATGTACTACGGTAAATATTTGCCCTCTAAATAATTAACTCATTCACAAAACAAAAAATAAAGGATTCTTTCGATAGCTAACAGTTATGTTGAATGATTAACAAGTTCTATTGTGTAAAATAAGATAATATTAAATGCTAACAATGCTTATACAGAAGGATAAACCATGTATAACAATTGCAAAAATATAAATCGTATACTTCAACTTTTTTTTACCTATCTAGCTCAGATAACACCTGAAGTTCTTGGGGGGTTAGATTAATTTCATCTACTTCTTGTGCCATTATTTAACTAAACCAAGTCTTATCACCTTGATCTGTTAATCTTTCCACCCCATAGCCACTGTTTTAAACGTAAAAAAAATATGAACTCCATCCTTCAACCGATTTTTAACACGATAACCAACGATACATATCGTTAGTTAGAAGACATCCGATGGCACTATTTTTATGAAACGGCAAGAAGCCGCATACGTTTTAACAATAAACCGCAACGATGTACACTGTACAACATAATCATAATCGGAATGATATTGTGTCCTCAATTCATATATGACCTCACTAAGTTCATGTCTTGAACATGACAACTTCCCAGTTTCACAACAAACTGTCTTATAAATGATTACCATGCTTACTGCCAGATGCCGTTGATTTCAGTTCAGAATAATATTAGTTATATATTTTTGATTTAATAAATATTAAATAAGCTGAGTATTCTGATATTTAAAATAATGCAATACTTTTTGAAATATTTAATTGCAAAGATTTATATGAAGCCTCCCCTTCCGTAAGATCAAGTACTCTCGGCAAGCTGTTGTTTTGTGAATGAGCCGATCATAGTGTGTAAGAATAATAATTGTTGTTACTTTTATTCCAATGCATTGATAGGTTGTTAATATTAGTTATTTTATTTATATCCGTGGCTCCGGCCGTGATATGCTATCATATGTCCAGCTTAACTAGAACAAGGGTCCTTGAGACGCAAGGAGAAGACTGTGAAAATACTGTTAAGCGTAAAAGGAACTCGGTGAATACCAGTGAAAAATTTACTAAGAAAACTAAATCAGACGAAAACATGACTGATGCTACGAAGCAAAAAAGAGCCAACTTTTCAGCTTTGACACCTACTGTTAATGGCTTAAACCGAACACCCAATGTTATTAGTTTAAAACCTGGAGCTGCCAAGAAGCTCACCATCAAAAACCTGAAAGGTTAGTAATCCAATTAATATATGTTTTGGCTATGAGGCTTAAGTTATTGTTAGTAAGGTGTTAACTGTTAGTTTCATTATTTATTCATTTAAATCTTTGTAACAGAAAAAAGTTGTTCCACTCATGGATTAAAACAAATCTCGTATTGTGATTATAGTCGGATACTGTTTTAACCAAAATTATTCAACCTCAAACTAATAGAGTATTTCCTGACATCGGTTGAACTTTATTTAGCAATTTTCAAAAGTTAGTTCTGTTGGATTGTATCATGACATTTGAAGTTAGTATGTTTTTGTAATCTACTGATTTTCATTGCTTGTCATTAGTCTCTAATATGACCAGCGATTCTTTTAGAATCCCTTCAAATACATTTGAATTAATGCTGTTATGGATCATGTTCTAACTCTTTTTATATTGATACCTTATCTATTAATTTTGTTAATAAAATAATTACATGAAATTTTTATTAATAATAGTCTTTAATCAATTTATTATTATTTTGGTTGTACTAAATTAAATAATATAAGAATATTCAGCAGTCATTAGAAGGTAATAACATTGTTAACTCACTCAGCATGCATCTTATCTTTTATTTACTCCTGTTAGTTTAAATTAGACAATAATTATATGTGCATGTCTTGTAATAAAAAATATTAATTATTTTGTTTTCAAAATTATTTGTTGTAATTTAGACTTGATGCTATTGATATACCATATGTATCTTCATGGATTGTCTCATTCCTTTTTGTTTATAATTAAGAATAAATGAATTTGTTACACTCCATGAGTATATCGTTACTACTCAACTTAATAAATATATATATATATATACATATATATATATATGAAAACTTTGTTTTACAACAGCATTTATTAGATCTGAATTTATACTTTTATAGCACTCTAGTCTTTTCTATACTTTTTAATGATTGGTGTTATTTCATTTAATGTTTTTAAAATTACAGAGAAACCTAAACTTCCTGAGAATTATCAAGAGCAAACTTGGGAAAAGTTGTCAGAAGCTGTTATTGCTATTCAAACCTCAAGGTCCATTAAATACAGCTTAGAAGATTTATATCAAGCTGTGCAAAACATGTGCAACCATAATATGGCTTCCTCTACTTACGAGAGCCTAAAAGGTAATAAATGTTAAGCTATTTAAAAAGGGGTTTTTGTTATTCGCCTTTATGATTGTCTCTAAATATATTATTATTCTATTAATATTAATCGATTAACATTTCTTTAAAAATTTTCATGATTAATTATCAGCTACATTGGACAATTTATCTTGGAGATATGAAAGCTCCTTTCATAAGTTCACTCTAAATACAATAAATTTTCACTCATATTAAAAGTAAATCCGATGTTTTCTTGATATTGCATTTTGCACTTATTTAGTGCAGGTAATATCAAACATCGTGAAGATTAGTGAGTGAGTTTGTTAGAAAGTCTGTGGAAAGAGCAAAAGAGGGGTTGATGTTTACATAGTTGCCGTGTATCAACACTTTGACAGAAACTAGTGGAAAAAAAAATTATAATCATTCCAATTCTTATTTATTCACGGTCTTAGTAAAAAAATTCACCACAAATGGAACAGCCGTCAACGGACCTTCTGATGATTCTGGACCTTCAACTTAAAGATTTTTAGAGGAAAAGCTTAAGATCATCATCATCAGTCTGGTTTTGCTTTTAAATCAAAATGCTTTTTCTTTCCTCAACTGATTTAGAAAAAATACAGAGAAAGAAAAATTGCAATGAACTACACTTCTACCTGTCACAATTGTATGCTCACTACTTTGATGAGATCCTTTGACTCCGTAAACGAAGGGGACTACTTAAATAAATAATTAATGCCTATTTATTTATTATTCTGGCTTTAATTTTTCCTAAGATTATTCCTCTCTGCTTTTTAAAAAAGAAAAATGTTGTTTCAGTCTATTCTTAAATTTCTAATCAGTTTAAACATCTTTCCTTTCACTTAAACCTAAGATGTCCACGTAGCAAAAGCTTGGTTTATAGCACCAACATGACACGTCCATCCCGGAAGTAGAATATAATAAGAATAAACCTAAGATTTCAACAATTTCATTTATGTTAAAATGATTATGTACCAAACAAATCTAAAATTTAGGTTTCAATTCATACTTCTATACGCACACCATCTTGATGAATTCTCGCTTATGAGCTCTCAGAAATGATCCGAAAATGACATAAGCGCCTAATCTGACGGCTTTGAGTTGTCACTCTGTCTATGCGAGTGCATGATCCCTTGACAATATATTACAGTTATGTACATTTTGCCACCTTTGTAAAATGCTGCTATATACTCTAAATTCTTGACAAAATTATATATCTGTTTTTTATTTTTTTTTTGTTTAGGGTGAAATTTGTACAATAATTATATTTGCTATTATTTTCTTGAAGTCTTTTGCATAATGTTTCTCCTTCGATGATTTCGTATTAAAGAATTTTATTAATTTTCTTTATTGATTAAATAAGGAAAAGAAATATTTTAACACAGCTTGCTGTTTAGTTTTAGTCACTTGTTATTCTTCAAAATATTCCTGCTTTAGCATTAAATAATGCTGTATTTTCATAAATAAGTTATGATTTAATTTAAATCAATTACAACATTTTGTGAAATGTTTTTGTGTTTGGGGGGCAAATGTTTGGTTTAAATTTGTTTACTATCAAAATTTCTTTATCATTACTCGTTTATTACTATTTAACCTGTGATAATTATTTAAAATCAGAAAATCCTAATTTTTGTTATTGGTAGGCATTATTCCAGTTTCTGCCCCTTATATCATCAATACTGATATTTTTGGCGACATCTTAAGCTTCCCCATCAACTTTGTATTCCTTCATTTTGCAATTGAATTCTTCCTTATGCCCATGTGACCACTTCCTGATTTGTTTGTGGGTAGTTGCTGTAAGGGATGTTGCTAAAGATTTAGTTCTGACCATCAAATGGTATTGTTTGATTTTGATTAAGTTCTGTAAAGACATATCTTATTCATTATACATAAATTTCAGTAAATTATTTTATTATTTGTTTTAGGTTTAACAGAAAAACATGTAAAAGCAAATATTGATGAATTTACTGGTGATTCAATGGATCGTTTAATTTTTCTTAAGAAAATGAATGATTGTTGGCAGTCACATTGCCGTCAAATGATAATGATTCGTAGTATATTTTTGTATTTAGATCGTACATACGTTCTACAACGTTCTTCTGTAAACTCTATTTGGTAAATTATGTATTTAATGTATTTTATGAGATTTATTTTATTTTATTTCATTTGTTACTTAAAATTGTTTCTTCTTTTTAATTACAGGGATATGGGATTAGATTTATTTAGGCACCATATAGTGATGAATAGCTTGGTTCAAACTCGTATCGTCGATGGTCTCCTAATGCTAATCGAAAATGAAAGGCAAGGAGACACAGTTGATAGGACTCTTCTCAAGTCACTTCTTAGAATGCTGTCTGATCTTCAAATTTACCGAGATGCTTTTGAGTCTAAGTAAATTTTTGTTATCATATTATACTTTTTGTTTTCATCTTATTTATTTATCATAAACTTTCTATATTATTCCTTTTAGGTTTTTACAAGCTACTGAAAGATTATACGGGGCTGAAGGGCAAAAACTTATTTTAGAGTTAGAGGTTCCTGAATACCTTCACCACGTTGATAAGAGAATAAATGAAGAAAATGAGCGCCTCTTACACTATTTAGATCCATCTACTAAGTAAGAACAAATTTTTATTTATTATATCAAATAATTTTTCACTTTAGAAAAGATACGATAAATGAATTTCTCTTTTTGGCTTAATGAACATTCTCTATCAGTTATTAATTTTTTTATAGTCTAAATAAATTTTAATGTAGAAAGATTAAAGGTATTAGAATTATTATTTATCTTTACTTCTCTAGAACAGTGAAGCAAAAGTAGAAATAATTTATAGTTAAATGAACTTCAATAAGAGGAATTGGCGTTTTAATTTGAGTAATTAAGTCCTTGTGCTATCTGAGTTACTGCTTCTTTTTATTTTATCGTCATTACAACTGAAAATTATCAGTCATTAATTAATTATTTTATAAGTTTTATGGGGCAGGATCCTGATTCTGAAGTGTTACTCTTTTTTTTTAATAAAGCAAAACACTTTAAACGAATATTTCTTCCTAGAGACAATCTTTAGATATCCTGTACTAAAGTGTATAACTCTTGAAAAACCTTTTTGTGACAAACACCTTCTCTAACATACAGAGGCAGCATTTTATATAATTTTGTTACAAGGAGATAAATTTACCTTTCTTAATGGACACTTAAATATTTTTATGAAAATCATATTGGAATGCTGATAAAACCTTCAAAATAAACCATAACTATCTCGCTACCATAACTATAATAATCTCTCTTCACTCAGTCCACTGTTGCCTCCTGAAGTTGTACTCTCGGTCACATCCTCTTCTTGGTCTACACAGCAGATATCCTAAGTTCTTCAATATTTGATCATTTTTATTTCTTGTTGCATTTATATAATTACTTATAATGTATTTTAATTCTACCGTCTTTTATAGGTGGTGTTTAATACATTCTGTAGAAAAACAACTTTTAAGTGAACACCTTGTTACAATTCTACATAAAGGGTTGGATTCTTTGTTAGAAGAGAATAGAGTAGAAGACTTAACTCTTTTATATAACTTATTTACCAGGGTTAAAAAAGGACTTGTTGAGTTGTGTATAATGTTTAATGGTTATATAAAGGTACGTGAAATTAAATTATTATTAAATAAGTAGTTTTAGGCTATTTATTTTACCTTGTTCTTTAATACATTTATCATTTGTTATGTTTAGAAAAAAGGGAGAACAATAGTAATTGACCCAGAAAAGGATAAAACAATGGTCCAGGAGCTACTCGATTTTAAAGACAAAATGGACAATATAGTTACAGTTTGTTTTCAAAAAAATGAAAAGTTTGGTAATAGTCTTAAAGAGGCTTTTGAGCATTTTATTAATCAGCGAACCAATAAGCCTGCTGAACTAATTGGTATATTTAAAACTTTAATTTTGTATTACATACATGAATGCTAAAGCTATATTCTTGAAATCATATAAAACGTAAATTTGTTTTAGCTAAATTTGTCGATGGGAAGCTAAGAGCAGGAAACAAGGAAGCCACTGAAGAAGAATTGGAAAGATTGTTAGACAAAATTATGGTTTTGTTTAGATTTATCCATGGAAAAGACGTTTTCGAGGCATTTTACAAAAAGGTTAAAATATAAATATTCATTTCAATTAAATCTTTGTGGGTATATAGAACCATCTAACATTATGATTTATTTTCTTAGGATCTGGCTAAGAGATTACTTGTTGGGAAGTCAGCAAGTGTTGATGCCGAGAAAAGTATGCTGTCGAAACTCAAGCAAGAATGTGGAGGAGGTTTCACATCCAAACTTGAAGGGATGTTCAAAGATATGGAATTGAGTAAAGATATTAATGTGGCTTTTAAGCAGGTTAATAATGATCTATTTCGCTTGATAAATAAGGATTATCTTTATTTAACATATTTTAATTACTTTTGTTAATTACTTACAGTACATGAGCAATTTGAAAAATTCCTCGCCATTGGAATTGACTGTCAGTATTCTTACTATGGGATATTGGCCAACCTACCCGGTAATGGAAGTCAATGTGCCACCTGAAATGGTTCAGTTCCAAAATCATTTCACTCGTTTCTATTTAGGAAAACATAATGGTCGCAAACTTCAGTGGCAGCCCACTCTTGGACACTGCGTTTTAAGAGCTGAGTTTACTCAGGTAACAATATCAGTCTTCATTTATTAATTACGCAGACAAATTTTCCATTTAAGTCCTATTTTTTTTGTCCTATTTACTACATTATAATGTGGATATTTCAAATGAATTATTACTCTATCTTTAATATTAGATGTAACACTTCTTTCAATATCTCCAAAAATTTTATTAGTTAAGGAGATAACATTAACTCTAAATTCGGGACAGGTTATTGATTGTAAGATGCGAGGTATTGATTTGAATACGTGAATATTTATTTTGTTTTAAATTGTAATTAATTTTATTTTGCAGGGCAAAAAAGAATTACAGGTATCACTTTTTCAAGGGCTTGTACTGCTTTTATTTAATGATTGCAATGAAATTAGCTTAGAAGATATTAAGGCTGCAACTAACATTGAGGTATGTTTTGTCTGTGATATTTTTTTAATTATATAAGAGTCCCTTCTTTTTTTTAATTTCAACTATTTAATAATAATGTTTTGGTCATGTGAATATTTTTTAAATTTTATTATTGTATTTTTCCATTTATAATTTAAAATTTTCATGAATACTTCCAGAATTTAGATACAGTATATTTTTTTTTCAACTGCTCAATTATCAGTCCTTGTTTTTTTAACAATTTCAATAACTGAATTTTATTTATTTAAACTTTAAATTATTCTTTTGATGCTATATTTTATAACTTGGATTATAATTTTTTATTACTAAACAGAGATGCAACCTTCATTAATATTTAAATAAATTCTCAAATCAGTCACTGTTAGTTTTACGAGAAGCCGACAAATTACATGTTATGGTTTTGGTTATTTAAAAATTCAATGAACAAAATTGATGAGAAGTTTCTTGAATTTTACAGTTCATTGGTTTAAAATTTATTTCATAATTTTGTATTTTTCCATGCCTCATCACAGGACCCCAGCCTAACAAAATGAAAATATCTTTTATTTCTCATATCCTATGCTCATTCTTGGCATTTATTACATGACATCTAATTATTGGATATTTTATAAGAACCCTTTTATGAAAGTTTGAATTGTTTTATTTTTCATCTGCATAAAATAACTCAAGAAATGAGGTTCTACAGTTTAAGCCTATGTTGCTGTGGTAAAGAGGATAGTATTATGATTTATTTATATTGCAGCTTAACAATTGGCTAAAAGTATAACTTTCTTTGATAACTCCACTCCTGTAAGAACAAGTGTAGCATTATAGATTGTTGCAACTTCACTTTGTTAATACTGAGTAGTTAACTCCCTAACAACATATTTCCATGGATCATGTGCAATAATGACCTTAAAAGAGAACAACTTAAAAAGGATGAATCTTGTTGGTGAGGCTTGGACCAGGAGGTTACGGAATTAGCTTGTTTTGGCAACTTGAACATTAAATTTAAAAATATTTGATTTTATAAAAAGGGAACAAATATTTTCCTTACTAATTTATTTGTTTTAATATTGTTTTTCTTAATTAGGATGGTGAACTGAGACGGACATTACAGTCGTTGGCTTGTGGAAAAGCGAGAGTTCTTACTAAAAGTCCAAAAGGAAGGGATGTAGAAGATGGTGACAGATTTCATTTTAATTCTGATTTTACAAATAAACTTTTCCGAATAAAGATTAATCAAATTCAGATGAAAGAAACGGTAAGCTTCTTTTTTTCCTATTTAAACTGAAACGTACGACTTTACCTTTTCATGTATTTGATAAGATTTTTACTTCAAGTTATTTTATTTTATTTTTTTATTTCTAACCTATCTCATCAATTTTGAAATTATCTTTATTTCAATTTTTTTTTAGAATGAAGAGCAGAAAGCAACTGAGGAAAGAGTATTCCAAGATAGGCAGTATCAAATTGATGCAGCTATTGTCCGAATCATGAAAATGCGCAAAACATTAAGTCATAATCTTCTCATTAGTGAATTGTATAATCAGCTGAAATTTCCAGTTAAAGTAAGTATTCAATATTTACTGATGGTAAATTTTGTTATTTCTAAAGTTGAGTATTGGTTGTATTTAATATATTAATAGTTTCGTCTTAATAACCTAAACTGTAAAAAATCTTTATCCATTAGAATTAGAAGTTAGAGTGCTTTCTTTGGTACAAAAAATAAATATAAAATAATTTTTATATAATATTTTTATGAAATTTCCAATTTATACAATATATACTGAATTAAATTATCTAAATTTTTTATAAATTTGTAAAATTCTTTTTGTTAGAGAGAATATATCTCATTTGAAGCTAGATTATGCCTTAGAAATATGGTGTCTAATGAACACATTTTCTAATATTTGCATTTCAAATTCATTTCCAATGTGAGATGTTGACGCAGTTTCTTGCAAAACTATTTAAAATTGTCTGAAATCTCATGGTGTTATTATTGGTTCACTGTGAAAAATCATTAGAACAATTGAAAATTCTATTCTCTAAAAATGAAAGTTTACTATACTTTATTTAATGTAATCAAAATGTTTTATTTTATTTTTAGCCTGCAGATCTGAAGAAAAGGATAGAATCGCTGATAGATAGAGATTATATGGAACGTGACAAAGACAACCCTAACCAATACAACTATATGGCGTAGTGATATAATATGAGAATGAAAGATGGTCTCAGTGTGTACAGTGATCTTAATATATATATATATATTATTACTTTTTAAAGCTGTTTCGTCTAACGAATTATAGATTTTTCACTATGTTATTAGCATCGAGGCGCGGACACCGATGTTTATATTGTAATGATATCTTGTGATTGTATAAAGAAATATTGTCGTAAGGCGTTTTCCTCTGGTGTGAAGGACTGTTTTTTTTTTGTTTTTTTTAGTTCAATCAATTTATCTTGTGAATTTTTTTTTTAATTTAAAAACAACTGTTAAAATTGTGAATATATGATACGTAGGATTATATATTGTAAATATTGATATATTTAGTAGATAAATTCCTAATAATTGTTTATTACAAACCTGATTTTAATCAGTGTAAGCTTTTATTTTTATTTTAAACAAAATTACAACTGAAATTTTCTTAATTCAAAGCTGCACCTTAATAAATTCTCCTTCCAACGTAGTAAATTGTCAGTTATCTAATGCAGGTGCGCATACATTTATAATTCTTATTTTGGATACCATCCTTATATTACACTTTATTAAATCTTGGGAGTATATTTCAGTATTAATTCTCGATATTTACAGCACCATGTTTTGTTTTAAGTAATGTTACAAAATTTGGGGAAAGAATATTTTTTTTTTCGGTGTTATTAATTTTTTTTAAATTAAATTTTATTGAATCATATACATTTTTGAGGTAGTTACCCATCAAATAAGCCGTTTTCAGTGCCCCATAAAAGCTTAAATTAGGTGCTTAAATTTTGATGTATTTATATTTTTAATACTGTGAGAAAAATATGGACTATTTAGTAAATATTAAAAAAAAGTACTCTAAGGAATGAAAATACCTCTAATTGCAATATTAGTTCACCCATCCTTTATTATATTTTTAATAGTTAGTTTTCTTAATCTTTTTTAAGGATTTTTAGAAAATTTATAAGACTTGATATCAAAACTACCTAATATTTAAATATTTTTATTTTGAAGAGAAAAGATTTGTCCTGGCCGGGATCTTTTCTCTTCAAAATAAAAATATTTAAATAATCACCAAAAAAATAAAAATTATACCTAATATTTAGATGCTTTCTCCCGACATATTTATTCCTTCTTCTGTGATATGTTAATTGAAGCAAGGAGTAGCTTAAACATTATAAGATATATATATTTTTCTTTTTACTATAAGGAAATATCTACTGTTTTATTTTGAAGTATCGTCTGACAGAAATCAAGGAACAAAATCTAAAGTAAAAAAGGAGGATATCTGTTTGCCACATACTCCTAATGATTGTGAATCAGGTTAACAAATAGTAGTCTTAGAAAAACATGAATATTTTCCTGCTGTTATTAATTTTTAGCATATACATAATTTCAAATATATTTTCTAAAATTTTACCTATGTATTATTAATTTATATTTCCTCCATTCATAATCATATTAAGTCAATATATTAAGTGAGTGAGGTATTCAAATTTTTTTTTTATCATTACACAATTTCAGTTTCAGAATGTCGTTACAAATCCTTTGATTTTTTTCTACCTGAACATCTCACTACCCTATGTGTGGACTGGTATATTATAGCATAATTTTTTAATTGGATACGAATTTTTTTAAACTCGTTTATCTTATAACATACCTTCAAATAGTTTGAAAATCTTTTGAACTAAAGAAACTCTTCGCAAAGTTGTAAAATTTTTGCTCTTGTTTTTCTTTTAGCTTACCTTTAAATAATTAGAAAATTGTTTTATCGTGAAAATCCATTTATCCACTCATTCACAAACTATAAGACAAAAAGCGAAGGAATAATTATAAATTTTTATACTAATATTTCTTTTAGCCTACTTCCGAAAAGTTAGTCATTTAAATCACAAAATTCTATTCACAATTCCGAGTCTTACGATAAAGTGAATGAAAAGTCAGAAAATTTCCATTTGATAAAGTTTTTTTAGTTCATCTCTACAACATAGACCTGTTGAGGTATAAAAACTACCAGCTCATCAAATTAGATAAAAACACAGTGTCTGAAATGGCTGGGTTACCTCTAGATGCTAGATAAAGCCACCAAAAAGGTATATGAGGCAACCTCTCATAGAAAAAAAGTATAGAGATAGACCCTAAGAACGGGTGGAATGACTGACAACATACAAAACCTCAGGCAGCTATGAAAAAAAATATATATATAACTATATTGCTGACAAGCAAAGGAAAAAAATTAATTTAAATTACGCAAATCCCACTCCACTATCCAGCAATGTCATCGTGTGGTGGATGTTGTTTCCTTGGCTTTGGGATGTGGATTGTATTGTCCGGCAGTCTTCCTTGATGTTGAACAGGCTTTCGACCGAGTCTGCCACCCAGGCTGCTTTACAAACTCAGTAAATTCTTACCTCCTACTTATTTCCTCATTATCCAACACTGATCCAGTTATAACATCCCATATCATTGACCTTGAAAAATGGTGTCAAACTGGAGGATTAAAATAAATTCCCCCAAATCACTTTTACCCTCCATTGTAAACCAATGGCTTCCTGTCCTCCAGTATTGTTTAATAACATCCCACTGAATCCTGTAGAACAGACTCCGGTACTTAGGACTACACTTTAGCAACAGATTAACTTGGAATCATCATACTAGACTGAAACGACAAGAAACAGCACCCCATTTCAGACTACTTCAACATTTACTAGATAAACGCTCTAGGCTCTCAATTAATTACAAAAGACTCATATACATGACTATCATTGGGCCCATCTGGACCTACGGAAAAGAGCTTTGGGGCTCCACAAAGCCATAAAATTCCTCTCGTATTCAATCCTTACAATCCAAAATCCTCAATGCTCCTTATTTTGTTATGAACAAAGTAATCCATAATGACCTTAAGTCCCATATGTTGCTGATTTGGCCCGAAGCCGATTTCAATCTCTTCAGGACCAACTTTATTTCCACTCAAACCCACTAGTTTCGTGATCCCATGGCCTCGAGACCTTCTAAGTTGAACTTTCTTTCTAGTACTACCACTGGGTAGTTTCTCTACATGTCTTTATGCATGACAATATGTACTATTCCTCCTATTTACTTGTTGTATTAGTATAATACAGTTGTAAATTTCATTGAATAATAAAAAAAAAACTACACAAAAGAATTTTCTCTTATCAAGGACTAAAGAGTAATCTCAAACTCTAAAGAGTTATAAACTAAATGCATAATTTTTTGGATATTGTAGACTAAAGACTAATGAATGGTAAAAAAAATATAATAACAAATGGATAAAGCAAATTTAACTTAATTTATTTACATTATATTTACAATATAGTTGAAACATCCTCGATAATGTTGATCTGTTTCTTGAGATTTTTTTACTCAAAAACTCAATAAATAAATAGTCAATTACGCCATTGTGATAAATATAATTAATTGTCATGTTTTCATAATGAAAAGTTTATAACAGTATAATTATAAAAAGAAAATAACATTTCTTATCAACAATTCATATAATTATAACTATTCAATTTGAATATTATTAGATCGAAGTATGAATTATACAATCGGGCAATCATCCAAATTATCTATTACAGCTGAGGCCATAGATTGAGGAGTGACTGGCATGTTGAGCATATCCTGTAGAAGCTCCTTTGGTGGCTTTCCTCCTCCGTGTGCGAGACATTCCATACGATACCTTTCCCCCTGAATTCTACTTAATGGGTCTTTTGAGAACATGGTTTGCCATATTGATGATGCCACAGCTTTGCTCATTAAATAAGAATAATACTTGGCTCCGTATCCAATCAGATGAGAAAATCTCAACTGCCATGCCTGTGGAAGCATTTGAATTTTATAATTAATTAGATATAGATTTAAGGTAACAAATAAATAGTATTGGTAATTTGAATAACTGTGAAGAAATGTGCATGAAGCTTAATTCTGAACATTAAAAATTACAAGCAAGCTATATTTGGAAGACTGTTGTAGCTTGATAATTGCATACCCTTCAGTAATTGAAAGAGGCTTTCTATGGGGCAGAACTGCACTAAAATAAAGCTAATTAAATATAGATCAAGTGAGCTGAAGTTTGCCCATATGCTACTGTTTGCAAATAAAATATAAATATTTTTTTACTGAAAATGCAACAATTGTTTAATTTAAAAAAATGCACCACCATGTACTTTAGATTACATTTAAAAAACTACTTTAACAAATTCATGAAAGAATATTTAATGTTGTAGTGAAAAATATTGTGGCAATCTTGCAACAAAAGTTCATTATGTAAATTATTGTAAACAAATAAAAATTAGACTACATTTTAAGAAAATCTTATTTATTTTTTAAGAAAACAATGAAATAAATATTTCTCCATAAAAATTTACCACTGTTTGTATCAATAAATTATTATATTCGCTTCTTTTTTAAGAAATTTAAATTCTAAAAAATATGTAGTGTGATGGAATAAAAGCGTTATCTGGACTCTATTTTATGATGAAGTACAAAAGGAAATATTTGTCATTAAATAACAATAATTGTTTTTATTTAATACAAATTTTAGACATTGTTTTAGCATTTCACAGAATGGGTCATAGGCGTGGTGATAAGTGATAATTTAGTAATACTTGATTTGATTCAAAATCAATTTTAGTTAAAGAGGCATACAAGACAGCCAAATGTTCTGGAAAAAGTTTTCTCGCTCCATTATAACAGGAGGAATCTTCTTCGTTGGGCCGCCGTAGGTTCCTCAGTTGGTGGTAAATTGCCTAGAGCAGTAAAGCTGTTATATGTCACTACCGGTGGTGCTTCTTCTGCTTTCCTTGTCTTCCTCTTGGCCGATTTCTTCCCTATCTTTACTTTTTTTAAGAGGGCCTCATCTTCTGAGTTGTATTTAAACCCAGCATGATCACTGCCTGTCCACTTCCTAATACACCAATCTCCAGTCCTAGTAGCATTACACACTACACACTGCACAATTAAATGGTTACTGCACAGCCTTGCTAGATAGCTAGTAAATTTCCTACTCTTATCAGAGCAATGCTGCCCTGTCATCTTTTGAGGTTGTATCCAAGTGATATGAATGGACCCCAACAGCTTGTTTGGATAAGTCTCTTTAAAAAGGCTCCAATACAAAAAATTATCGCACTTCGAGAATAAAGCAATAGAATACTGCTACCATAGATACCACACGTATCATACTCATAAAATTTTCAAACCGCGGGGTAAATATGAAAATCGTTTCTTAGGAAGTACTCCAAAAAAGCACTAATTTTTAATTATACAAAAATTATTATTTTCATACCGTATTTGGGACATAATGCAGTTGACAATGCTCGTTTTGTAAAGCAGCTAATACTTCTGTTGTTGTTCCCTTAAGAGGGTATTCCCCATGGTACACTTGATCGAGTAAAGAGTAGAATATTTGAACTTGAATTTCACTGGGTTGAAATATATTTTTGGCTTGACACATTCTTTGAAGCATATCTTCCGGCATAGGTTCTCCAGTTTTGTAATGCTTTGCAAATGTACGTACTACCTGTAATATTATTTTTAAACATGTATTTACAATTAATTACAAAACTTTAACATCTAAACTAGATATGATAAGTCAATTCATTAACAGCCTATTATGACTTTACCATTTGATGATATATTTGAATATTGAATTGTATGATAAAAGTATTGTTTAAATGATTCTTCAATGAATGTGTAAGTGGTAATGCCGAATTTATCTACTTACGAACTTGAAGATATTGTAAAAATAAGTAAAAAGTTGATACCACATAATTCAGTTGTTATTCATAGACAGTCTTTAATGCAATGAAATTGTTAAATATATAATAAACAATAAAATTTTAAGCCAAAATTAATATTGAGTAAAGATAACTATGAAAAATGTATCCAACAAAAATCAGTCTTCTGTAATTCTCTCATTCGAACAATTTACACACTAATGATGAGAAATTATACCCTTGGATCAGAAGCAAAGTATTCCATCAGAACCGAAGGGACTTCGGCAAAGTCAGTAGTACAGCGTGTGCCAGATACATGTTGATATTCTGTACGTGCCAACATAGAATGCATGGCATGCCCCATCTCATGGAACAGGTTGTCCACCATAGAAGGAGTCAGGAGGCAAGGGGTTGACCATCTCGGAAGAGGCAAATTCAACATAACCACTACAATAGGATTCTAAAAAAAAAATTAAAATAAAATCAAATTTTTACTTCATACAGATAATCTTCTTCTCCAATACACTTTGTGTCATTTTTAACTTCTATAATAATACTCAAAAAGGGGTGGGGGGGTATTATAAGTTAACTATAATATAAAATAAAGCTAAAGAGTTTGTATGTCCAGTTCCATCACATAATGCACAGATTATAAATTTATTTTGTGAAAAAAAAGTAAAACATCAATAGGAAAACTTTTAATAGGATGTAAATAGTTGGGGGTCCAGTCAAGAAAACACAGCAAATAAGTGAAACTTATTGTATTTTATATGTGCCGACGTTTCGACCTACTGTGTAGGTCATCTTCAGGGCCAATAGGAGTGGCTGCTCGGTGCAGAAGGTAACTGACTTATATGTGCCGACGTTTCGACCTACTGTGTAGGTCATCTTCAGGGCCAATAAGATTTTTATTTGCTGTGTTTTCTTGACTGCACCCCCAACTATTTACACCCTATTATAGTATCTACCAGTCAACGAATTTCTTTCCTACAGGAAAACTTTTATTTGTTTTCTAAATACAAGTGCTTCAGGTAATCTGGAGACAATCAAAGTCAAAATAGAGAACTCCAAGGAGCTTTTTTTTTTTTTAAGCAATGGAAACCAAAGTATAATGTGTCTCAAAGGAAATACTTTTAGGAAAATGTTATTGAATTAATTGATTAAATGTCATATATATTTCCTTTTTCACCTTAATATGAACATGATACTTTTTTTTATTGCAAAATTTCATAATTTGCAGTTGCATTGTTATTCAATGGAGGAAGTGATGTAGACTAAAATTGTAGAAAAAGCAAAATAAATTACTTTTCTTTGCCAATTTTCATAATTTGTTATCAGTTCTTACAATATGCATATACACTTTCATACAACTATAATGAGCATACCTGATAAGAGCCATCAGATAATCTTCTGCCTCCCTTAACTGTGAAGTGACAATCTTGATTTGGTTTATTTGATCTCTCATAGAAATCACAATAAATGTTTCCCAAAAAGCCTTCTTTCTCATGAACCACTAAAATCACATTTATGATTAAAAATCAATCCTTAATTCAAACTACAGTTAAAAAGGAATAAGAAAAATAAACTTATATTAACCAGCTAATTTATAGATGTCGGAATCCCAAGTTTCACCTGGCTCCACCGCCTCATTTATCAATGAAATTCCAAACAAACATTGAAGAAGATTATTTAACCCTTCCATACAACTTCCCAATGGAAAGTAAGCCGTATATTCAGAATTTTTAAGCCAGCTTTTTTTTGCTACATTATTTATATAAGGAACATCCCACAAAGCGAGTGGCTAAAATTTATAGTAAAGATAATTTTTAAAAATAAATAAACTAAACTAAGTTATTTAATAAGAAAATAAACTATATACCTTACAGACAGGATCTTCTTCTTTTTTTAATTTAAACATTTTTTCATAGTCAGAACGTACTTTAGGACGAATTTTTTCATTTATTTCAACCAAAAAATTCCAAACATTGCTAGGGTTTTCAGCCAAACTTGATTTCAAAGCCCTGTTATACAATTTGATGGTAAGTTATATGGGAATATATGAAGATAATAATTTATTCAGAGAATGATATACTAACTTATGAGAGTATGTTGGGAATCCACAAAGTTGAGCTAGACGGAACCTTGAAGCTAAAATATTATCAAGGAGATGTTCTTGACTAGGGTCTGGGGATAAAAAAATTTTATAAGCAATTTCACGTGCACTTTCAATGCTATCACCAAATAAACCATTCACTATAGCATTATGACCATCTGTTGTAAATCTAAAAATATAGATACATATATAAGGCATGAAATTAAAACTATTATAAGTGTGCATATAAAATATGCATCTAAGCATGCCTCTAATCATATTAAGCATAAAGAACTAATTATTTTTTTCAAACTTGAGTGACCGAAACGAATGGAAAATTTTACCATATTAGGACTTAGTAGTTGCTTGACACACAACAATGTATATTTTCAAAGGGGAAGGTCAAACACAGAATAAAATAGTATGTAACTTTGGAGCAGGTTAATATTAAATATAAAAAATATAAGGAAGAAAATAGTTGGGGGTGCAGTCAAATAAAACACTAATTAAGTAACCACTTATTTAGTGTTTTATTTGACTGCACCCCCAACTATTTTCTTCCGTACATCTATCATCCAGTCAACCATCCCTCGCTTCTTATAAAAAATATAGTGATATGCAAATGTGATGATTAGCAGAAGTTGCTGGTGGAGGTTGCAGTATCAGCATAGATAAATCAATTTTGATTGTTGGGCCAACTTCACATTTATATGAAATATATCTCCTAGACAACATATTTTCTTCTATTTCCAACTGATAAATGAGTGAGGCTACTTTCAAAAACTTAAAAAAAACAAGTTCATAAATTTCTTTATCCACATCTCTATTGGTCTTTTTTTTTATACAGATAATGATATACTAACTTATGAGAGTATTTTGGGAATCCACAAAGTTGAACTAGACAGAACCTTAAAGCTAAAATATTATCAAGGAGATTTTCTTGACTAGGGTCTGGGGATAAAAAAATGTTATAGGCAATTTCACATGCACTTTCAATGCTATCACCAAATAAACCAATCAATATAGCATTATGCTGACCTTGACTGCCAATTATAATGACTTCAATGATCAGCAATTGGAATCTATCAAATTTAACAAAAACAAAATGTATTTGAAAATTCAACTAAATATTCTTTCTACTTACAAGTGTCTAAGATTAGCTGGAATCAAATCTTTACTGACTTCTCGACTAGTATTAGCACCAGCCATAAATCTTTGGCCTAATTGAAGAATATAATCATTTAGTGCAACAACTTCTTGGCGTTTATTATCAGGTAAATGAATTCCACTCTGCTCAAAGTCAAATAAGAAAAGTGATGCAACATGATCATCAACAGTATTCGTTGGAACAATGTCTCCCTTTTCAAGTACATTCTTCACAGACTGGTACAAGTCTTTATTAGTATTGAGCCTGGAATATAAAAACTAATAATTTGCTAAAAAAAATTATACCATATGATTAACTGTTAACTGGAAATCGTACCAAAGCCAAAAGGGTGTATCTAAAAAATTTTCAAACAGGGGTTTTGGACTATGGTTATTGAAAATAATTTAGCTAACTTCTTTCTCATATATATAAGGTCAACTATTATTATTCAAGATAATCATAAATTAGCAATAATTGCAGACACACCACTTTTACTTGCGAACCTATAATATAACCAACATAAATGGGGCAATTATAAAGACAATTTTTAACGGCATGCTCATGAGATTTCAGGAAAATGAGAAAAGTAACAGCTTGTACTAATTCCCACATTTTAAGATTCAAAGGGGAAATAAAAAATGAAATCATAATAAAACTTGCTTTTCAACTTCGTAACTAAGAGCTATACAGGCTTCTTCTGCAGCATGTGTGAACATTCGATCGGGATGGGCTATTCTCACAAATTCAGCTAAATCTGCTACACTACACAAAGTATTGGACAGTTCATCAAACACATTAACCATTTTCCTTGACCTAGAAAAAAATAAAAAGGGAAAATGCTAATAATGAATCCTAATTCAGAGGTTTTATATACTAAATTCAAACCTGTTAGGATTAAGTGCTTCACTTACAAGTTCGCTTGAAGCATTTATGACATTTTCTTTCATAAGATAAAAACCATCATAGGACCTTAATTCTCTCAAACCGAACAGTCCCTAAAACCAAATCGACCAAATAAAATCATCATAAAAGTTAAAATGACAATAAAACTACATACAGCTCTCTTTCAATATACTTTATTTTCTTTTGAAAAGCTAATATTCAGTTTTTGTCCAGGACGAGTATTGAAGGCTGTAGCTAAAGGGGACCATGTACTAACATACTGGCAGCCTTTGGAAAAGCTTAATTTTAATTTCCAAGCTTTATTCCCTAGAGGTAAAGCCATCTTTGCAAGAAAAACAACTAATGATCACTGTAGGATAAAAGGTATATGAAATTAATTAGTAATCTCTATATTGCTGAAACAACATAGTTGCGATAAGTAAATATATTCTAGTATGGCCTTAAAAATCATAATCAACTTCAATCTGAAATCTTCAGGATAGAATTGAAAAGATTCGATATTCGAAAACCAAATGATAACCTCTCCCAAAGATAACTTGATATTTCACGTTTTCGAATTGTATTTGATTAAAATCGTTTAAATTATTAAAGCACAAAACCAAATAATCTATGAACATGAGATTTAAAATTAGTAATTGTTAAAAATTAAATTGAAGCCTATCCCGTATAGTTATTATAGTGGACATTATTTTTATTTATTTATGCTAACCCTTTTGAGAATTACTTTTGTGACCATGGCAAAACAAGTAGGGACTCTAGGAATTAGAAGCAGGGGGTTTTCATTTCTGTAACAAAAATGTAAATACTATTTTAATAAAGTTGTTTTGTTTTGGTATTATTTATTGTTTATATTTTAGTTTGTAAAACCAAACGAAACGTAATTATCAACGATGTCTTCCAAAAGGTATGTTTGGTAACCTGCTTCAATGTATTGTTATTAACAATCATAAACTTTGATGATTGCCTTTAATTTCTGTAACCAATTGAAAAACTAATTAATGATTTTTAATTCACCTCTATTTTCAGTACTTATGCACTTACATTGATTGTATGCCTATGATCTTTATAGAATGAATAATTTTTGGTATTGTGCTAACCATTTTTCTCTATTATATTATCAAAATAATATGTTACTAATAAAGATCATGATACATTTTTGTGTTTTATCAGCCATCTTAGCTGTTTGGTATTTTCTCTTCCTCCTCAAATTATTCAAATTTTATGATACAAATAGTACTTTATTTTATATTCTTCCTTCTGAATTTTAGTATCTGGGAATGTAAATATCTAATTTGGCTCTATCCAATTTATTAAAACAATTGTTAATTTCCTGATTCTATGGTAACTTAAATTTGACAGTTAACTCAAGACTAGATCTTAATGTTTACACATAAACAATATAGCTATCTAAGTTATAAGTTATAATCAAAAGATTTTACTCATTTTTTATAAACTTAGCCTGTTTAGTTATAATGTTTGCAGTTTTGCCAGAGATATTTTTTCTCGACATGTTTCATTTTAAACTCTTGGAAAACAATTGATTAATTATAGAAGTAATGATTTGAGGCTTAATGATATTCTTCATATAGGCACTTCTATAAAATGTATACATTTTGTTATCAGTTTAATCTTCATTTCAATATAATAAAAAAATAGTTATAGTATTTAATGAAGATAGTTTTAATTTAATTAATTATGAATGACTATTTTATATCATCTCAGGGGGAAAATGTTAAATGTGCAATGTTTTTATTTTTGCTTTTCATATTAGTGTCTAAAAAAGTTATTTTTTTATTGTAAACTATTAGCTAACGGTATTTAAAAAGGTAATTTCCTGTGGTTGGCATTAATCATACTGTACGTTTTTATTATTCATTAATATTTGTGCTTAAGTACCATTATCGTTTTGTATATAAACAAAAATATAGGGAGAACTGTTTATTGGAAAGCCGACGTTAGGATCCACATTCCAGGTCTTCTTCAGGGCTGTTAGGATCGAAGATTGAATCTAGACTCTGGTAGATAAAAAAATATATATTTGGCCAAACCGCCAACTTTTCCTCTAATAGGAATAATAAACTATTTTTGCCTTTTTTTAGGTAGGAATATTAAATTAAAATATTTTTATAAAAACACTTTTTATTCTTGGAAGTCCAGAATGAATTTTCTGCTCTAAAAAAATTCATAACAACTTTGATGTCAGAAACAAACAATAAGCATATATACAAAAAACTAGTTGTTTCTTCTGGTTTAGACTGTCGGTGAATTTTCTGCCAACGTTTCACCAGACATGCTGCTGACTTCCTCAAGGAAAATTCACCGACACGGTCTAAACCAGAAGAAACAACTGAAGTTTTTTGTATTAATAGTGGCCGTGGAAACTTGAAAGAGTATTTAATAAGCATATTGTTTAATAAATAAAAATATTGAATCAGTAGTTATATAAAATTCCATCCGAAATTATTAGGAGTGACTGTATCAATTATAATCTATAATACCAAAGTGAATATTATTAAAAATACTGCAATCTTATGATTGAAACTGGCTAGGAGGGTTAATTGCAATACTGGATAATGTGCTAAACATTACGAAAAATGAAACTACCCAGGTGTCGACTAGTACATTTATCCACTCTGTAGGTTTTCCAAAATATGTTTCTTAACCCTTAGTTCAGAACAGTGGGATGATTGCCCAGAATGCCAATAACTCCGCTTTATTTAACACGAGGATCCCTCAATCTTCACTAGCTTCAGTTGGCCATCTGTGGACTTGGTGGTGATATCGATACCTTTTTTCGCTATACTACTTTCTGCTAAGTAGTTTTAATTTCTTGATTAGTTTGTGAGACCCGCATTGCTGGAGGTGTAGATTTTTGAAAACAGTCTTGGGTTCAATTTTATGTCCTTTTTTTTGTTTTATTAAAATGATTATCTAATTCCCCAAAAAGAATAGACCAAATATTATTGTAAATATATAGGCCTAGAAACTTTAGTACTGTTTGGATAGGTATAAATGTACTTTAATGATTTGAAAAAACAAATAATGACTGTGTAAACAGTGTTTATTTGAATTATTATATTATTTTTACTTATTGTTCATTATGTATGTGTCTAATGGTATGTATACGATTCTGGATTCTTTCTATTCTTGTTCATTAAATTTATATCATAAAAAGGTACACATCTCTTCAAGAGACTAATTACATTTTTTATTTTTTATTGTGATGTCTTTTTTTTTATTATATTTTTAATATCGACTTGGAGAATGGGGTAGCTCAGTGAGTTGAGTGCTGAGTTGCTATGCTGAAGTTTCTGGGTTAAAATCTGTGGCAGATAAATTATTTAATCTGTTCATACCCACAGGCAGACCCTATGTAATCTTTAGACCCTCCTGGGGCTCATCCAGCCTTTGTAAAATATTAATTGGGGATGATCTCGGACAAATCACCTCTCTGCAAAATCGTTGTCCTAGAAACAGTACATACCAGGCAGGTTTTTGAAGTGGCAGGTCGACTATCAACCAGATTTTTAGCCTTAGGACCATCCTGGAGAAGGCAATCGAATATAAAATGCCCACACACCACCTCTTTATAGATTTCAGACGCGCCTATGACAGCATCAAACGAGCCAAACTCTATGAGGCTATGAGAGAGTTAATAGTACTCTCAAAGTTAATTGGCCTTGTAGCAATGACAATGGATGAATCTACAAGAAATGTAGTACAGGAGTTTGTAGAAATAGGTCCTTACAAGTTCCAGAAGGTTGATAGCTTTACTTTACTCGGAAATAAAAAAGAGAGCCATCAACGCTAATAGATGTTATTTTGGGCTGAGGAAGCATCTAAGGAGTTCACTACTAACACGGAAAACAAAAGTCATGCTGTATAAGACCCTGATTAGGCCAGTCCTGACCTATGCCTCTGAAACATGGGACTTCATCTAAGGCCAAGGAAAAAGAGCTGGCTGTTTTCGGTAGAATGCTGCTCCGCTGAGTTTTCGGAGCTGTTTGTATAAATGGTCAATGGAGAAGGCGAACCAACCGAGAAGTTTTCGAGATGTTTGGGGAGCCCTACATCATTATTTGGATAAAAATTAATAGATTAAAGTGGGCTTAATAGGCCATGTGGCCAGAATGAGTGACTAGGATCCCGCGAACAAGCTGCTGGAGGGAAAGTTGGATCGTGCCAGAGGAAGAGGAAGACCAAGGCTCCGATGGGAAGATGGAGTGGCATGTGGCTAGACGCATCTTAAACGTCAGTAACTGAAGGGCAGCTACATTAGATAGAGCCGCCTGGCGAAGGCTCCTTGAGGAGGGTTGTAGAGCCATATTGTATTGTATTGTAGAAACAGTACAGTCTCCAACATGTACAGAACCCAAACACCTTCAAAGGTTGCAGTGGTACAGTTTTTTTTTTTTAAATATCCATTGCCTGATGTTATTTTTTAATTTATTTGTGAATACTTAAAATAAATAAGTGAATAAAAAAGAAATTGTTAATTATCTATTATAAAATCAATGTTCTTTGATTAAACTAATATATAAAATAGGAAATAGAATTAAGTACTAATAAATAAATTAATAATTAGAATTGGTGTGAGATTCTGGTATTGCTGGAATGTTAGATAGTTAAGCTGCTCTAAGTAGAAGGTTAAGTTCCTTTGAGCTAGCCTTTTTTGAGCAGATTTTTAATTTTTATAACATTAAATAAAATAAAAGTGGTTTAAGCATATTAAATATGATATTGTACCAATTCTATATTTTGATTGATATATCGAGGTTGTGAATTCTGATCGGAAATAAAAAACCTATTAATAATATTTAATTTTATAATTTTTAATTTTATGTAATATTCAAGGTTCAAATAAATAAATAAAATAAATGTACCTATTAAATCATTAAATATCACCCAAAATAGTTAAAAATTGCTTTTAACTATCCTACTTAACATAAAGAGGCAAGACGACTGATTTATTAAGAGGTCATTAGATATTAGATTTGATCATCTGATAACTGGGTTATGATGCTATTAATCTCGCTGATTTTTTTTTTTCATGATACATGTTGCCTGTATGTCTAGTTTGTGTGCTTTTATCACCAGATGATAAGACAATCTTTCAGGATATGATAATGATTTCAAGTATTATGAATGAAAGTTCAATGTTTTGTGTTTATTTAGCAAGTTAATTTTTTTACTGAGCATCTTTAAGGATTGGCAATAAATTGAAATAATTTTATTTTTTAAAATATTAGTTCTTTAGTAACCTCTTAAAGTCAATAAAAAACTATTGTAATTGTTTTCATTATTTATTTAAACCTATTATTGCTATAAAATTGATTTATGCTTTCCAAGAAAACAAAATTGTATATATGTTAAACTGAATTATCAGTCTGAGGTTATTATTGTTATTTTATTCTTTAGAAAGCAGCATCATTATTTTTCATCCTTATCATTAGTTAGCTAAATTATTTTTATCTTGTATCCACACCTTTTGTTCTGCCTTCCACTGTAAGAGTATTTGATATTAATTGATGCGCGTGCCAAGCATATGCGAAGTTAATGGCCATCAATAACTTACATGTAAAATAATTTCAAAAAAGGTGTTCTTAAATTGGAAAGCTTATTTTTATTTAAGTAGATGTGAATTTCTATGCTCTAAAAGTAAAATGCATTTTTAGGACTTGGTTTAATAAACTTGTCTTCCAAAAACATTATACTTGTTTTGGAAAGTGGGTATGATAATTTGTCAAAAAGTTAAAATTGACTCTGAAACCAATCATTTTTTATTTATTAATTTTTTTTAGATATTATTAAAATAATTTGATACTTATAATTTAACCATCTGCAAGGATATGGGTAATTAATTGAAGTCATTCACCTTTTTGTTTCCCATGATTGTAAAATTAATTTATTAATTGATGATCGGAAGGAGTTATTCAAAATTAAACACAGCTGCTGTGCACTGTTATGTTTTACTATCTCATCATTAATGTTCCTACTTCAGCCTAGTTTATTGGCCTTCTTGAGAGAACAACACAAGCCGTAAAGGCAAAGAGCAACATATTATTACCTTTGACAATTAACCCTATTCAATATTGTGGAGGTCTAACCTCTCCTCTGCATTTCCATAACATTTAATAAAATATGAATCAATCTGTAGTTTCCAATAATATTTCCTAATTTTATTAATTTTAGTGAGCTGAAAAAGTTATCCGAAGAAAGTTTGACAAGGCAACCTGAGGAGGTTTTTGATATTATTTGTAAACTTGGTGAAGGGTAAGTATTGTTTGTTTCCTATTCTATTGAACTATTTTATTACGTTGTTGTCATAAACTGTTAATCAAAGTGGGAATGATCCAAACGGTTAAAATGGTCAAATTTGTGGAGAATGCGAATTAGGCTCAAAAATCTAGTCATTATTTTTATTTTATTTTGTTATTTATTTAATTTACTGGTAGCTGGTGGTTTATATGGACTTCAATATTTTTATATAACTTATGCTTTACGAATAATTTTCTATTCGTAACATTTCCATGCATTACATAAATGAACTATGTTTTCTTATGTTGTTATAGTTTTTGTTATTTTACTAAAAGTTTTTGTTCGAAGTTATCTCTTTAAAACAATTACTTCATCATTTGTTTTGATATTAGTAACTATATTTCATTTACAAACATTTTTCAATCTTAAGTTGTAGTTACTGAAGAATAATTTAATGTCCCCGTATTGATATTAGAATTTTATTTTATTTTTTTTAATTTGTAGTAAGATAAGTTATAGACATGCTCAGGTTCTGAGTTTCTCTGAATATTCCGATAAATATATATAAAATATTACATATAATATAAATATTTAAAATATTGATGTGAATAAAATGTTTATTCCTTGTACACCTATTTAAATATAAATCGGTGGCTCAATATTCAAATTAAAATTTGCAATCACTATTCTAAATTATCTTTTATAACTTTTTAACATACACGATTAAATTAAAATTAATATTGATAAATTGAATTGGTGAGGGGGTGCAGTCAGAGATAACACAAAATAAGCAAAACTTATATTTTAATAGTGGCCATCTTGAGGGCAACCAAGTAGTGGGTGCCTTGTCTGTGGTGACTTGTCAAATTAACTAATCGTTTTATCTGTCTTATTTTATGCTATTTTTGACTGCACCCCCTCACCAATTCAATCCGTCATTAGATTATCCAGTCAACTATTTTCCAATCAAACATAAAATTAATATTATTAGAATTAAAAAAAAAAAAATTTTATTATAATAATTTTTTGTATGAGTGACACACTAAATACAGAGCGAATTTAGTCTCAGATGTATATTGTTTCATTCACTTACTTTGCTTGAAAGAGAAGAAAATAAGAATAAAACTGTAAAGTTTGTACAAAACATTTGCTGTTTTAAATCTCTAAAACCTAAATTGTTAGGCTATTTTTAGTTTGGATTTGTGATTCTTTGGAAGTTAAAACTTTATTAAACTGTTTTAGCTCATATGGAAGCGTTTATAAGGCACTGCACAAAGAATCTGGACAAGTTCTGGCTATCAAGCAGGTTCCTGTTGATACAGATCTTCAAGAAATAATTAAAGAGATTTCAATAATGCAACAATGTGATAGCCCATATGTTGTGAAGTACTATGGATCTTACTTTAAAAACACTGATCTCTGGGTAATTTCTTTCTTTTTATTTTACAAAAAGTCATTAAAAAACTTGGTCAATGATGCTTAGCATTTGATTATTTTGTTAGATTAGATGATTATCATTTTATATTTGTATTTTATTAATACGGTCTCGTCATTACTAAGCCCTCGTATTTTGTCCCGTAATCTAAAAATCAGGATTTATAAAACCATCATCCTTCCAACTCTTCTTTACTGATGTATAACTAGGCTGCTAAAGTTTAAGGATAAGCAAAGCCTTCATGTATTCGAAAATAAGGTGCTACATAGAATATTTGGGCCAAAAAAGGACGAGACCGCTGGGGAATATAGGAGATTACGTAACACGGCATAGTGAAGCTTACATCTAGTAAATATTATTCATGTGATAGCGTCACAAAGAAAGCGTCACGATTAAGATGGGCCTGTAAAGTTGGTGGGCTGAGTAACGAATGAATTCCTAAAATGTTAATAAGCTCTTTGGCGACTGGGAAGAGTCTGAGGGGTAGACCGAGGTGTAGGTGGGAGGATTGCGTTGAGAGTGATCTGGTGGGTTTGGGTACAGTCCGTGAACAGAAGTTTGTTAGTAGAGATTGGTGGTATCAGCACCGAGCCTTCGGATTTGCTAAGCCTTATCATTTTATTAATAACTTTCCACTAATTAATAATTTCATGATATATTTTCTGAAAATTTTAAGTAAATTCAATCATTTCACATAAAATAGAATTTTCTTCACCCACTAAAGCAATTATGAGATATATGAGTTGAGAAATAATAAATTTGTATTCCCTTCTTTGCCCTGTACTAAAACAATAGATTGATATAAGTATATAGTGGTTAGTGATATAAATATGATTGGTCAGAATAATTGTTTAGGTCGATACCATAGTCAACAGTAAGGTATTAACCAATGCATATAGAATATTATCAGATATAATATAAAACCAGCTTCAGAAGAAATTATTTATGCGTGAAGTTAAAATGCTATTGTGTAAGATGATTATCTCAAAGCTGTGCAACTATAGCTATCAGCCCATCTTGGGTCGGTTGGTTATTTAATTAATTTCCCTTTATGCTGCTACGGGTAGTATGACATTCGCTTTAGACAGTACGGATATAAGATGCTGTGGAAGTCTTAAATTTTGCCTATCCACGTATAATTAGGATATCAATCTTTTATGATAACCCGACATTGCATAGGCTCCGAACCGACGTTTTACGTTACCTCAGAAGGATTGTATAAACAAGGATTTTTTATAAGGGATAAAAAATCCTTGGTTATACATAAGCGTAAGGTGACCTGGCGAGCTGAGAACGCACAATGTTGGGCATAGAAGTTGGTTATGCTTACACTACACCACTACACCAGAGGTGACCCCTGTACAATGAGCAGTTGATAGTCAGTCCTCTGTCTCAACATCTTCCAATTGATCTTGTTATCAATAGCTTGTAATTATAACTTACTTGACATTAAATTTCACATCTGATTACAAGTTACTTATTATAACTATAATTTCTTCTGTGCAGATTGTGATGGAATATTGTGGGGCAGGTTCTGTCTCCGACATCATGCGACTCAGGAAGAAAACCCTTACAGAGGATGAAATAGCTACCATTCTTTGTGATACACTAAAAGGTTTGGAGTACTTACATTTAAGAAGGAAAATTCATAGGGACATCAAGGCTGGCAACATACTACTCAATACCGAGGGTCATGCGAAACTTGCTGATTTTGGTGTTGCTGGACAGTTGACAGTGAGAATTTTTTAAGCTGTATAACAAATCTTTTCTCTTCTATATTTAGTCAATGTCTTACTTTTTTATTAGATAGTTATTATTGATTGTTTTTTATTTGTTACTTAACAATAAATTATATTTTTTGATCTTTAAGTATAAATCTTATAATCTTGGAAAGAGTATAGAATTATGAATATTGAATGAAAACAATTTATCTTCCAGATATTTATTTATGTTATAGTATGACATTTTATTCTTATATATAATAGTGCTTAGTGCAACAGGCAAGGAAGCTCTTATTGTAGGTCCCACCATGAGATATTATCCGAACGATTCGTATCAAGGCATTAAGGTGAAACATAAACAAGACATTTTCCTTCAGGAAAAGTATAAATAGGAATTAGTGAAAAACAATTTTCTGTGAAAGGGGTTTCATTTAGAAGTAGGGAAAAAAGCCTGGTTGTCACAGGTTATTTTTTAGAAATATTCTAAATTCTTGAAAAGAATCAGTTCCAGAGCAGGACAGAAATTATTATTCTGGATGCCTCCCACTAAGGGTCCTACATCATCATTTATATTTTTCCTTGGCTCCATTTTAATTTAATTATTTATTTGTCTAGTTGTGACCCAATGTTGTTTTTTTCATTGATTTGTCTCTTTGTTGGTTTTGATATCATCTGCCTGATTGATACAGCATGCTGTGTATTTTTTTAACTCAATATAGTTGAGCAGCATCGCACAAACGTAAAATAAATAAAGGGAGTAATGTAATAAAGAAAATTTTCAGTTTTTGAATTTGAACAAAAATATCTCTTTTTTTGTCCCGTTTCAAACCATGATTTCATTTTTACTAGTTTCCTAATGATAACTGAATAACTAAATTTCTAAGTAACTGTTAAACGTTTTACCATAGATAGTTCTAAGCTTGTATTAGAAATAGCTATTACATTTAATTAATATAATTAATTGTGCACCACCATGTTTGATCACCAGAAATGGTATTATACTTGAAGGCCATGATAAATTATTATTAAAATATAATAGAAAGCTTCCCAAATGTGATATATTACATTGGTTGAAATTGAAAAACTTTATCGGAACTTTATTAGGAGCTCTAATTTTACCCATATAAGATAATTTTTTAATATTTTGATTTGTTTTTCATTCTTTCAATCGCTTTCCCTAATTCATAATTTGATTTATATCCTAATAATAACAAATTTTGTTAGGTGCATGCAACGCTAAAAGTTTCTCAGATAAATTTTTGGTCTAGCTTTTTTAATATTGGTATTCACCTATGTGATTGAATTTTTAGTCATTTTTGGAGTATATTTAATTTCATGGGTGTTGTGCCCTGTTATTTGTCCACAATAATAATTCTTTTTTAAGGATACTATGGCCAAACGTAACACTGTTATTGGAACCCCGTTTTGGATGGCTCCCGAAGTTATTCAAGAAATTGGATACGATTGTGTTGCAGATATGTGGAGCCTTGGTAAGCATCTGTTTTATAATTTTAGAGATTTCAGAATCGAAAATTCATTTAATCTTGTTCATTATTTCGGTTACAATTAACTTAGTTTATAATTCAGTGTTATAATAAAATTTTGTCTTATTATAATTAGGTATAACAGCCCTTGAGATGGCTGAAGGTAAACCACCCTATGGTGATATTCACCCGATGCGGGCCATATTTATGATACCGACAAAGCCGCCGCCTTCGTTCAGAGAACCTGACCAATGGAGCCCTGAATTTATTGATTTTGTCTCGAGGTGTCTTGTCAAGAACCCTGAAGAGAGGGCAACGGCCAGTGAAATGTTACAACACGAATTCATAGGTATTTTATTTTTATTGCTATGAATATATTTTCTTAATATTATATTAGTCTAATGGTAAATGACTGTCTCATAAGCAACATTATATCAGGAGAATATCAATGGAATCGTGTAGTGAGTGCAAAATAATTTGTTTCTCGGGAATTATTATATAATGATGTAAAAATAGAAAAAAAATTCAAACTCTAAGATTAACATTTTGAACCATCACTGTCAATAATCAAAGTGGAATATGAAACATAATTGAGTAAATGTATTGAAAAAATAGAGTTGACTTAATTGCGCAACTCCAGTGTTATCCCTAGCTTAATAATAAAGCTAAGTTTACACCACACTACTATTCCCACAACTCTGCACCACCTTGTACAAAAGTTATAAAATAGTTCAATGGCAGATAAACAGCAATGTATCTTTAAAATTTTTTCCAAAAACGCTGAAATGCTACTGAATGAAAAAAATAAATGGAGTATGTATGCAGCCTACTAAAACAGGAGCCTTGCAAGAGAAGAGGAAAATAGAGGGTTATTTTGACATATGTATGTGGTTTGAATTTTTATCTGTGATCATATTCTTTATAAGAATGTACCTGAACTGTAACCATTACGACCCGTGAACGAGTCTGGGGTTCAGTACATGGTAGAGACTGTACTGTTTCATGGACAACGGTTCTGCAAGGACGTGCCTTGCCCTAGGTCACGCTGAACCTCCAGGTTTTTCCCCCTTATTTTGGGTACCCTATTTTATTATATTTTATACAGGCTGGGTGAGCCCCAGGAGGTTCCTAGATCCCATATGATCCATCTCCCGTTGCAAACAGACTAAATAAAAGTAACTGCCTGCAGCGGGATTTGAACCAGGATTTCCGGCATGGCTATTCAGTGCTCTACCACTGAGCCACTCCGCTCAAGAATGTACAATGTCAATAAATACATTGACATAACGACTAATTTCGATAATTTGCATTTTTCCATTAACCGACTTGCCTTATCAAAACTTCATTATTTATTTTATATACTTTTCTTTTATTATTCTCTTTGATACGTTATGGTTATCTATTTTATAGGAAATGCCAGACCTCCAACCATTCTTAGTACTATGATAGCAGAAGCAAGAGAAATTAGAGAAAATCAAAACCTTAGGCATATTGCTGCTAACGTTATTCATAAACCAACTATAACTGATTCAGTAAGTTGTTTATATAAAAAATATGTAGATGGATTCATTTACTTGATTATTAATTTTTTTTTTTATTTAGGAAGAAGAAGGGAACAGTGGAACATTAGTGAGGTATGATGATATTGATAAAACTTTAGTTCCTGATAGAGACGGAGGGAGTACTTTGAAAGGCGATAAAACACTTGTTAATCGGGGTACAAACAGCTTGGCGGAAAACCTCGGTACAATGGTGATCAATAGTGACACAGAAGATGAAAGTACAATGAAGAGTAAGTTGGTTTTGGTTTAGGAAATTGATAATTTTTCAAAACGATTCTTCTGCTTTTACAGTTAATTTACTACCAGTGACAGTAGTAATTGAAGGAGGAAAGCCGTATTTATCAATCACTCCTCCAGTCATAATAGGTTCTTTTTTGTAAATATTCCGCAGGTTGTTGCTTTTAGTTGATATACAAATTTTTAACTTTTCATTCATTTCCTTTTAATATTTTCCAAAAATATAAGCTATCATGAGCTCTAGTATGGAAAAGAGAATGTAATTATGGTAATCATTTCATTCTCTTTTTCATACTAAACCTCACTATAACTTGTATTTTTGGAAAACATTAAAAAAGAAATCAATAAACAGTTAAAACTTGTAACTTAACTCGAAGCAATAACCTGCGGAACAGACACTTGTTTTTTTTTTTTTGGCAAATAGGATTTTGATTATTCAAGTTAAACAGGATTTAGTATATTTGGTGTATTTTCCAGGGCACGATACAGGGCCTGGCGAATCTGGAAAGAAGTATCGTCCACTTTTCTTAGATCATTTTGATAAGAAAGAAGCAGAGAGTATTATGGTGAGGCTTAATTCATTATGTTAATTTTTAATTCTGATGGAACATAGTATCTTTTTTGAATTCTCTTAAAAAACATTTTAATAAAATACATCTTACAGATGAATAGCTAGTAAATATTGTGAAAGTACATCCTGCCCATCAGATCTCATTTTTATGTTTTTTTGAGTTGAAACTGGTGCTATAAATGAAAACTTATTGGATCTGACAATCATATTAAATTTTGAAAGTCAAACATATTTTTTAGAATTTAGAATTACTTTCAGGCATGACAGGAATTATACTATTGTGTGGATCTGAAAATCAACTAATTTTTTTAATTCTCAATTCTTAAAAATATATTGTTTGATTGCTAAATTGATCATCGATAGTTCTTCACAGCAGTTAATCGATAAGGATTTTTACTCACTTGTTTTTAGAATAGAGTTATTGTAACGCCAAGATAATCAGGAGAATAACTGATGTTAATAGATCATAATCAGTATACATTTCCATCTTTTTTAAAATAGGAGTCAATGATGATTGCTAGATAATGGTAAATTAATTTTCAAATGTTGAATTTTTTTTATTTTTTTTTCTTCACAGTATCACAGTTAAATCAATCATGATACAGTTCTTAAAATAATTTTTTGAGAAGTTTTTCCTTTTAATAAATTGAGGAAATAAACATGGTTTCCACTTGTTCTATTGTACTGGTACAGTTAGTATTATATTGTTCATTGTTATAAAACTGGTTATAATACTTTTAGTTTGTCATAATCAACAAACAGAGAGTATAAATCCCAGATATTTAATATGTTTGCCTTTTTTTCTTTTTTTAACCTAATGATGTATTTTATGCTTTCTATGTGTATAAAAGTTTTTGAGAAATAAGTGGTAATTTTATGTAAATTATTGTACAGGGCAACGGTCAATTGAATGCCAAACTTATGAATCCAAACAACAATAATGCTCTACCCGTGCAAATCCCGCAGGTAAACATTTTTATACAACTGAATTCATTGAGGAATGTGTTTTTCACACAGCATGTTGATTTTATTTTTGCATATGTGCATGATAAAAACTAACTTTTTACTTTTTTATTTTAGATTGTGTTCAAAGCAAATTTTTATAAATTTTATTGTTCATTGTACATCATTAAAATGTGAATTGTTGACAATTTGATTTAAAGCATTTGAAAAGCAAATTTAACTGGACAAAAATTTTTAATTTCCTAATATTCAATATCTAAAAATATCCAGAAAAGTGAGAAATTTACAATATTTTTTAATCTAATGGTACAGTCAAAACCTATAGTACAGTGTTTTTTTTTTTATTAATAACATTCTAACAAATTCTTGTAATCTAGAGAATAAAGGGAAACAGAGTAACATTTTTGAGTGTGTTAAGTTAGTATTAATATAAACAATTTTTTTTAATTACAGCCAGAAAACAGTTTGGGGATAGTAATTTTTTTTTTTAAATAAAAAATATATATAAATATAATTAAAGAAATCTTTAGTGAACTAAGGGCAAAGTATCAAATTGTTGGTGTTAAATAACTGGAGGAAGTTTATAAACTAGAAAAATTAAATGTCTTATTTAAAAAAAAAAATCAACCTTTCATGTTTTCTTGACATCAAATTCTCCAAATTAAGATTTGAAACTTGTTTGACCTAAGACTGGTATCTCATAATATTTTATAAAGCTAAAAAAATTTCTAAATAAATTTTAGAATGGTGGTTTTTCAATGAAGGAAGGCATTAGGCTATCGGAATGGAACGGTTACTGTTGATAAATTGTTGGTGCCATAGCCAGGTTAACTCCCTAAACAAGATGACAACAGTAATTTTTTAATTGTGAAATTATTGTGACAACTTGAAATTTAATGAAGTGAAAATTTATTGCTCTGTTAAATAGTGTGTTTTCAGTTTGATCCTGTTTCTTTAATATGTGTGTAACTAATTAAAGTGAAGAACATATTATAGATGATCAATTGAGGGGATATTTTGTATTTTGGCGGTTTATTTGTATAATTTTAATCATAGGGTAAAATTGATTTATCAAAATTTAATGGCTTTGTAATCAACAAAATAATGCTTCAAAAGTTCAATACATTTTTTTTAAATATACAAAAAATTTATTTGGAAAGGAAAAAACGTTATTTGTTTTAAAAAATCTGTTCATAATTTTTGTTGCAGTTATTTGCCTTAAGTTTACCATTTTATGTTAAGTCAAGAAATAGTGGACTGATTCCTGTTTATTTTTTTATATCATAGCAATTATTTATTATATAAATTTAAAAGTTTTTATTTATTAATTTTGACTCCAAGAAGATGTTAGTTTCAGTGGGAGTATGGCTATTTTAAAAAAAATTATATAATAATGTTATAACTGTATACTGCTAAATCAGATATGTGCATGCATCATTTTGTCGGCTAAATATTACTAAAATCCGTTAATTTTGTGTGTTGCTCATAATAAATAATGGAGAAATATTATATATCCACACCAGATATATAAATTAAAAAAAAAAAAACTAAAATCTATAAATTAAAATCAACTAAATGTTTCTTTACTAACATTTAGCAATAGACCAATTCCCCTTATAAAAATTCTGTAACATTCGTTATATATTTTTTTTCAAATTGTGTAACGGAAATTGTTTGGAAATGGCAATGTTGTTAGGATGTTAGGCAGCCACCACAGCGTATGGTTGTGCCTCCGCAACAACAAGCGACCGTAGGCGCCTATCACGCTAGCAGCAGTCAATTATCTGAATATCATTCTCATTTTATGGATGGAGATTTTGAATTTGTATGTATATTTTGTTTTATTTATATTTTATTTTATTATTTATATTATTTAGTCATAGAGTTAGATAATCTGTTAAAGCTTTTAGTTATTAGTTTGTCCTGCTAGTAAAAGCTTTTGTTTGAACATGAAAATAGATTTTATGCTTGAATTGAATTATCATGCCTATTAGATTATTTTTTGTCAATGCAACATTTTTATGGCACTCTGTGAAAAGGGTAAAACCTACAGTTACCTTAACTGTTTTACAAGAAATTTTATTTACTTTAACTATTGTTAAATAATTACACAGCCTATTCTGTGGTTTAGCTTGATGGAGTTAAGGTAAATTTTTTATAGCATTATGTATTATTAATTTTAATATTGAATATATAAATATATGTTACTATGGGTGGCCTCTACATGGCTAATGGGGGACTTATCCTTATTTTACAAATTTACAACTCTTCATTTAATTGGTGGAATTTATACACCACATAAACAATAGAAATTATCAATTTAATATACTTTTATTTATCCTTTTAATGATCTGTTGGCTTAGAAACATTACAGATTTTACCAATACTGAACCCAAGACTCTTCATGGGTTGTGGGGGTACATTTTGTTTTATGTTGAGAGTATTGAAGTATAGCACAATCATCATCGCTGGTTTTATTCTTTCATATACAATGAATGCAAGTTTTGTTTACATTTACATATCAGTCCTAATTTTGCTTACTGAAGGTATTCCTCTACTAAATAAACAAAAATGCTACAGGCTTATTGGAATATGCTTCCATAACAAGTTTTTGTAAATTTGGTCAAATTTTAAATATTCTTCAAAATGTGACTTATTGGGTTTCTCAACTCTAATCTAATTATTTTTATTTTTGTTGTTTAATGTTTTTGTTTTTTTTCATTTTTAGCTTAAGTATTTGAGCTTTGAAGAACTCCAACAAAGAATGTCTACATTAGATTCAGAAATGGAGCGGGAAATAGACGAATTGAGGAGGCTTTATCAAACCAAGCGACAACCCATTCTTGATGCCATCGATCAAAAGAGAAAACGTCAACAGAACTTTTGAATATTATGAAACATAATTATCTTTAAGCAACAAATAAGAATATTTAAAGTTATTTTTAATAACCAATGTGTTGATACATTCACAGTTTTCAGACATATTTTAAAAGAGCTTTTATCATACATTTTATTTAAAAAAAATTAGATTATGCACTATTTTTGTATGATACATAAATACTGAAAACTGTGATAAATAAAATTATAAATTCTTTTTTATTAATGAATTTAGATGCAATAATGTTTTTGTTTGTATTTATTATATTAAAATTCAAAAACCATAAATTTTAGTACACGTTGCAATAATTTTGTAGGAGAATTAATAATACTATTCAAATAATAAGTTGGGGTCATAAAGCACAAATTAGTGACTGAAAAAGATAGCTACAAAGTTGTATCTATTGAAGTGTATTATTAAATTTTATGTTTTGTAAATTCTATTCGATAATGAGATTAACCTGTAACTAGCTGTTATTGGCTGTGTTGATTTTTGTTGTGGTTATTTGCCTTAAGTTTACCATTTTATATTAAGTCAAGTTACAGTGGACTGATTCCTGTTTATTTATTACAATTGTGTTGGCCCTATATAAAATTTCATTTGTAATCGAGGCTATCATTCTAGGCTAACATTCTATAATGAGTGTGATGACTATATTCATTTCAATGAAACATTCTGCTACTTAATTTTTTTTTTTTTTTAGTAAGAACAGTTGCATGTTTTGATGCATTCTAAAATACAGGAATTACATCATTACGTTTTTCAGTTGATCGTTTTGTGATTGTTTTTCTATTGAGAGAAAATGAAATTGTAATTTTTCCATATGAAATAACATTTTCTTAGCATAGTTTTTGTCGCTTGGTTTGATAAAGTTTGGATAGATAGATAGATGTCCTAATAGCTGTTAAAAAAAGGATACAAGTTTTGATTCTTGTCGGTGATGAAAGATTTAAATATTTTAAATGCCATGAATGTACTCTAGTTGTTAAAAATGTTTTATCTATCTGTCCAAAGCAATGTCTTTTTTTGTTAATCTCTTGTGGTAGTCTCGATTTCCATTAACACAGTCATTATTTTTTAAGAGCTCAAATTATTTTAGCTTGACAATCACAATTTGTCATTTTTTAGTTGAAAAATCGAGTTAACAGTGTAAAAAGCCTTTGACTACTAGCAATAGTTTTCAATGTGATCGTAAAAAGCGACTAATAGTTGTAAAAATATAGGATTCATATAATGGCCCATACTTTAATTTTATCTGTAGATTCTAATTTTTTAAGCTGCGAACTCCTGTAAATATTTATATATATATATACATATTATATTTTAGATAAACTAACAGAGTAAAGACTGGGCATCAGTAGGAAATTTTATTTTTATTATACTTAATGTAACAGGAATTAGTATGAGCATGCACTTTGTATATATCATAAATGCATAAAATCACACCATTTTAATTAAGGCCCTAGTTTAAATGTTGTATTTAATGTAGACGATTTATTCATAATGAAACAGATGCCATATAGACTTTACTTTTTGTTTGTATAGTTTTTATTTTAAAAATCAAAACAGTAAGTTGGGCTGATGCCTTTTTGTTAATATCTTCTTTAATGTTAATTGTTTTATCACTGATGTAGGTATATAATTGTATAAAGAATCACTGTTTTTATGAATGAAGTTTTTATCACCTTCTTTTATAGTCATCCAAGATTATATTAAGTTAATATTACATCATCTAAACACATAAAATGGTTTGTCTTAAATGACTGACTTAGGTATCAACGCACAGCCTAAACCGCTAATCGTAGAGACCGGAAACTTTGAGGTCGGGTTCTTTGTATGACTTAGGCATCCGATAAGAAAGGATTTTCCGAAATTATACCTCCAAGGGGGTGAAAAAGGGGGGCAAAGTTTGTATTCTTGCTCACGTGTTTCTTACACGCAAAATCCACATATTTTCGTTGAACAAAACAAATCACATAACATAGTTCACTTCTGGCTGCTGCCGTATGACAAGTGAAAACGTTATACTAAGTAATTCTTTTCAATAAATTCAATAACATTACATACTGAACCTTAACTGACACGAACAACAGTAAACTTCTGTCCGTCCCGTTTGTTAATCAGTGTCAATGTATGTTTCACGGCTGTGCTGATCCGTTTGTGATGAAATTTAATATGGGTAATCTCAAGCCTGGGGAAGGACATAGGCTATTGTTATCAACACACAACACAGAACTAGTTTATATAAAACTGTAACCTGATTGACTAATACATCCAGCGGTCAGCGCAGAGCAGAAACCACTGAACTTAGCATCTTGAAATTAGGTTCTTTGATATAGCTATACAATATAGGTTCTTTGTATAGCTTAAATGAGCACTTAGAAAGGAATTTGGACAATTCCACCCCCAAGGGTTTCCCCTTAATATAATAGGGGCTCAAAGATTGTATGGAATCCGTCAGTTTTGAAGTTGGACATCTGAAATTTTGGATGTACAAGTAACTTATAGTTTAAAAAAATTAAATTATTTATTTTTGAGTACTATCACTGGGTAGTTTCTCTACTTGTCTTTTCATGTCAATTTATTCAATCATAATATTTACTGGATGTATTCTGTATACAGTTGTAAATTTCAATAAATATATATAAAAAAAAAAAATTATTTATTTAAAATGATCTGTCACGAAACTTTATGTGGCAAATTCCACGCGAGCGAAGCCGTGGGCATAAGCTAGTCTTAAATATAAATATGTTAATGAGAAGCGAGGGATGGTTGACTGGATGATAGATGTAAGGAAGAAAATAGTTGGGGGTGCAGTCAAATAAAACACTAAATAAGTGTTAATAAGAATGACCATTCTTGCGTCAGCCTCCCGCTGGTACAGCCCTGAAGATGACCCACAAAGTGGGTCGAAACGTCGGCACGTAATTAAAATAAGTAACCACTTATTTAGTGTTTTATTTGACTGCACCCCCAACTATTTTCTTCCTTACATAAATATGTTAAGTTTTGACTTCTAGTACTAAATGAAACAATGTATTCTTTATTATTTTGATTTTATCCTCATGTTGAATGATAGAATTTTAGTAGGAAAAGAATAACAGATATGATCGCTGAGGCCTGGTCCACCTGGGCTCAATGCTCTTCATCGTTGCTGTGAGGCTTAGTTGAAAATTCATGCTCGCCAGATTTTCAGGGAGTGTATTGTTATTATACATGATGCAAGGTTTGGATGCACATCAAAATGAGAGTTCTCTGAATAATTTTGAGCAGCACTGCAAGCCTCTGGTGTATTCAGGGAGATGGAGATGTCCTCTTATATTGTCGTTTATTGTAGTATTTTATATTTTTTATTATGACTATGACAAAAATTAGTTGAAAATTTTTTAAGATATTTCAATGCAAAAAGTAAAAACAGCAGGAACATATTCATAACAGCAAAACAAGATGAATATACTGTGTCCTTGACTCCTAGGGAATCCTCCACTACCACATTCATTGTTTTTATGACCCATTAATCATGCTATATAGTTTTAAGAGAGTCCTGTGTAAAACTGGAGTAATTTAGTTCTTTGTTTTCCTTAAAATAACTTAGCCTTGATGATGGCTCGGAAATCTGAACTGTATAAAAATATGATACTAGCTGCACCCTCATTATTCATTACATGATATAGATCATAGTTAATTATATTAATTTAAAAACAAAATAAAGCGAGGTTGTTAATTTTTGTTTTGTAGAGGGAACATCCAATTAGTGGAGAATATGTATGAAAATGACAGTTGGTGACTTTCTTGGGAGAGAGTGGAATAAATAGTTTAATTTATCAAGAGGCGGTATTAAAAAAAAATGTTCTGCCAAAGCCGATGTTTTGCTGGATGGACAGCAAAACATCGGCTTTGGCAGAACATTTCACTACTACTAACCACGCCATAGAATTTAATAAAATCAGAGTAGTTAAGAAATCTAGCAAGGCCACAGAAAGGAAGATACTGGAAGCAATAGAAATAGTCAAACACCCGGAAAACTTCAACAGGGAGGACGGGTACAAATTAAGTAAACTATGGCTCCCTAACATAGAACCAAAGAAAGACAATCAACAAGAACAACAAATCAAGCCGAAGTCCAGCCAATCACAGGCATGGAAGAGCAGACTCCGCCCCCGGACACGAAAAACCCCAAACGACTAACGGAAGGAACTGATGAATCCCGAGTGGCGACTATATAACGCCGCGGGTTAGATGGACGTCTTCAGTCTCAATTAAGCCTTGAGGAAGTCAGCAGCATGTCTGGCGAAACGTTGGCAGAAAATTCACCGACACGGTCTAAACCAGAAGAAACAACTGAAGTTTTTTGTATAAATAGTGGCCGTGGAAACTTGAAAGAGTATTTAAGGTATTCTTTATTTTATTAATGATAATAATTTATTTCTAATAATCCTTAATGAGTAAAATAAAGATAGTGAATACTATTATTATTTTTTACAGTTTGTCAAGGTGAATGTTCTACGCCTGACAGAACCTAGGACAAGCATATACTAACTAGACTATGGAAAGAACTATCTTGAAATAAATGCTCATCAGAGATGGCTATGATTGAATTGGGGAAAAAAATTAATAAGAAATGTAAAGGTGCTACTGTCACACTGGTTCATGAGCTATCATTACTCTTAGCTACGATTATTTATGTTCCTCCACAACATTTAGTCTAAGTTAATATAATGTTTGCAGCTGGACTAATCAGGATGTAATCTATAATATATTTGAATGGTCTAAAAAATCGTCTGCTGCTCTCACGGTTATTACAATCGTAAATACCATGGATTTACCAGAGCGAACTCTTCAACGAAAAGTTACAGAATGGTAAGTTGTTTTTATTAAGTTTTATTCATTATTTGATAGGTATCTTTATTATTATTACCTAAGTTTCTCATTGATAACGTAAATAATAATATTAATTGGCAACCAAGAAGTATTGATTCCATGGCAATGTCTGATCTTTACAGAGGATCTGTCAGGAGTAAATTTATGTAATTAAAGGAGTAACTCCTTTATACTATCAAAGCGATAGTTATACTATCAAAGATATAGTTCATTTCCATCGATCGTACTTTTATATCTCAATCTGTTTTTGAGATATGATTTTAAAATGTTTTTTTAAGAAAACCAAATTTTTTCTTCTCATAAAAGGTCACATCTATCTATTTTAGTTAAACATATCTTAACTGTTGTTACCATTTTTTGATATAAAATAAGTTTTCTGTAAGAAAGAAACTAATTTTTTGCTAGGCGATCGTAATTTTATTGAAATAAAATTTAACAATTTTCTGAGTTTGAGCCTTTTGTAATGAATTTCCAAAAATTCATTCTGTGAGGTTCAACCAAAGAATATTAATGTAAAATATTTATTTCTACTTATTTACTTTTGCTACGTGACTTTTATGATCACCTGCAATTTTCTTTTTTACAATTTTACAAATCGGTTTCTATCATATTGATAATTATTTATTAATAGATTTCAACATTGGATAAAAGTTATGCTATGTTTAAATATAGCAGAGATACCTGCCATTTCATGGGAAAATGTGGTTTTTGCAGAAAGCTCTCAAAAAAACATTTTGAGATATCCTATCCCCTCCCTTAATTACTTACATTTTTGCCTAGCACAGGATGAGTTAGTTCAGATCACTATTAACGATAGAACATCAAGCTACAAAAGTACAAACCATAAGAACCTGCCATAATGTCCTTCATGAAATAAATTTGAAGAGCATATAAATTATAACATACATTTTTAATTGTCCAATTATGAGGGGGGGGGGGTAATGAAAATATTAAAAACCCTGAAAATAAGTGAAATCACTGTACAAGGCTAGTATGGATTTTGCAAATGGTTATTTTTAATAATTTTCTTATTTTTTATTTTTTCAGGGCCTTACTCGTCTTGTTTTTCAACCTTACACATTTCAACAACTCCAGCAAATCGTCTTGGGTCCTGCTCAAACTTTCATGTTAATCCAATTCAGTTAGTAGCAAGGTAAAGTATGATTAATATCCATTTTACCATTTGTAGATTTATATACATTCATTATATCATGTATAATATAATTTATTTATTATACAAATATGTATTACCATAAATAAGAGTGTTAGTCTGTGTTAAATTGTATATTAACTTTTATTAGGGAAGTAGCTGCTGTTAGTGGAGATGCTCGAACAGGATTGGATATATGTTGTCGTGCAATAGAAATGATATCGTCTGATTCAGAAGTTGTTAAAGTATCTCACATAGAGAAAGAAGGCTCTGGTTCAAATATTTACAGGAACGAGGGTCACAGCAATGAAGTATGTATTAAAATATGATTTTAGACACAGTTAGAATTTGAATTTTTATTCTTGAATAATTTAGTTAATGCTAAGTAATTTTGTTGCCAGTATTTTAATTAAAATTATCTCCTTTTTAAAAATCTTAAAATGTTATAATGTTATTGATATACTTTCTTTGATATGATTTCAGAAAATGCATTGTAATTAACCAGGTTTCATTAAGGGCTATGAGAGACGAATTTCATAGAACTGGGACTGAAGAAACTACTATTGCCCAAGTTTATTCTCAATTCAGTGCAATTACCACTCTTGAAGCTATCAATTTAATTATGATCTATAGTAATAAGTTTTGATTGTTCGGGTGTTTGGCATAAGTTTTCAGCATTAATGTTCTTGTTTAAAAAAAAAAGAAATAAGAAATTTAAGTGATACTAAATATAAACAATTTTTAAACATTTACTGAGATTTTATTTTATTTATCTGTTTTTAAAGAAATATTAACCATTTCTTGATGCACATAGTAGCTAAATGTTTTTTTTTATTTAACTTTACTTTATGGTGCTATGGCTAATCGGACGATGGTACAGTGAGGCTCTAAATTTTGCCTAACCAGGTTTCATTTGGATAGGGATTTTTAACGAGTACCTGGCATTCTACGGGCTCAGGACCCCTGATAACGTCCATTTCGAAGGACGGCATAACCTAGGATTTTTTACTCCCTTTAAAAATTACTAGGGCCACCTGCCGGGCTATGAACTCACCATCTTGAGCTTAGTAGGTTTTTATGTTAACTATTAGACCAAAGTTCACCCCAGTACTAAATGGAACAGTCACATGATAATAATAATAAAAGGCACAGTGAACACAAAGCTCAAAGCTGATACCACAAATCACTATTTACAAACTTCTGTCAATCGATTGCTGCCAAAACCCAAATTAGTAAGATCACCATTAATGCAATCCAAACATCTAGGCCTCCATCTATCCCTACAATGCTTATTAATTGGCTCAGTATGTATTACCTTTTCAGAAATTCATTTGTTACCAAACCCAACAACATTGTTAACCTTCATGATGCTATCACTTCAATTACAATTACTGGGTGTAAGCTCTGCTATAGAGCATTTTGCAAACTCCTATATTCTCATATATACTTGATTTTTTTTTATACCAAATATTCTAAGCAATACCTAATTTTGAATACCTTGAAATGTTGTTTTCATCCTTCAAACTACCTTTACTGATCCTCCTGATTAAACTTCATGTTCCGTTTGTTCGAAATCATAATTATCTCTTTACAACTATGTATTCTGAATACAACTCATTTGAAACCATTGCCCAACAGTTGAAATGTTATTTTTACATTTCAATTTATAAACTTCTATCCACATTGCATAACAATTGTTTACTGAAAAGAAATATTTGAAACATAAATTATGTTGAGGATTAGTGAGAATGCTTAAAAATTTGATTCTGGTTGACAGTAGGAAATTATGATTTACACAGAAAAATTGGAGTTGAATAGCCTTTTCTGTATCTCTTTTAAACCTTATATTGTATGGAAGCAATACACCTTTCACTTATTTAAGTGGTAATTTTACTGTTTGGGGATCTCTTTACAAGAGTAATTATGGTAAATATACAAATATAATTAAGCGCACAAAGAGAGAAATTCTTAACATTAAGACTCACTATTTTTTTTTTTATAAAAGATTCTGATTATCATCCAACTGTTTGTATATCAGGTATACAAGGACTCATCCTATTCCTGGTATTTTTTTCTTTTTACAAAATCAAGAAGCTCATACATTATTTTTGAAGTAACCATATGTGGTGTCGTAGGCTCATATCCTTAGTCCTCTGATCAAAGTGGTTTCCAGGCTCATCCCTAAGACTGCTGGTAATTATATCTTGCCATCTCATCCTGTCTCAATCCTTTTCTTGAATATGCCTTGAAAGGCCTTTTGATACCTCCTGTCCTTTTGAGAAACCTAACCAAGGATGAAATATGTTCAAGGTATTCATTTTCAATATAGATTTATTAGATTCAAGTCCTCCCTGCAATGAAAATGATTCGGTCTTGTGATGATTCAATTTTTGTAATGTTATTGTCCCGTTAATTAAACTTTTTTTTAAATTTAGTGTCAGTTGATTGTCTAAGTTTTCGATCCATTCTCGTATTATAAACTATTAACTGGAGAAAATACAACTTTTATATCTTGTTTTGTTAATTTCATAAACCTTATCTTAAGATATAAATTCTTTAAAAAACCAGAGTTGGTCTAGTATATTTTTTTCATATTGTACTACACTAAATCAATATAGATTCCTGTTAACATCAAACAAATGTATGCATTACTAATTAATATTAAAGATTTTATATTTTGTGTATGTTTCTTATTTAGTTTATTAAATTATTGAATGTTCATGATGAACTTCACAATGCACGTATTTTTTGTTTTTAATTTAGAGAAACTATTTAATTTTTTTTTTTTACTAAATTATATATACTATGTTATTAATTAATAATTTGTAGTAATTGTTCATCCTTTTTTTATTTAATTATATAATAAAATCTTATTATTATATTTGTATTTTAATTTCATTATACCCTTTCATCTTTGCATAAATGTGTAACATATGAGCAATTAAAGAATTTGATTTTATTTTAATATTATAAAATCTGATGTTACAAGCAGATATAAAGTTAATTCTTTCGATGGTTATAATATTGACAATGATGTTAACTGAATTTAAATAATTAATTTAATAGATTGTTATTTCCATCAATTCTATGTACCTATCAAGTTTTTCTTGAACAAGACTTAAAATTCTGGTTTAAACTTTGGGCTAGATTAAAAAGTATGTGTTTTAATTGTTTTTTTCTTGCACCTTCTACCACAGGTATTAAAAACAATTTTAAAAATAAATTTTCTCTAAGGAGGATAATTATATGGAGATAAATAAGTTTCTATCATTCACCTTAATATAGTGATATTAGTCAGTGTAAATAAAATATAATATTTATATTTTGTTATCTTAGTTTATAAGGGGCCTGAGGCCGTCTGTCTGGGAGGATACATAATATGTATGTATTTGATCAGTTGGAAGAATAGTATTAAAGTTACTACCAGAGGTTAGAATATAAATTAGTTATGATTACATATAATAAATAGATATAACAGTTGAAAATTTGTAGCGAACTCATTGTGAGCTAGGAATAGCATAACTGTTAGTATAGTCATATGAAATGAAGTTACATTTGCAACTATACTAGCTATTAGAATCTGATCTAGTCCAGAGGAACTATGGACGAGGGTGAGAACGAGCGTAGCGAGGAGGGAATTTCTTGCTGTCACATTCTGGTTTTTGTCATTACTTATTAGTTATTAAATTTGATTCTGGTTTTATTAAAATTTTTATTTATATTCATTATTAGGTATTTATAAAGAATTATCAAACGATTATATTTTAATAGTTATTATGATGAAATTAGTAATTTTTTTTATTAATGTATGCTAATTTGGCAAATTTATCTTTCACCTCTTTAACAAAAACATGTCTTAATGTTTATTTTGATTAAGTCTAGACTGCTCAATGACTTCTTCAACGGGTTAAATAGCCGCAATATTTTGACTGTGCAAAGGTACCATAATCATTTGTCTTTTGATTAAAGGCTTGTATGAATGGATGAATGAGGAAATAACTTTAAAAATATACCTCAATTCTATTGGACACATATCGGACGGGTCGTGGAGAAGGGTTTTCAAAAACCATCCAACACCTGAGTGTAACATTGTGACTTAGAAGTTTCTCAAGAATCTAGTGACAAATTTATTAATGGTATGCCTAATAGTTACAGAGATATTCAAGACACTGAGGACATCACACAAGGTATGAAGTATTTCCAAAAGCTATTGTATTTATTGACAAAAACGTATGCAGCTAAAACCTTTTATTTTATTATTTTTCAAAATAATACAATCCTGGACAGACAAGAAACTGTTCACCATTTCAGGCTAGTGAAACACCTACTAGAGAAACAACGTAAGCTCCCAATTAATTACAAAAGACTCATTACAGTTTATATTATATTATATTAGTAACTAATGGTAGATATATTAAAATAGAACAAAATTTTTCAGTTTTGAATGCTGTTGTTTATTTAAAATCAATATTAGGCTTGATATATCTATACTTGTTTCACATTTTCTCTTCACACCATTTGCTTAATCATCTTGAAATAGATCTAATAACCTTTAAATTTTCTCTCATTGGACCTATTAGAATGATGACCCAGCCATTTTTATTGAAAATGCACCATGTTGATGATACTTTAATACCATGACCTTCAAATCACTTCTTTTTTGAGGAAATAAAATGCATGCATGCATTCAGACAGGATGAAGGAGAACATTAAGAAACAAAATTGATAAAAAAAACTCAAATTCGATAAATTGAGCCTAAGATAATTTATTGCAACTCAGAATATATTGGGCAGAATATAGTACACAGCCCGAGGAAAAACCATTAATCTGTTTGTGGTCTTGGGATAATTCACCTCAGACTGGAACCCAAAATTGGGGCTTTGGGATAATTGGGTTTATTTATTTTTTTAATTTGTCTATGAATGACTACAAATGACAGTTTGCGAAATTTCAGAGAATACCGCGGCGGTTTGTCGTCCTTTAACTAACCCTTATTCGCCTCGAACGCGACTGAATCATGTACCATAGATGTCTGTGTTTGGATACTCAACAGTGAAGAGTGTCGAGCGCAATAGGATTAGACCCTGCACTAACTGGCAGCGTCTGATAGTGACTTACAATTCAATTTTTTTTTCTCTTATTTTTCTTATTTAATATTCTTATACCTGAAAAGTTCGTACAATGGAATTATGTGCTTCAGTAACTGAAGATGAATTGGAAATTCAAAAATCAAAAGGAACAAAAAGAAGAAGGCTAACCACAAATCAACAAACTGAAGGTACGCCAATATTGACTAAAAACATTTACGACCTTTTGAGTGACGAGGAAGAGGATGACATAAAATAAAATACAGTTCAAGCTACAAACAAATCTAAAATTCCTCTACAATAAGTTCAAAAACTATAAAAGCTCGGTGGAACATCTAAAAAATGATTTCTCATTAAAATACAAAGGAAATCGTATATTAATTTATACAAGCACTAAAGATGACTTCGACAATCTGAAGAAACTAATCATCGAGAGCAAAGGTGAATATCACACTTATACATTGTATGAAGACAAAACTCCCTCATTTATATTGAAGGGACTCCCTGCTTCAGTTGAGGTGATATTATTGAAGATCTTAAATCACAGAACGTTGCAGCAATTAAAGCAACGCAATTTATAAAGACATCAGAAGAAGGGGATCAAATCAAACTTCCAATTTATCTAGTTACTCCACAAAACATGGAAGAAATTAACAAAATAAAAAAACTTAAATATGTCTCCAAATGCCAAACACGGTGGGAACGCTTTACAAATTCTAAAGAAGCAATCCAATGCTACAGATGCCAGTCTTTTTTCCATATTGCGAAAAAATGCCACAGAAAAGCAAAATGTCTAAATTGTGCCCAAGAAGATGAAACAAAAGATTGTATGAAGCAAGACGGAGGCTGAACATGCAATAATTGGAAACAAAGCCACGCGGCAAATCATCTGGAGTGCCCCGTTCGGCTTAAGCAAATCGAAGCCAAAAGAAAAAGTAGTGTTTGGAGAACGGATGATACTACAAAAAGTCAACCAAAATATGAATTTAAGGATCAAGAACCATCCACGAGATCGACGAAGGATCCTCTACCAGCCACTAAGGAAATCAAAGATTTCTTTGCAACTTCAGAAAAAAACGATGATTCAGGTACAGGACAATTCAGTTTCATAAAAGACCTTAAAGACTTGTTTCAATCATTCAACGTACCCCGCATTACAAAAACGATCAAAGCAACAATGGGTAAATTAAAAGCATGTAAAGACCCCATAGAAAAAAATAGTAGCCTAATTGAAGGGTTCATGGAAATTCTCCTTTACATATGTCAAATAATTATAAAATTAATGTTATGTTTTGGAACTGTAGGTCAATTGTAAATAAAAATCAACTATTTATAGAGTTTAAAAAAAAGTAATAATGTACAAATTGCGGGCATTGTTGAAACAGTTTCCAGTGATACGTGTTCATGGAATATCGAGGGATATATATTGCACAGAGCTGATAGAAACAGGCATGGTGGAGGAGTGGCCCTAATTATCCACAAATCCATTAAACACCTAATCTCCTGTTACAAATCACCAAATAAGAAATTAAATTAAGAGATCTAAACATAATTTTTAAATTAAATAGCAGATTAGTTGCCATGGGGGATTTTAATTCAAAACATTTTGTATGGAATTGTTTTAATAACAACCGGGATGGCACAAAATTACTTATTTTTAAAAGAAATACGCAATGATAAGAACCAGTAGGGAGCGATTAATTAGCAAGAACACATTTAAAATCCATTAGAAACGAAAGGAGATTAAGCCCTATTTTTTTCATTAAAAAAAAAATAATACACAAAACTTTTTGTGGAGTACTCGTGTGGATTGTTTTTTTGTGGGAATGGAAACGTGTATTATATTTATGTAAGTATGGTTTTTTTTTTTTTTTTTTTTGTTTTTTTTTTTACGTGGGCAGGTGGAAATCTTCAAAAGACGCGGATAGGCCCGTACCTATCCGTGTGTGGGATTTTTACCCACTAAAACCACCTCCCTACTACCCCTGTTTTCCACACTCCACGGGACCGTCGCACAGTGGAACGAGCGTTAGGGAGGACTGGACATTCATTAATATTTCCGCTTTTGGGTCTCCTAGAATAAGGCTATTGCTACGGTTTTAAAGCTTTTTGAAGGGACTATTTAATTATATGATAAACGGGATCAGGTCTTTTAGGGGAAACATGTAAAAATTCTCGATTTGATATTTCGATGTTAGATAATTTAGTACCTAGATACTACGAGAATAGGTACAATACAGTATTCTATGGAAAGACAGATACATAGGTATTAAATAAAGTTATACAAAGGAAAAAGTAACAAACCAAAACGTTTAATTATTAAACAAAATTAATATAATAATTGATAATTACTGTTGTTAGTTAATATACTAGGTATAATTGTTACATCAAAATTATAATGAATGTAGGTGCCTATATAAAATTGTTTTATTTAAATAAAGGTCAGAATTAAACCAAAATTAACAGCTTAATTTTAATTAGGATTGGTTTTTCTATATTGTAAGTAACAATAAGTGATTGTGCTTCTGGTAATAAATCACGTTTAATGTTTATTATTTACGGACTAAGAGTCGAAATTAAAGGATCCTAATTTATCAACAAATTCTTGATTGCTTCGATGAATTTCTGGCATGAAACACTCTGAAGGAATAACTTGTGATTTGCTTCTTGAGCATCTTCTGACAATTGTCTAATAGGTACTATAGCATTTTTGGCTATGGTTAACTAAAATTAGCAAAATTACTGTAGTTACAAAAAAAATACATCCTAAAGATAAGGATAGAAAATGCGCCAACTGCTACGATTTTCACTTTGCGTCTTTAACAGTGTGCGAAACAGAGATATTTCTGTTAATTTCATTACAATATTGTTGTCTTGTTAAGAGACCTGTTCCCAGAATAAAATTGTTTTCCTATTCACTTATTTATTTCACTCCCGTTGAAAATTTAATAATTATTGTAATATAACGTTACGGCAATATTTGGTTTTTAATCGGTATTTATAAACATTTATCAGGGGTTTTTTTTGGAGATATATATATTATATATATCAATATAGTTGAAACAAATTGAACGTCCCTAATATAGCAATTAGGCAATTGGTAGATCAAGAAAGAACACAATAGAAACAAGAAGATTAAAATGGTATGGCCACTTAAAAATAATGGCAGAGGAACGATGACCAAAAATAATCTTTGAATATTGCCCTGTAGAAAGGAGGAAGACCCAGAAAAAGATGGTTACAGGATCTGGAGGAGAGCATGGCAGCGAAGGGGCTTTTATATATATATATATATATTTCCTAAATTGCCTATTCTGAATTTCATCTTTGGAGATTTTAAATAATTCCATATTGTAGAATTGTAGCCCTCTTGTTTATCTGTTATTATTTATTCTAAATTTATCTGTGATGTTTTCTGTATTTCCATAGAGTTCCTTAGTAGGTCTTTTGATCCAGATTCAATCCCGAAGAACAGCGCCTTAATTGAGCCGCACTGCGGGTTTTCCTTTGAGAACCTGTTTTATCACGCATTTATTTTTAACATAATCGTTGGAATGGCTCTCGGAGAGAATTTTTTCAGTTCTAGAAATCGTTTTTGGTTGATTAAAAGGGGATGTTTGTGAGAATGGTTGGCAATAGTCCCTAAAAAAACCAAGAAATGGCGATTTCAACTTTTTGTTCGGTCTCTGGTATCATTTATGATTTCTTGATTTATTCCGACTCATCCGATAGCATATTTAAAAATATCAAATTCAGTAAGGGTCGTCATTGCTTTGTGCAAATCTATTAAAGATAAACCACTTTCATCAATTTCTTTTTATAATTCGTTTACATTACTGGAGGTTTTAGTATATTTGAGTAACAAATTTGGCATACTGAGTTTAGGGACAATAAGAGAAAACCGATTAAGAGGGTTGAAACTAACTGCTGTACAAAGTACTTAAAAAAAAGGAAGAGGGAGTTTTGAGGAATACTTTGACAAGAAAGAAAAAATGTTGTCAAGTGGATGGACAACAATCTATATGTGCCCAATTTGAAGCATTTAGTACTAGCCAGGGAACCGGACAATGTATGATAAGTCATACATCCCTGCAACTTCCAGGAAAATTAAAAAAAAAAAGAAGGAAGGAATAATTCATACCATTTGATGTATGAACCCATTTTAAAACAAGGAAAACAAAATTTATCATCCCAATTCACTTTTGTCTCTTTAAGGGTTAAAAATATATATATATATATATATATATTTATAACTTATATACTTCCAGGAACAAAACATAAAAAAAGAAAGAAAATTTAAGATGAAATGACTCGCACGATAACTGGGTTAACACTGACTGTATTTCCGTCATGATCCTCTATATATAGTGTTTACATATTAACAGCTGTTACAATGGACAGCTTGATCTTAACGTAAATATATATATATATATATATATATATATATATAATTAAGACAAGACTGATGATCGCATAGTTACTAAGATCAAGCTGACCATTGTAACAGCTGTTGATATGTGAACACTATATGTAGAGGATCATGATGGAAATACGATAGGGGAAATACCCCTAAGTAGATGGGGGTGTGTATAATGGAACTGGATGCCACTATATATATATATATATATATATATATATATATATATATATATATATCTATATCTTAGCTCTATCAATGATTTACCTTTTCTCCTCTTTTACCTGAGTCTTTTGTCTTCATGATGAGAGAATTGGTCCTCCCCGTCTTGCCACTTCCATTTAGGAAACGGAAATTTCTTATTTTTTTTTTATGGATGGTGAGTTCGGTAATAAATTGTTTTTTTGTCAGCGGGGATATTTTTATATACATAATATGATTCTTGTTTATAGTCCCTTTTACTAAACTGTACCCATTTTCTTGTTTATTGAAATCTTTTTTTTTTTGTGTCTCTTGATGCAATTCACTTCTTTCGGGTTGTAGAAGCGAATTATTCTTTTAAAAATTGTAGGAAAATCTAATTTTAAAAGTGCATTTCATCTTTGGATGTTGGGGATTATAACGGCCCATCCGTTTGCTGGTTTAACGTCGGTGTATTGCTGCTATGGGAAATTGGACTATATGGGTAACAACGAGAGTTATAAATTTAAGATTTAGGTCTTAAAGATATTATTTAAAAATACATAATAAATAAAGAAATGAAATTTACGAACAAGTAATGGGAGCACCTGTGGTATAGTGATTAGCATAGCAAACTCCTATGTCCAAGGTTGCAACTTTGGATCCCAGCAGTTTGGCCTAGGATTTTGTAAATGGAGTAAAAAATCCTTCTATATACCACTATTAATTAGGAAGGGATGCATAGTAGGGGTCCCGAATCTGTGCCATGTCAGGTACTCGTTAAAAATCCCTATCCAAATTACACCTGGATAAACAAAATTTAGGACTGCCGTAGCATCGTCCGATCAGCTATAGTGGCATAAAGTAACCTTAAATTTAGAAACAAACTTTGGCATACGGTTATAAAATTACTTTACTTATTAAGTGAAAAATTACTAAACCAACTATTTTATGAAATTTATATATGTAATTAAAAAACGAACAGACTTACCTGATTAGAACATTGATCCGCCACCCCACGGGTTATTATTGAATACAACCCCCAATAGTCGCTTCAGGAGCTGCTGAAAAAGCGGATTATTCCAACCCTCCAACGGGTACGATTTTTTTTTTGGTTGGGGAGGTGGTGGATTAAGCACTCCATTTTTTTATAACATCGAATGTGTGGTTTCGGTGAATATATTTCCATTTCGCAGAGTTATTCTTTCATTTAAAAGCGATGAACTATATTTAAAAGCCTAATGCACTAAATTGTCTAATCAAAATAACCTGTAATACTTTTAGGTATATTTTCCAATGGGAAATTGCGATATTTATAAGGTTAAATTCATTTTATTAGAGAACAAAATTAATGCTTCAAAGAATTTCCTCTAGACCCACCGGCTCCATCAGCTGCTGTTAACTGATTAAACTATTTGTATGTCACTGCCGGATTTAAACCTGGAGCCTTCAGCATAGCAATTCAGCAGTCTGCATACAACGCTACCGCGATTGAGAAATATTAATTCATGTCATTTAATAGATATAATCATTGCTAATAACCACTTTGAGATCAATTCAGATGATTCACAGCTTTAAATTGAAAAAAAAAACTTACTATTATACTTACGGAGTTGAGCTTTTTGGCTCTACTAAACCATCCAATTCATCTCGTATCCAATCCTTACAATCCAAAATCCTTCGTAAAATCCTCAATGCTCCCTATTATGTCACAAACAAAGTCATCCATCATGATCTTAATATCCCATATGTTACTAATTTGGCCCAAACTAGATACCTATCCTTCCACGACAAGCTCCATACACACACGAATCCTCTAGTCTCTCAACTTGCTTCCCATACTATTCCTGATAACCCTCCGAGGCGTCTGAAAAGAAGATGGCCTCGAGACCATCTACTATAGAACTTTATTGGAGTGCTGCCGATGGGTAGTTACTCCACATGTGTTTTTCATGTCATAATGTACATATCAGCAGATTTACTAGTTATAATCATATTTTAGTTGTAAAATCAATAAATTAAATTAAAAAAAAAACAAAAAACTATTATACTTAAAATTGATTGGCATATTATTAATTCAGTATAACGCATCCTTATCTTGTTATAGGAGTGGTTGTGGTGGGCCGGTACCCTGTACTTAGCCCCGACGCCTCCCAATGAATTTTTAATTAATATAATCTCACATGTAGCCCTCCATGAGGGTTGCTGGTAGGAGTCGTACCTACGATGAGCTCTTATAACCTCCTGTTATTACTCCTTCCGTAGGTAGGTAGAACTGCTTATGGACACTCAACATCAAGACTCCTTCCGTGGTTTTCGTTTTATGTCCCTCTGGAGTATGAATGATCTGAGGAAGTGTCTTTGGATAGCGAACTTCTGGAGGGATTCAAGGATAAATATAAACAAGAATAGGTTCATATGGGTCTTGTTATTATATTTTTTTAGGGCACTTCTTTTTTAAAAAATGTCGAAATTGAACAGGCAATAAAGGAATTAGTTAGCTAAAAATTAGAAATCGAGAAGAAGCATGAAAGATTCTAAGATGAGTACCTAGTGAATTTTTTTTTTGATGAGTACCTAGTGAATTTTCCTAGTGAAAGATGAGTACCTAGTGAATTTTCATCTTTGTTTGGTATAAGAGTTTCTTTTCTTTAAAGGAGATCTGCCATCCAACATTTCAGTATTCGTTTCCATTATTCAGTATAACGAGTATGACGGGAGTTCATAAATGTTATATTCCAATGAACAAACACCTTCAATTTTGGTTATTTTCATCATGGATTAGCAGATAATGTGACAAAGAGGAAGAAACGGCTTCCCACATAACATCTACGAGTTTATATACGTGTGTAACAATCTTGTGTTAGAAGCCAAATTCTGTGAAATAATTAATAGATTAGCAAAGGCTGTAGAGCTGTTGTCAATTTGAGAACAGAAATATAAATATACTTCTATAAACGGAAAAAATAATAAATATACCAGGGTAGTTTTTCATGTAATTGTTTCTGATTCGGCTTATAATCAGAAGAAAAAAATTACTTGAAGCTTGTGCTTTTGAAGACTTTAATCGGCTACAATTTTAAAACTAAACAACGGGTGGTAACTTATAGTTCAACAAGATAATCTGTGATCTGGGAATAAAATCTAAAAAAAAAAAAAGCTACCTAGTAGACTTTTAGTACAAATAAGGACCTACAAAGGTATTGTTACCCGCGGTGGGCAAGGGCTGGGAGAGGACAGGGTATAATCGAGGACACATAAGGGAAACTGGGTGAAGAAATAAACCCCAAAACATTTATCTAACAGAAATGAAGCGGCATTATATTGAAATAAAAATTACATTCATCTATTCTTGATAAGGTATTAATAAAATAACAATTACAGATTCATTCATTAGTAAGGGATTAATAAAATAATTATTACAATTTAAACAGAAATTCTCAGTCAACTGGAAAACTAAAACTTTTAATGTAACATAAGATGCACCGTCAATAACAACACTAACAAAATAATAATTTACAACAAAACTCGATCTATCCTCTATAACAGTAATCATATCCCTCATCTACAATAATAAACATATGCACTAATACTACTTACAACTTAAACATTCCCCATCAATACTCATTACCTCATAATCAGTAATAAAATTAATAATTTCCACATAACTCGATCCCTCGTCTACAACAATAATCCTCTCCATCATCTACAATAATAAACATATGCACTAATACTAATTACAACTTAAACATTCCCCATCAATACTCATTACCTCATAATCAGTAATAAAATTAATAATTTCCCCATAACTCGATCCCTCGTCTACAACAATAATCCTCTCCATCATCTACAATAATAAACATATGCACTAACACTAATTACAACTTACACATTTCCCATTAGTACTCATTACCTCGTAACCAGTAATAAAATTAATAATTCCTAACAAAACTCGATCCATTATCTACACATAATTCTGGGTGCACTAATGCGAAAAGAAAAGATTCCTATCTGTCTTGTGGCCAAACGCGACGAATGAAAAATAAAATATATAACTGGCTCTATCTTCAACTGACCACCTTCCGGCCTCACCCCAAGTCTAGTCCGATTACCATAACGAGGAAATCTCTTACCTTCCTCTCTTCTGTTCCGGACTCCCGAATCTTCCACGCCTTCAACTCATCTTCAGCCCCATCTCCAGTCAGGAGACACCCACCTTGCCCGCCGGGCAGTGGCTCTATCTCAGCCCGTCTTCACTGCTCCACTCTCTCCGAGAGGAAAAACGGCTGGGTATTTGAAGGCTTATCCGAGCTAACGTCAACATTCTTATCCGGGGATCAGTGAGGTGGTGCCATCTGGTGGTCATAATTATCCCAACAACTCGCGAATTGAATTAAACTTTTTAAATATTGCCTCAGATCGACTCGAAGGGAGCGGAAATGCTGAGTCAGACCTGTCTCAGACTGATGACTTGGCGTCACCGCAAGCAGACAAGAATCTTCTAATAAAAATTCATATTTAATAAAATATATCTAAACTAAATGCTAATCATTCTCTAAAATACGTAAAACTAATAATAAACTCTTGACTTCAACAGATCAAAAAGACTTCTTTTGTATCGCAAATATTAGGGTACAATTCGTAACACAGATTACTTTCATTCAAAGTGTTCTAATTAAAAGAAATGGCTAATTAAATATAACATTCGCAAACATTTATAGCATTGAACTGAAATCTGCAATTAATGCACATTAACTAAATTTTATTTAAATAAAATTTTTCTTCAGCCCGTTACAGTATATAGGTGGAGGTTGGATGAGAGGATTGACCTTTCGTCGAACCTAAAAAAGAGCGAAAGAGAATATGTGGGATTGAAGCAAGGAAGGTTGTAGCATGTCACCCACTCTTTTCAAGATATACCTTCACAAGGCTGAGAAACCATGGTACAGGCAGTGTGGGGATGTTGGGCCGTTCATTGATGGCGAACAACTACTGTCCTTGTTCTTCGCTGACGACCAGGTCGTGTTTGCTAGGCGGAAGTCTCCTTGAAATGATGGTGTATGCCCTAAAGATGTGCTACGAAACGGTGGGCTTAAAAATTAACTTCGAAAAGACCGAGTATATCTCAATCGGAGATGCACGCCCGCTTCTTGTTGACGGAGAGGCCTGAAAAGAAGTAAATGCATTCAAGTACCTGGGTTCTTATTTAGATGCTACCGGGCCGTCCGAGAAAGGTGGAACAATCCCGAAAGGCTATCAGAATGCTGCATCCGGTCCTCTGGAATACAGAGATATCAAAAGAAAATAAACGCTGTATTTTCACTGCCATAGTGGAAACCATCCTGATATATTCCTCGGAAACTTGGACTATGAGCCTTCGTCTGTACTCAAAGGTGCAGGCGGTTGAGACGGATTTCTGGAGGAGGTGTCTTCGGGTCACTAGGCTGGATCAAGTAAGATACCAAGAAATTCGACAGAGGATGGATGTGGTTATATCTACAAATGAATATGCCGCCTAAGATGGTACGGTCATGTGAAGAGAATGGCGTTCGAATGTTGGCCAAACCGAGTTCTGGTTTGGGTTCCACCTGGGAGGAGAGGACGCGGACGCCCCAGTAGCAGGTGGATGGAGGGAGTCTAGGAGGAGATGGCTGGTCGAGGACTTCAGAAAGAGGATTGGATCGCGATCCATCCAGAGACATGGAACTCTGCTCTGGCCAGTTCAGGCATCTCTTGTCGGAACACCTGTAAAGGAAATTAAAAGTATGAGTAAAAAGTCCTTGATTATTCTGGCTTTCGGTAAACGGGGTTCCTGAGCCTGAACGATGTCAGGTACTCGTTAAAAATCTCTATCCTAATTAATCCAAATTCAGTAGTGTTTGTGACCATATTGCAAAATAAAAGAGAAATAACAAAGTATCTTACTAGAACAACTGCTAGGAGATATTGTGTCAACCAAAAAGCTGAATCTTGCGATAAAATATCAGCCATGACAAAATATCTTTGTTTTCTAAAAATATCTTCATTTATCTAAAAACAAAAGCAGACAATATAGCAGAAAAAATATGGTTCCAATGAATAAGTAAATACACTCAAATATAGAAAAGTAAATAAACAGTAATAAATGCTGGTTAGCAAATTAAAACAAAAATACTAAGTCAGTCCGGAAATGTGTGATGCAACATGTGAACTTGTGACTCCGGGCACCCCGCCCCCTCCCTTGACAGCCCAGAAGACCTGCAAAGTGGTTCGAAACGTTGGCTATTTAATAAACATTTCTCCCTATCTAAGAGAAAGTTGTTGACCTCCATCCGGACCATTTTCTTCCAAAGGAAACAAAAATAATTTTATTCAATATATTGATTCCACATCTCACTTTTATAATACAATCTTAATATCCATAACTCACCAAAAACCTTAAATAAACAAGTTTTTTTATTGATTATTTCGATATAAAAATTCTATAGAAACAGAACTATATTGCTTTTGTCTCAAAATCACTACTAATTGAATAATACATCTTCGATATATCCGATATTCGATATTCGATGTATTCGATATATTATGTATATAACATTAATGGCATGGACAAATAAATTTAATCAAAATGGAACTCATTGAAACATAGACCTTATATAATACATGAACTTTTTTATCAGTTTCCATTGTATCGTTTCTAACAGTCTTGGCACCTTAATATTCTTCACCTATCCTTTTTTTATGGGTATGACATCTTCTTTTAAATAATTCAAGATGGACCCAGTCTCACTTCTTTACAGTAGGATTGGAAGGTACAGGCCATTATTTATTTTTGTTTTATTGTCAACCTCTCACTTCCCCTCGACTATGTTGCAGATCTATTAAAAAATACCACTTGTTATTTATTTTTTATTTTTTTTATTCTGTTTAATATGCCTTAGTATATTTTTTCATTTATTCCAACAAGTGCCCCCAGATACAACATATACTCTTCTACAAACTCTAGGGTTTTGCCCTTACAGTTTATCCACACAAACAATTCCGGAAAGGTGGCTTTATGTCTTATTCTCCTTTGAGACGACCTATCGCAACAGCTCACCACCAGCAGTTCATAAGAATGTGGTGCAGCAAGTGCCAAGAAGGAGTATTGCTATCATGTTTAATGATGAGACATGTTTCTGTTTCTATAGTGATAACAGCTACCAAAGAGTCTACTGAGAACATGGCATAAATGCAATACCCCAGTTCGTGCTTGTTGGTGTCCACTACTAGGCACTAACTGTACCCCATTCTTCTGAGTTGTTACTGGTGACTGTAGTTATTGCTAAAACCTTATATTTTTCATTCAGTAAAAGGATACTAATGTTTAATAAATATTAATGCATTTTATAATAAAAAACCTTTATCACTACAACATATGAAGGGTCTTGGGCTCAGTACATGGTAGAGACTGTGCTGTTTCTAGGACTCTGGTTGCGTATAAAGGTTATTTGCCTGAAACTATGCTCAAATGCCAGGCCCCCCCCCACAATTAAAGGTATCTACTTTATTGAAGGAGGGTCTATAGGTCCTATATGGTTCATTTGCAGCTGTTGATCATCATCATGTTCTGTCCTCTTGAACCGTTGAGCAGTATGAGGGTTGGCAGCTGTTAAAAGATTAAGTAATTTATCTGCCACAGGCGGATTTCAACCCATAACCATCCATAGCAAGTACTCTGCTCAATGAGCTACCACATTCCTAATTTTATAACAAAAATAATATAAAAATTCCAGACAAAGTAAATACCACAAAATTAGCAATATCCCTGATCATGGTAACATCTGCGTATATAACCAGGCTGCATAATTTAATGTTAGGTAACTATCACTTTGAAGCCGTTGATCAATCCACCTGTATTAGAATTTAAACTGCAAAAACTTGGGAAGTGGGAAGTGGTGAGATCAGGAGTAGTATCAAGGTAGAAAATAGAGCGTACCATGACCTTCTAATAAAAATTTACTAGTCTCTCTTAAGACAGGTGGTGTGTTATGGTGCAGAAACCTGCATGCTGAAAGTCTCAAACCAGTTAGCTCTGAAGGAAAATATACTTTCAAGGCACCTGGAAAATCAGAAAGAATAAGGAGCTTTACGACCTTGTTGTGCATGATAATATAATTAGGTTTTTATAGCCAAAAAGTTTAAGTATTGTAACGTTGCCAGATAATGCTAGGAAGATAATGAGGATGTTTTTAAAGGCAAAAGAAGAAGAGAGTGCCCTAAAATGTAGAACAACATCCGTACAAACTTTGAGTGACCGGGTGGAGGACGTAGGCAATGAATTGAGTGGTGACAGATAGTGAGGGAGGCTGAAGTCCATACTGGCCTGTTGTGCCGGAAAAAAAAAAAAGTTAATGAATATAATGTGGGGCAAATTAGAAAGTGGTTTCAAATCACGAGGATTGAAATTTGGAACGTCAGGCCACCTAATATTATGGTAAACATCTGATTTATGCAGTGGGCAAATAAGAGCTATACTATCTGAAAAATAACTGGTTTATATAAAAATAAAACACATAAACCACTATCTCAGTGCAGATTAAATGTAATAAGTGAATAGAAAATGTTTTATGAATAAATGTGGAGAAAACAGAATAGAGATGGTATTATCTAAGTCCTTTAGGACTTCATGAAGATGAAGGGAGCATTTAAATAGAAGATATTTCCTGACAGGGGCGATCAGTTAAGGTAGTTTTCTCCTGAAAGGCTAAAGGCTGTAGCTTTGCACATTAGATAGGATCAGTGCCTGGGCAAAACTGAACAAACTGAAATTGAATGCAAAGAAAACTCAGGCCATTGTTTTAGGTTCCATCCACACCCTCCCAACATTAATCCTAAATGATCACCCCATTATGTTCAGCACCACCTCTTTGAAAAACCTAGGCATTACTATTGACCAAAACCTTTCCTGGAAATCCGACATCGCCCAAACATCCTGCTGGTCAATTAGTTCCCTGAAGTTATACCATTGTTCTTGACATCTCCTTACACAACCTTCCCGTAAGCTAGTAGTATCATCTCTTATCTTCCCCCACTTTGACTATTGGTATGCAGAGGGCTCTCTAAGATTTGTCCTTGGTACCCTGAGGCGATCGTGTGTGTCCTACCTTTATGATGAGTTAAAGGCTCTTACCCCCTTCCAAAGACAATACTTCCTCAGTTCATTCTCTCGACACCCTTCATTTATCTATGGTCTCCTCCAATTCAAATACTCAGTTCAGCACCATAAAAAAAGATCTCACCTTTCCAATCTCTATATAGTCGTTTCCACAGAGCCAAAGCATTCAAACGTTCCTTCCTCGCCAACTCAATCCCACCTAACATCCCTCACAATCGTCATTTAAATCCTTGCTTTTCATCCTCTTGTTTAATTTTCTCCAATGTCATTGTCATTCTTCTCAACATCATCACATGGAGATGTCGCGGCTCAGGGATATCACCATTCTCTGGATGATGAGGAAACGTTTGTTGCTACTCTGCTCTCGTAGGAGAAGATTTAGACTTGGGGCTCTCAATGAAACTCGTCTTGTTTGTAACTTGCTCAAGCGTAAAGGCAGACTGAAATATGAATCATGACTATAAATTATGAATCAGGATGCCGTTCGACCTAGCATATTTGTTTTTATTAGATTACAAAAAGTTTGTTCTGTTTATATGTGATTTGACTTCCTAAGGGTGTCTTAAAATCAAGAAACCAGTTTTTTTTTTCGAATTTGGTCTTCTTTGCAATAACATTTACAACTACAACTCATAAAAGGTCCTGGGTTCAGTACATGGTAGAGACTAAATAGAATCCCCAACCCTAAAAGTAAAAATATGAGAATATCTCAGTAGTGTGAGCAGCTTTGAAACTTCTATTTCTTCTATCTGATTTAAGTATATGAAATAAAAGATGGAGGAGAGTGGTAAAAAAAAAGATAACAAAAAATTCAAGCTTTTAACCTGACCAAAATCCTTCTTTTGCCTCTGTGTCCAATTCCTTGTTTTCTTATGCCAACAATATATAAAAAAATGAATAAAATAAAATAAACTGTACTACTGAAACCGATGATTGGTCTTGAAATCAGTAAATGGTTAGAAATGCACTGTTTCTAGGATAATGGCTGAGCAGGTAGGTGAATTTTCTGTGTTCACCCGCAACCAACAGGTATTTCCGCAATTATGGGTTTATAATTATAAACTTTAAAGAGGCTAAGCGAGTCCCAGGAGAGGCTGCAGATCCTATAAGGTCTATCCATGGCTGTTAACAGATAACAGATAACAATTTATCTGCCCCAGCTGGATTTGAACCCGAGACCTTTTGCCTACCAACTCGACCCTCTACAAGCATAGTGATGCTGCATCCTCAATAATATCAAACCTTAAAGCACTAAAATCAAATTTGTAATACTAGCAAGATAAGCAACAGGGTATCTTAGTAGTAGTATTGATATGCAACCGCATTGCTTGCATGCGTATTGGTATGCAACATGGTATTGCAAGGGAGCGTCAATAGTTTATAAATAGATATCGTAATATCATCACTACTAATAAAAAAACATTTCAAGACAGTTAATTTAAATCTGTTGGATTTAAATTAAATAATATATTTTTACATAGGGTTTTTAAAAAAATATGTTGAAATGACACCACACATAAGGCTATTCAATCAAAACTAATCCAGTAACTGTAGTTGTGAATAAATAATGATTTAGATGACATCATTTTCTGAAACTCATTAATTTAAAAAATGTATTCTGGTAAAGTAAATCATTAAGTCAGCATCATAAGCACTTGAAAATTGAATACAATTTTTAAAAAATACTCACATGCTACAAATTAAAACGAAGAGTCTAAAATCTGACACAGGACAATAATCAGGTAGTAAGAAGTTAATTTTATCCAATATCTAAAAAAATAAAACATAGAGATAAAATAAAAGGTTAGGTGTATTGAGAATGAAAGTATAAAACATAATATTATACTATTTTGCATCCTAAAAAATTAATATGTTAGTACATAACTAAAACATATTGCAGACTATACATAGAAAATGGAGGAATATGCTGACACTGTAATTTTTCTCTTTAAACAAGAATTAACTTACCTTTTTACCACTAGACAACGATTTTTTTTTTACATTATGTTTTTTTATAAAAGACAGAAAGATATGTACACGGAGTTAATAGTTTCACCAGCTAGACTGTCATTTACTTATTTGGAGGACTTTGTCCTACACTAATCTGTAATTCCATTATCACCATTAATGCATTCAAAGTAGAGACATTATTTCGGATCATTAGCCTTTGTACACAAAATGCCAAATAAGTATGTTGTTTCATGATCAGATATATGCCAAATAAATCAGGCCCGTATACACTGAAATTGTATATAAGAGAAAGAATTTGGAAATTTACTCATTTATGTCTTTCATTTATTGTTTAAATATCTTTTTGAACTATTAAAAACAATTTTTTTTTTATTCTATTCATATAATTTACTTTTATAAATATATTTTTATTTTTGAGGGTGATTTTTTTTTTTCCTTCCTGCCGCCTCAATTAAATTATAATGGCCTTATATCATCATTTTTCTGTTCCTTCTTAATTTTTGATTATTGTTTCCTCTCAATCCGAGACATGTGACCACTAAGCTAAGATCCATCTTTATTATTTTTATTTTCAAGTTGTATTGTAGGTATCTCTTATTGTATTTCTTTAATTTTAACTACTAATTACTCTATTGTTCTAATTTAAGATTATTTTTATCATTATTGTTATTAACATATATCCTATTTCTTTTAGATAAATTTGTTCTAACTATGGTCTCTTTGTATCTTGTTTATTCCAATTATTTGACTTTTATATATTATTTTTTTACTTATCAAATTAGTTAATTTTTTTATGTGTTTTCTTTATTTAGCTCTCATGGAGACGTGTAACTTGTGTTGAAACATTGGGTTGTATAAACAGTAGTTCACTATTTAAGAATTTATTTTTGAACTTCACTCAGACCATGTCCTCTTCAGTGATATTTATTTTTTTAATTGTAAGCATATTGTATGCACTTAATATTATTTACCTTAATTTTCAGTTTTTGTGTGTTCATCCAACGTCACTTTATGCTGCTATGGCTAATCAGACGATGTTGATATGCTCAGATGATGCTATGGATAATTGACGATGGGTTTTGCCTATCCAGGTTTATTTAGGGTAGGGATTATTAACGAGTACCTGACATTCTACAGGTTCGGGACCCCCATTTAACGTCCCTGACGGACGGCGTAACTAAGGATTTTTTACTCCCTTTAAAAATCCTCGGGGCACCTGCCGGGCTACAAACCCGCGATCTTGGGTTTAGTAGTTTGTTACGCTAACCACTGGTCCACGGGCCCCCCCCCCCTAAATTTTCAGCATTATAAAAGTTTGGTAATAGTTTAATTGCTTTCTTCTTGTTGTCTTATGATGCTTATTTTTATCATTTTTATTACATTATTTCTCTTGTCCACTCTTCATACTTTGTTCTTAAGAGTATTCCAAGCTATGTTTTATTTTATTTTTAGTACTATTTAATAATCTTATCAAATATTTAAAAGCTAAAATTTAATAAAACATTGTTACTATTAGGAAACTATTAACTACTTTGTGTTTAACCTGTTAGCATTAATTTTACTTTACCCTCCTTGATTGATATGAAAGATAAAAAAGAAAAAAGTGTTTTTTCTTTTGCCAACTTTTTTTTCTTTACGCCAAATATTCGCGATTTTTTATTTAAAAAATTCATTAGACATAAAATAACAAGACATCTCAATCTAATAACTGTATCCAAATCTAAAAGCAATTCAGCATGATCAACTTTTTAATAAAATATATTTTATCGTATGTTATAATATTAGAAAAATAAATAAACTATAAGTGGAACTTTTTTGTCTGCTACCTTTTTTAAAATTTATTATTCAAAGTTATTAAACTTTTCCCTTCACCAATGCTTTGTCCATTATATTATAGTTGATTATACTTTAGATAAAACAATTTTTTATGGTCTCTTAAAGTAGTTATTAATTGCACTAATACTATTTTTTTAGTAGGATCATTTATATTGAGAAATACTGAACATATCATTAGGAGTAGTTATAAATGGTAATTCAATAAGTGTTAATTATTAATATTCTTGTAAGTATTAACTTGGAATAGGTTTTAAAATATTATTTTAAAAAGTATAGTTAATCATTTCTTAAATGAATATTCATTCTCGAAATATTTTTACCATTTAAACTTCCTATAGTTTCAAATTTCATATCGTTTTTATTAATAATTGGTTTTAATGCAAATAGTTGTATCACAAATTAAAAAAAAAAAAAAATTAGACTAATAAATGCTTGCTGATGTGTGCTGCGACCTCTGGGGATGTTTTGGAACTAGAATCAGTTCAGCTTCAGCTATTGGACGATAGAGTGCTCTGCTAGTCATGGTAGGATATTTCCCTTATTAATTATTCCCTAATAATATTGTGTAAGAAATAATATGGTGTACTTTTATGAGGAAAATATTATATTTGTATTACTTCATGTTATCGCGTGTGAAGTGTTTATTTTTTTTTTTTTAATTAAAAAAGAATAAAATAATTTACCCCAAAACACTATTTTTTTTAAATTAATAAATTCTCACAAATGAAAGCATAACTTTCGTTGAGTATTTAAAAAAAAAGAAAATGTATTCAATATCTGCCTACAAAAGCCAACAAGCATTTTTTTTTTTTTTTACACCTGGCTTCTAAACATTTGCTTGAAATTGAAAAGTAACAAAAACGGTATTGTATATATGAATATCTCAATCGTTTTTGTTACAGTGTTCGAATAACTATTACATTACATATTAACGTAATGTATCCACCGATAAAAATTCCGAGTTCTTTGAACAGTCGATTAAATTTACGAACATCACGTATTTATTCCCATTCTTTTTTCCATATTTTTCTCTTATTCTCTATTTAGGTTTTCATTCAATGTTACAAATTTTAATATTTTATATTTAATTATTTAGTATGCATAAATAACACTTCTTTCTTCATGAATGGACCGTCCTCATAATAATGTCCTACATAGTTGTTATATATATATTTATGACCTCATTTTGACCAATTGTTGTAATTTGCTTACATTTAATAATCGTACTCATGTGTTTACTTATAATTATCACATCTTTTCATTTCTGTAGCATATTTTTAGGGTTTGAATAATGAAATGAGGAATGATTTTTATGGCTTATTTTAACCCCTCAAATGAATATTTTATATCCAAATAGGCCTGACCATATCCGTATTGATAATTTTTATTGGCTTTCTTCAGTTGAGAGTTTTAAAAAGAAAATCGTTTTGACCATAACTTAAAAATTAAATAGAATACTTTCCCAGACACAGGTTCAGTAAACACATAAATAGAAAAATACAAGGTTCATTAATTAAAAAATGTAAATTAAAAAATATACAATAGTTCATGACCCCATAAATATTAATATTTTGCTGATTCAGAAAAGAAATATTAAAATATTTATAAAAATTGAGCTCAGAGATTAGTATTCCGAAGTTCTTCTCAGCCAACACAATTGGCCCAATCCAGATGAAGACAGTCCGAGAGATGTATTTGAGGATCATTTCTTTCTCGCATCCTCTCACTGAGCGATTGATTCTCTTAGTAGAACATAATTAAAGTATGTACTCCACGAAAAGTGTTTAGTGTATGTTGAATATTTACCGTACTAATAGTATACAGCATTAGGATAGTTTATAATTCCACAATAGTAAATTTTTTAATTAATGTATAGTAATTTGGCAAATTTATTTTTCACCTCTTTAACAAAAACATGTCTTAATGTTTATTTTGATTAAGTGTAGACTGTTCAATGACTTCTTTAACGGGTTAAATAGCCGCGATATTTTGACTGTGCAAAGATAGCATAATCATTTGTCTTATGATTAAAGGCTTGTATGAATGGATGAATGAGGAAATAACTTTCTTTACATTAAATAATTGAATTGAATTTTTTAGTTAAAAAGTTAGTTGAAATCTTTAAGTGGGACTTGTTTTTGTTTTTAATTTGAGCTGGTCTATTTGATACAGCATCTAATTTTTGTAAATTTTAGCAAAATATATAAGAAATAAAAAACATAAAAATTAAGCAGGACGAGCAGACCCTATAGAGTTTTACTATTAAATTAAATAGAGGATGGAAAAATCTGTCAAAAAACACCAAATAAGAGAAGACTTATTTGGTGTTTTTTTTACTGCACCCCCCAACTATTTCCATCCTCCATTAGATCTTCCAGTCAACTATTTTCCTCTCTAACATTAAATTAAATAATTGATATTTTCTGTTATAAATAATAATTATTTAGTTAATAGTTTTAATGGGGTGACAATGAGAGAATTTTTTTTTTAAATTATTTATTTATTGATATTTACAACTATATTACAGTAATATAACAAGTAAATTGGCTGAGTGATACATAATGACATGATATAATGACAAGTAGAGAAACTACCCACTGGTAGTACTCATATTGCATGTTCAACTAAGAAGGTCACGTGGCCATCTTCTTCTCAGACGTCTCAGAGGATTACCGGGAATTGAAGAGGAAGCTAGGTGAGAGAATTTAAACTCTCATATTTAATTTATTTAATAATTTTTATATCTAAGATTCTATTTTAAGGATTAATAGATTAAATTACCTTAGGGATAACAGCATAATTTTTCTGGAGAGTTCTTATTAATATTAAATATGTGGTTTATTATTAAATATGTGATTCATTCAAAATATTAATATTAAAGTTTGCGACCTCGATGTTGGATTGAAATTAGATTTAAATGCAGCAACTTAATTTCTAGTTCTGTTCGACCTTTAAAATATTACAAGATATGAGTTCAGACCGGCGTGAGTCAGGTCGGTTTCTATCTTCTTATTAAATATAAAATATAAATTAGCACGAAAGGACCATTTATATCAAATCATTTGTTTTTCTTGAATATTTTTAAGTATTAAACTATTTTGGCAGATTAGTGCAGTAAATTTAGAATTTATTTATGTAATTATTTTTACAAATAGTATTGTTTTTATTAATGGTTGTTTTTGTTGTTATTTGTGTATCTTTTGTAATGCTTTAAAGGGTTGGCTGGAATAAAATTTTCAGGATTTCTTAATGTTCAGGGTTCAAATAAAACTAATATAGAGAATAGAAATAATGTAAATTAATTATGGCTCCTATTAAATCCTTAATTGAAAAGTAAGGATGGAATGGTAATTTATCGTAATTTGAATTTAATCCTGAAGGATTATTGCTACCAGATTGGTGTAAAAATAATAAGTGAATAATAACTAATGCTGCAATTACAAATGGCAATAAGAAATGTAATGTAAAGAATTGTGTTAAAGTTGCATTTTCAACTGAAAATCCTCATAGTCATATTACTTAAGTTTTTCCTAGGTAAGGTACTGCTGATAACATGGTAATAACTGTAGAACCTCATAAAGATATCTGGCCTCGAGGTAAAACGTATCCTAAAAATGTGGTTCCTATTAATAGTAATAGGAATACTCCAACTGATCAAGTTACATGTAATTTGTAAGATCCATAATATAATGATCATCCAATGTGTTAATTTAGACAAATAAAAAATAGGGAAGCCCCATTAGCATGAGTATATTGTATTGTCATCCATTATTTACATCTCGACAAATATGTACAACACTTCTGAAAGTAAGTTCAATATTTGCTGTATAATGCATGGCCAGAAATAATCCTCTAATAATTTGAATTATTAAACATATTCCTAATAGTGAACCAAAATTTCATCATAGTGAAATTGAAGATGGGGATGGTAAATCAATTAATGACCCATTAATAATAATTTTGAATAATGGATGTGGTTTTTACGTATAAGTTTATTCATGCTTTAACTTTTTATTCGTAAAGGTCTTAATAATGTTTCCAGTATTGGATACTACGATTATTGTAAATAATAAATAAATTATTATTATTATTACTGTTAATTGGGCAGTTGTTATATTTAAAATTTTTATTAGTCTTAAATTATCATTGTAAAAAATATTGTTATTGAAATAATTCATATTAAATAAATATATAAATGTTATTATAACTAATATAAATATAGTGGAGATGAAAAATCATAAATGAAGTTCTGAGAAAAACTGATATTTTTTTCCATTGTGAAAATTGTGCCTGGGGAAAGCGGCCTGTGATGAATTTTGAAGTATTAGAGAAAGAGGTAGACCAAAGCTGTAATAATTAGATGTAGTGGGACAAGCTGTCAGATTGTTGTTTTGACAAAACAAGATCTTTGATTATCCACATAATCAGTGTGAAAGTGGAAGTGCCGCACAGTGTTGTGTTTCGATTAGTAGGAGCAAGCTGGACAAAAATCATGTTTAAAAATCTAAAAAATTTTATTGGAATATTGCAAACAATTGTTCAAAACCTAGAAATTTAATATTTTTTTATCATGGCACACTTCATCTTGTCAGTAATAGACAACTAATGAATCCATAAAAATAGACTAAATCAGTTGTATTTAAAGCTTCATTTCAACCACACAAAATTAAAATGTTACTAATTCTATATGAATCAATTGTTGAATATTGATAATATATCTACTCATAGGTGCTATTTTTTCCAATTAAAAAAATCTTCTGATAATGTAACTGTATATATTTTTTTCTAAAAATGCATGAAGGATTTTTCCTCATTTTTGAGCTTTGAAGTGATGAAAATGACTTGTATCCGTTTGTATCCAGACAAAATTTTATATATTTCATAGCTGCATCTCTCCCATAATAAGATGCATTATAGCCGGTACACTCGAGTAAAACATTGTTTTTTTAATTTTAGAATAGTTATTTTCGAGAAATTTTTTTTTTTAAGAATGGTAGAAACACCCTTATTTTTTTATTTCATAGTTCTTTTCGAACAAATTAAATGTTAGAAACCTTGCAGAGGACTCTGACAGGAAAATTTAAATGAGATTGGCTAACTATTCCTCCAAAATTTCTGATAAATGGCAGGGAAATCAAAGCAGTGTTTCGATTAGTAGACAAAAGTCATGTTCAGAAATCTGAAATATGTTATTGGAATATTGTAAACAATACTTCAAAACATGCTAATCTAATATTTGTTTAAGTCTGACACACTTCACAGCTTGATGGTTAGATCCTAAAGGAATCATTGCAACAGAATAAATCAGTGGAATTCAAGGCATCATTTCGAATCAAAAATTTATTGTTCAACTACTTTTATCAGACCAATCGTTGAATATGGATATTAATTGTAACGGTAAGTGGTATTTTTTTAAAATGAAAATGTCTTCTGATAATCAAACTATATTAATTATTTTTTAAAAGGCCGAAGAATTTTTTCTTATTTTGAAGCTTTGAAGTGATGAAAATGCCTTTTACCCATTTATATCAGGGCTAATATTCCTATATTTTATAGCTACACCTTTCCTATGAATAATAAGACACATTATAGTTTCCACACTTGAGTACAACATTTTTTTAGAGTACTTTATTTGGAGAAGAGATTTTGTTTAAGAATGGTTGATGCACTCAAAGGAAGAAAGAAACTCTTATCTACTAATTACAATACTTAATTAGTCGAAAGAAATGCAAAAATACGGAAAAATATGTTTGAGCAGCTAATTCTTACTAAGCCAAACACTGTGTGGCGAGAGGAAAAGTTCTGGTAGCAAAATGTAGACAGCGCTGGTTATCACCTAAGGCACTACCCCCTGTGACGTCAAATTGACGTCACGAAACTGGAGGTTATCGAAGGGAGACCTTTTGTGAATTATTACCAACTTTTTTTTTTTACATTCAAACACATTTTTATTTAAATATATGTTTGATGAAATTTACGAATAACTTTTCTAAAACATGTGTTCACAGAATTTTTATTGTAAGTCATAGAATAGAGGTTTGAAAATATTAAATTTCAGGAAACTAATAGGGTAATTTCATCTCTTCAGATGCAATATAATTATGCATTGTTCAGTGTTGGTAACGGGTAGAGTTAAGTTAGGTCACGTCATAGCTGAAGTTGTGAAATTAAGTTTAAGTGTTGTTTACTTAAAGAAATGTTGATTCAAGACTATGGCTTTTGGAAATATTTGAGTTATATTACGTCTGAATCAACTTCTTTTTTTTCAATTTATTCCATTAATGTGTTTTATATTAAGCAAAAATATATGTTTGGCCTTTTCAAGGTTAAAGTCACTTATCAAGATGACATCGATAAAGGACGCTCTTGCAAAGTGGTCAGAAGAAAATGACAAGGCAGACCCGACAAAAGCAACAGAAATAGAATTGCAGTATAGGGAGCCAGCAATAGAAAAAATGGATAACACTCTTTCAACCCTTGTGAAATGCGAGTATGACTTTTATATTATTTAAAGTGCTCAATACTTAATATATATCATACCAACATGGATAAAATAAAATAGCAAATAGTATTAAGCGAGAACAATGTTCAGTAAACTATCTAGTTGAGGATAGTAACCACATTATTTTTGATTTTGAAAAATAAAACACGTAGTTTCAGGTTAAACCCCTCCCCAAATGATTTTCTATTCGTGTTTTATTTAACATCAAAGTATTCACATGTAAACGAAATATAAATGAATTATCCATTTGCAAAGGACCCAAATCCTTCTGAATAGGAAGCGATTGGAATATTTCTTAAGATTAAACAAACAGGGAAAAGTAGTAGGGCGTATGTATGCAAAATGCTAACTATCTAACAAAAACTATCTTCGCTACACGTTAGATTCGCCAAAGTTTCCATGCACCATCGGCCTTTCCATTCTAATATTAAAGAATATAATTTCGATTTTAATACCAGATATTAGTAACGAGTTTTACATTTCACGGAAATCAAGAAGTCAAGTATCGAACATCCATTTAACCCACCGTAACTCCAAAATGTTCCATTACTTTTCAACAAAAAAATAATGTACCACTACAACCCTTGAAGGATCAGAGGTTCAAAACCTGGTAGAGACTGTAGTGTTTCTAGGACAACGTTGTCCTCCGTGAGATAGGTCCTAGGAAGGAGGTGATAGGTTCTAGATCACGATCAACCGCCAGATTTCCCCTCTTATTTTTGTTATCCATTTTATTAAGGCTGGATGAGGTACAGGAGGGTCCTAGATCCCATAGGACCTATCTCCGGCCGCTAATAAAGTAAATAAAAGTGTCAGCGGGCGGGATCCGAAGCTAGGACCTTTGGCATGGCAACTCAGCGCACTACCACTACAACAAAAAAAATTGTAGAACAATCAAACTTATTAATTATATTGTCTTTAATTATACTTTAATTGTAGGAGTTGATAACTTTTTAATTAATCTTTTTTTGTTATATTTATTTAGGTTTTTGTCTCTGTCAACTAACAGTATTGAACAAATAACTGGACTTCAAGGAATGAAATGTTTAAAAATCCTCTCTCTTTCAAGGAACAGTATCAGAAGTTTCAGTGGTTTGGTATGTTTTTATCGTGTTACATTTCTTTTGTAATGTAGTACTGAATGTAAATGTAAGGACTCTATTGTTATATTTAAGGACCAGAATATCGAAGGTCAAATTAATTTTAACTTCATTCATATATAAAACAACATTTATTTATTAATGCCACTAGGTTCCAATAAACAGATGACATTAAACTATTAGTTATCAAACAAATCTTATTCGCAATGCTAAATGTAGACAGTGCCCAATTCAAAACTATATACGCCACTGTATGGTTTCTATCATATCTTGCTAAATTGTAGTAACATACAGTAGCGCTGTCTGTTGAAAGATGATGTAACTTTGTTTTAATTTACTAACCTTGTTTCACGTAGTCGTTAAAAATTGTGGAGAGTTGAATTGCATTTTATAAATTAGATGGATTGAACATTTGTAGAGATTTTCGCTGACCAATCAACCATCGCGATATGTAATCGGAGGTGTCCTTTGAACTTTACGGAACTATAGTGCGAAATCAGTATGCTTAGGATCGTTTCACCATGGGTAGTGGTATTGACGGCTCCAATAGCTCCATCAACTTCTGTGGTCACGGGCGGAGTCATTATGGGTAAGGTTTCTTCGATGCTTTTACGGTTACCATTCCTAGTGTTGGAGTCCTATTATATGGCACTCCCGAGTACAAGAAAATCCCAATCCTCGAGGTATATGTCGCAAGTAGACTATTTTAGGAGGAAGCCTCTGTTATGATTGATAACGAGGTAATCAATCTTAATGGTTCGATTTCATGTCGAGCAGCATGATGATGGTGTTACCACACCCATCTTCAAAATCATCTGGGGTCATAGTTTGTCAATCTGGAAGATCGTTGATGTTGCAGGCTGGGTCAGGTGCAGCAGCTGCGCAGTGAAATACCGATTTTTAAAAAGCATTATGTCACCATGCATTGCCTCTTGAGTTATATGACTACACAGTAGGTCGAAACGTCGGCACACATATAATATAATAGGTTTCAACTTATTTGCTGTGTTTTTTTTTACTGCACCCCCAACTATTTCCACCCTATATTAGTACATACCAGTCAAAGAATTTCTTTCCTATACTTATTTTTAACCAACATTTTTATAAAATCATTTTTTCATAATATCTAAAATATAGTGAAATTCAGGTATTTCCTTTACATTATGATATTTCATTATTTTAAATGTATTAGGTAGCATATAAAGGTTGTTAGCAGATATATTTAGTATCCTTTGAAGCCATTTATATTATTACTTATTTTAGCAACCTGTAGCAAAAACCTTGCAACAATTGTGGATCTCTTACAATGAGATTGAGAAAACAAGAGGGGTAGAAGCATTACAAAACTTGACAATGCTGTCGATGCAGTACAATCTGGTCAAGGATTGGGCAGAATTCACCCGATTAGGTCAACTTACCAAGTTAAAAGACTTGTATTTCCTCGGTAAGTTTTAACTCATGAACTATTTCCTAATAGTAATATTTTTTTTTTTTGTAAATGATCAAGATTCGGATTGCTATAACTATTTTGTTATTTCGAAGCGTTGGGATGACAAGGATCAATCTGACGAAATCGAAGAAAATTAAATGTTAGATAAGTCAAGGTTCTGATTTGTTTAACATGTAAAACCCTCTATTCTACGATTCCAATCTTTCCTCTCTAACAGGCCTCAAGCAGTTTCCATATCTAATCAACCCCTTTCCTCTTTTCTCAACCTCCCCTCAGGTGTGGCACAGGGCTCAAGCATCTCTCCTCTCCTTTTCAACTGCTACATCAGCGATCTTCCTGGACCTGCTCACCACCGTAGTATACGGGGGCCTTACGATCGCCTTTCCGATCTCTACACTCGTTCCCACAGAACCAAAGCACTCGAGCGTTCCTTTCTCGCCCGCTCCACCAAAGGGTGGAACTATATCCCCCCTTTTATCCGCCACGCTTCTTCACTTGTTTAATTTAAATCCTTGCTTTTACAACATCTCCTGAGCTCCCAAAAAGATGCTATCTGGTAGGCCAATCATTTGCTTGAATAAATCAGTGTTGAATAACCTATTTCGTTGCCCAAGTGTTTTTTGTTTATTTTTCCCAAAGAAGATATAGACTATGTAAATACTTTATTGCATGCTATCCCAATAATTTATTTTATTTAGTAACTGTTGTTATTAATATATTTATTCTCTATAATTGGTTAAAATCCTGACCAGATTCGTACTTTTTAGTTACTTCATTTCTATTTTTCATTTTATATTATTTTCTTTTCACTTTTTAAATACTTCATTATTTGTATCATTATGTAGCCTTCTGGCCAGATATATATTAAGTTTATTTTTCTGTTCATGTTTGTTATTCTAGAATAAAGTTTTTTTTTTATTCTGTTCTATTCTAAAACGTTGTCTGTTTATTAATTTAACGTCATTTTATGTTGCTATGGCTAATTGGACGATCCTACAGTGGGAGTCCAAAATAACCGATTGACATCACACTAGCTCACGACCGCCATTTCCCGTTCCCTCCGAAGGTCTGCATAACTAAGATGTTTTACTACCGTGGCCACAAACATATGTTAATGAAAAAAAAAAAAACTTATCCCGACAACCCAATAATATTCACTTACAGTCGACATTTTGAAGATGTACATTGTTAAAATGTAATAATATAAATCTATTTTATATATGGCTTAGGATAAGTGAAAAGAAAAGATATGACCACGACCGAGAATCGTGCTTCATTGGGGCCCAGGATAGCTCAAATAGTAGAGTCCCAGACTAGTGATCTAGAAGACCCGGGTTCGAGTCCCGGTCCTGGGCATATCTTTTCTTTTCAAATAAAAATATTTAAAAATTAGGAACAATTAAAATAAAATATACTATATTTTATATATGCTTTCTAAAAGTCGTGGGTTTTTCTTCCACCAAAGCTCGGAGAAGATTGTCATCAAGGGCAGAACGTCTTCCGTGTCTCAAAATCTCAGGAACCACCCTAGAACAATGCGCTCACTTATAATTCATTCGTTAATATTTCTGGCCGTTTGGGCTCCGTTCCGGTCGAGTTTGAACTCGTAAAAAAAATTGTGCGAAAATCACCCGTTGACTTCTTTGTAAAGACTGAATTGTTTCCAAGTTGCGAAGTGTTACAAAGGTAAACAAACATTCTTGTTTGAACGATAATTAATAAGTGTTATTATTATGATGTTTGATTTATTTGTTCAGCGAAAATATGTAGATTTTGCGAGTAAGAAACACGCGAGCAAGCTTACAAACTTTGCTACCCCCTTAGGGGTAGAATTTCGGAAAATCCTTTCTTATCGGATGCCTACGTCATACAAAGAACACACCCTCTAATTTGCAGGTCTCTACGATCAGCTGTTTAGCTGTGCGTTGATCCCTCAGCCATTCAGTACAAAGCATTTTATATGTATACATAAATCTATTTTAAATGTGCTTTCTAAAAATATAATTTTTTTCTTACTGGTTGTCTTCCAAAACGGTATAGTACGTATTACGGTAAGAATTATTATACAAAATAACTAGCGCCCACCCCGCATTTGCACTGGTAGTGCAAAACACAAAACAAAACAGTCAGCAAAACATATTATGCCTACATGTTTTGTCTGTCTAGAGTATTTTATTATGTAGATATTGTAAACATAAAAACAATGTATTTAAGAAACAAAATATTTCTTTATATACGATTTTTTTTTTCAGGATCGTAATTTTTTTGCGATAACCCATAAGATACTCATTTAGTAACCAGAAAAGAAAAGAAAAAGCAAAATCATTTTCTCGGAAAATAGCATCTAGTAGCAGAATCCGACTAATGGAAAAAAACTTCAAACATTCTAGTTATTTACTGTGAAGGTATTTATTTGTGCGATTTTAAGCGATTTTCGCAATTGATTTTTTTAGTTTTATCCCCCCATTTTTACCGAAAAATCCCAGATGTTTGAAATAATCCCAAGTTTTATTTGCCTAAAATATCTTATTATGGATGAGTTGTTTTCCAGTAGGTGCACGATTAATTTAAGCCATTGCCTCAAACAGTGGATTGCTTTAAAAATATGAGTTTTTAGAAAAATTTATTATCAATTTATTAGAATTTTTTATATAAGATTTGATTTCACAATTAATTTATCTATGGATTATGTTGAGAAGAAGTATAAAGTATAATTTAAGATCAAAATAAATGACAAATTTAGTTATTACAGAATTGGTCCAATGTCCAACAAATGCGTTGATTCGTTCCACTGTGCGTCTGTTCGCGGTAAACTCAATAACTACTACACGGGTTTTCGAGCGGCTTTCACCAATAGATAGAGTGATTCACCAGGAAGGTTTAGGTATGTCATTGTCGAGGTATTGTGTAATATATGAATGGGTTGAAATATAACGATAGTTGTCGGAAATGTTAGAAAAAGTATAGCCCCCTGGGTTTCATCGAATACGCTGCCTAATATCTTTTATTTGTCTATCTATCTATACAGATTATAAAACAAAGTACTCTGTCGCGTTCGTCTGTCTTTCCGCGATCAAATTAAAAATTAATACCTTTCATGAGGAAGGCTTAGGTCTATAATTTGTCAAAGTTTTGTGTAAATTGATCGTAATATAACGATAATTGTTGAATGTGGTGGAAACAAGTATAGCCGCCTAGGAGGCTTATTCGAAGACGCTCCCTAATCCTTTTTTACATTTAACGAAACTATTAATATTTATTGTGTAAATTTTTGACTGCACCCCCAACTATTTCCATCCTACATATAACGAAACAATGCAAGGCGGTATATAACTCTTTTATAGATCTAGAAAAAAGTCAGACCATATATCAATCTTTTAAGGATAGCTTAATATTCCTTTTAGTCTTCTAAAAAATTGATAACGTGCAATGCGTTATTTTGAAAGCTATTTAGACGAGTACAGTATTAATCCTTATCAACTTATATACTTGATTGGTAACCCATAAGCATTTCATGGGAATATTTAGAATATTTTATACCATATTATTTTTCGGTGAAAATTGGGGGATAAAACTATAAAAAATCAATTGTGAAAATTGCTTAAAGTCGCCCAAATAACTACCTTCACAGTAAATAACTAGAATGTTTGAAGTTTTTATTGCATTAGTCGGATTCTGCTACTAGGTGCTCTTTTCCGAGAAAATGATTTTTTCTTTTTCTTTGCTTTTCTGGGCCTTGAGAATTTTTTAAAAATAATTTCTGTTGATATTGGCGTCTACTTTACGCAAGTTTTCTATCGTTTAATATTACAAGTTATTTCGTCTGGGTCAATTATAAACCTTGATAACTTTGAAGCCTACACGAAAGAGACAGCACGATTATAACTATTTCTGTAAGGCTGGTATCAAATGCCAGTCAGCGTGCACAAGCTGGTCGTGCACGGAACGCTAATGTTAATTTTGGTTTAATTCTGATCGCTATTTAAATAAAACAATTTTATATAGGCACCTACATTTATTATAATTTTGATGTAACAATTATACCTAGTATATTAACTAACAAAAGTAATTATCAATTATTATATTAATTTTGTTTAATAATTAATTTTTTTGGTTTGTTGCTTTTTCCTTTGTATAACTTCATTTAATATCTATGTATCTGTCTTTCCATAGAATATTGTATTGTACCTATAATCGTAGTATATAGGTACAATAAATGGTACAATGTTAGATAATAAATTAACTAACATCGGGACTTTTTACATGTTTCCCCTAAAATATCTGATCCTGTTTATCATATAATTAAATAGTCCATTCAAAAAGCTTTAAAACCCTACCAATAGCCTTATTCTAAGAGAACCAAAAGCGGAGATATTAATGAATGTCCAGTCCTCCCTAACGGTCGTTCCACTGTGAGACGCGGCCGAGGACTTTGTTTTATAATATGTATAGATAATAATTCTTATATAATATAATTTATTATAGTAAGCCCAGGCAAGATTATCCAGCTTCGGATTCTTCGTTTCTGTGATATATTGAATATTATAAAAGAGTAAATGTTTTAAACGTGTCTTCTATTTAATATTTTTATAAATAGTAAGTTTGACTTCTTATTGGTATTTTTGGAGTTGAGATGTGGTTATAACGAACAAATCCTTTCTCCGAAGATAGGACCTAATTCTGTGAAGTAAGTGAACACTTGCGTACCTTCCGGGGAAGACAAAACTCCTTGATCCGCTGACTTAGGACATTTCTCAACTAAATGATAATTACCCACTATTATAGATTAATAGAAATGCAATTATGTTAATCTCAAAAGAATGGAAATACGCCTGATTTATTGAACACACCAAAAGAAACACATCATGAAATGTGGCAGGAGTACGTTTTACTTGCGGTATATTCACCTGTGGTATATTGGTTTGCATACAAATAACGGCAATCTAATTTTTGCCGAAGGTGATGGGGGAAATTTCGAGGGTTATTAATCCGTACGTTTTTAAGGAAAAGAGTGTAATACAATCTGCGAACACCGAACATTATGAACACATGTTGCATCCAACTCTCTGGAGAGTATGTTCGACGAAATTTATTCAAAGCGTGTTTTTTTTCCTTTTAAGATGGCTCAGGAAACGTGAAACGTAAACCCATTGACATTAGCAAATAAAATATTCAGCATGCAGTAATTTAAGACATTCTGTTTAGGCACTTCCTTTTTCTACCTGATGGAACTAGACGTCTGTACTATTGATTGTAGATTATACTCATTATTATAATTTGATCTTTTTGTGGGATGACTTGTGGTGATGGAAAATATTATCAGATTATCTCAAAGCGATCTTCCCTCATAAGATATCTCGAGGAAAGGAAGTGTTTAAACACCAACAGAGCATCAGGCAACAAACCTTTCAGAAATAATTATAAAGGAAAAAAAAACTCGGAGGAACGGAAACAGAAAGGTTGGCATTTGGAAGACGTAACTTTTAAAATGTTTAACTAACTCCGATAGACCTATTTTCAATGTACTTTTTGATTTGTTTGTTTCTGCGGTCCTCCGAAACATGTTAGTTAACTCTTTTCAAACAGGCACTTTATATTATAAGGTAAATTGTTACCTCTCGACTCATAAAGTTTGTTTTAAAGGTAACGTATTAAATCAGGATATGGACGAATTAGAGTGGCTGAAGGTGGGAAAAAAGAAGCTTCCACAGCTGGAAACCTTGGAGGGACACTTCGTCATTGGGGCCCAGGTGGACCTCGAGCAGCAGGACCTCGGGCGGCAGGAGGACCTCGAGCGGCAGGAGGACCTCGGGCGGCAGGAGGACCTCGGGCGGCAGGAGGAAGAAGATAAAGCATTGGAAGTATAGAGGTTGATTTTCTTATCTTAAATGTGTCTAATATACAATTATTATGATGTCTTTACTTATTGTAAAGGGTAATAATGATTGCAAACACTTAACCAGGCTACATGGATGTCGATATATCTCTCATTGTAAGAGGTGTATATTATATTAACTTACGTCCATCATGTTGAATTATTATAACTCGAATTGATAGGACTATGCTATACTAGAGTTATAAATAAGAGGTTCACAATCATTAAATTACAGTATTCGCGGTTTGTAATTATATTATATTTATCTAGGTTTTCAACTCATCTATTAATAGAGTTAAATTTTATATTGCTGTGGGTTCTATCTCAACTCTCCTCACCAATAATTCTAGCTCAATACCTTTCGTAAATTCTTTGCAAAACAAAAGAAGTACAATTTATGTTAACATATACACAATATAATTCGCTAAAGAAAAACAATGTCAGCTTACATCTTACTTACTCACCTATTGATCAACAATAAATAATAATAATGATAAGTTCTATGTGGTTCTTTACATTTCCAAGAACTCAAGAATAACATGGCCAACTAACAGCTTGGATGCCCTATCCCATGTACCGTAGAAAAGAGGTCACGACGATTGTGGCCCACTGCCTACCCATGTTTTCGGTTTTTCAGGGCTCTGCCACATCATTATCATGCAATGAGTAATCACCAGATGCTGTTACCTTAACACACAATGGCCCCTCATAACGTAGTACGTTCCCTTCCAAATGAGCTCTAACCAACTCTCCTGTGCAGGATGGTTCCTATTCGAATATGTCGTTCTATTCTTCACACCATAATCCTCCTACTCACTTCCCAGGTCATGATCCAGTGTGCCTTTCTTCCCATTCTCTTAAGGCTGTTTTATGGGCAACTAGTCATTCCATCATCCAGTTGCCCTTGGACAAGACAGTACTTTCTTCATTCCTCTGGCATTCTTATAGTACAATAAGGGCTCCAAAAGCCACTTCAGTGCACAACCATTAATCCTCCTGGAAAACCCCTAAACTAGTCCCCAATGATCTGGTAAAACTGTAACCTCCTACTCAAAGATCCACTTACAGTCACTGGGAACCAGGTGTCTTACTGAAGAAGTCCATCACCAACATCCACACCATGCATACTTTACTAAAATACTCCCCTTAAAAAAAAAAATACAACTCTTTCATAAAGTGAGCAATTTTGATTGGTTTTCAAGTTTTAAGTCTATTCAATAATGTTATATGAATAAACCTACTTATGAGATACAAACAAGCTTTTATTTTTAACAAAACTTATCAGGAAGACATTTTGATATTTACAACTACATACATATAGATGAAGTATTTCTATTTGTGTAAACTGATAACTCTAATTGTTCTTGATTGCCATATTTATCTGTACTTTATATATAGGTAAAAATAAACAAATATCTACCAAGAAACCAAATATTAATTAGTAAATTAACTTGAACAAACCATTAAGGAGTAAAAAAAAAAAAAAAACAATGACTCAAAAAAATTCTTATTCTTAATTTGTTTCACATTTCATTAGGAATTACAAAACAATTCATTAAGTAGTGCATAATTTCACAATGATCAGTCACTAAAATACAATTTTAGTAATTTAATTCAATCTTAGGTTAAAAACCAAAGATAAAAAACAATGATCCACACAATTAATAAAATCAAAAGGTGTCTATGTAAAGGAGAAGGCTATATTTTAGATACTAGGAATATGGTTAGGATAAAAGAAGATATGTGTCGAGGAATCGGAGTGTTCACGAAAAAGCTCTTTTCCCATTTTTTTTTCTTTTAAGTAAACACAACACAATCCGTGTCATTATTACTGTAACTCTACAACTTCTCAACCTCGGAGAATCAAAACATTAGTAATGTTACTAAATATAGCACACGGCATTGCAGCGATGAGAAGTAAAAATTCATCATCGCCGAGATTCCTCAGACGATAAAAGCGAAAATGTAGGAATGCAAACTGACAAATTAAAAGGAAATGAAAGAATAAAATCTAGTGAAAGTGAGTCACAATATTTTTAACTCCTTTCATCTTCCGATCGAAATATGAGACAATTATTGTTTTTTATTCTTAAAAGAATGTGATAATTATTAAAAAAAAACAACGAAATAAATAAGAAAGAAACTACTATGTTTAACTAAGTTCATAGGAAACTTTAAAGCTATGGTAAAATTTGGTCAAAACTAGTCAACACATCAAATTAAAAAAAATAATAATAAATAATAAAATCAACATAATCACACAAGGGAACAACTTCCCTACTTAGTCATCATTTACAATTCAAACATACATTTTTAAATCTTTTTTCCCGATACTATTAGCTCGGTTTTCTTTTTTTGTAACAGAACGACATCCCTAAATGCTACAGCTCTACAATACGATGGATGTACTTAAGAAGGAAAGGGAAAAATGGAATGCAGGTATTTACACTCAATTCTATTCTATAAGCTCCTTCGGCTGCTCCCAGGTGAATATCTCTCTTCCAAAGTGACCATAAGTACTCGTCCTCTGGTAAATGGGATTCCTCAAATTTAAGTCTCTGAAATTAAAGATATACATGTATTAAAGATACAGAGTTGATAATAATGCTTTGTTTTAATTATCGCTTTACTATCGAAATTATAGTTTCAAATAAAAGATTAACAATGGTAAGACTCATGAGGAAGTTTAAAGAACTTAAAATAACAGCTCACAACCAAAACAATAATAAAACAAATAATTTATAATCAATACACACTTCACAATTGACTATCAATTGTAATGACTAAACACTATCCACAATTATGCTATTTTTAAAATAGTTTACAAAATAACTGCCTCAGCTTAATGTTTTCCTCAAAGAAATTTATGATCAGAGTAGCAAATACAGATCCATCATAGGCAAGATTTCATGTAAATATTAACACTGACTGCATGAAATAGAAAATAAAAAATCGCAAACTTTATACTTACTTGACTATTTTTCCTGGTCGGAGATCAAAATTTTTCTTTACGATTGCTAATAGTTCTTTATGTGTTTTCGTTGATGTACCATAATCAAAAAGAGTGATGGAGATCGGTTCAGCAACTCCAATGGCATAGGAGACCTGAAATTAAAATGAGATAATAGGTAACTATTTACATTAAGGAAATATACTTAGCGATCGAACAGATTTCAGAGCTAACAACAAACCTGTACAAGACAACGTTTGCAGAGTCCGGATTTTACAAGCGATTTTGCTACCCATCTAGCGGCGTATGCAGCAGATCTGTCAACTTTGGTGAAATCTTTACCAGAGAAAGCACCACCACCGTGAGCACCCCATCCACCATATGTATCGACGATAATTTTTCTTCCAGTAAGACCGGCGTCAGACTGAAATAGAGGAAGATTAAAATGTTAAATGCAAACAAACACCTTTTGATAAATGTTAGACAAATTTAGTGAATTAAAAAGAGCCTCAGAATTAAGTGGAATTCATTGTCATCACGGTATCTTTAACAGAGTAGCAAATACAAAAATTCATCATAGGCTCAGTTAAAAAAAAAAATGTCAGATGATTAATCATACAGTTACATTCTTGATGTAATGGTCCACTTGTAATTAATGGCTTGTAAATAATAGCCAATGTTGGAAAAATAATAAAACCCTCTAAATTATAGTTAAATTAAAGCAAGAGATAGAAAACATAGATCAGCATAACAAACTGAAACTTTAAATTAAAATTAAAATTGAAATCAATAAAATAAAATTTAAAAAATCATATTACCTGAGGCCCTCCAAGAACGAACTCTCCGCATGGATTGATGTGAACAATTGTGTCCGAATCTAGGTACTTAGCGGGGATGACTTGATGAATAACTTCCTTTTTGACTGCAGCTCGCAATTCAGACAAGCTTACCTTTTCCGAGTGTTGAACTGATACAACAACAGTGTGGACGCGAAGTGGAACACAAGCTCCACCGATGAACTTGTACTCACAGGTTACCTGGTTCAAAACACACAACGTAATACATCAAGCTATTTTACATTATGAGAATTTTAATAATGAAACATATAAACGATATTATTGTACTTCACACTAGCTTACCAGGATTTTAATAGAATAATAAAACAATAAGTACTTTGGTACTACGGAAGTACCACTACTCAAAGGTATAAAATCTTGTTAGAATTGAAAGAATAATTCCAAAAAGAAAATTAGTAACTTTAATTGATTGAGAATAGTTACTATAAATTCTACCTTTTGGATTACTCTGAGTAAGAAAAAAGAAAAAAAAAATTGCTCTCAACCTTATCTGTTACCCTCAGATTTAAATTTCATCATCAACTCCAGAAGTAGCAAATACGTGTACATCACAGGGTAACATTTAATATAGCAACTCAAATTTCAAGTACCATTAATATTTTATCTCAAATTGATTGGTCATTTTCTTTAGGTTTTAATGTGCCAAAGAACTTAAAAAGGACTTTTTGTTTATTTTTTAAAAAGGGGTTTAATAAGATTTATTATTTCAAATCAAGGAAAGAAATAATACAGAAATATTCTTAGAGGCTTGTTAGCCTTACTTAGCTCGAATAGAAATGCAGAAATTAATTTGATAGACTTGTCACTAATTAGTTTCGTGACAAGAAACTGAATTGAAACCAGCACCAATTAAGAATAAGGGTTGATAAGGTCATATACTTGACTCTCCTGGGTACACATATGAAGTTACGGAACAATAAACTGCTTCGTGAAATCAACATTGGTAGGCATCATAATAGCCCATATTTAGGCAAAAATGTTCATGGTATCATAGGCATTTTCTTATTAACCATGAAAATATAAATTAACTTTTCATAAAAATTAATAAATTAATTTCATAATTGTAAAATATTGGTACATCACTTTTTTTTTTTTTTTAATATTGTAACATTACGGAGTTACACCAGCAGAAGATGCGGCAATACTAGGCAAAGATGAAAGCCCAACAGTTGAACAAGCATTGTCCAAAGTAGGCCCATTCGAAACAAGAAGAAGAACTGGTACATTACAAAATTTATAAAAGAAACTCTTTTATAACCTGAAGTAGCCTATTAAAATCATAACACAATAATTTAGAGTAGTTTTAGAGTTTAATTGTAAACAAGAATAACTGACATGTTACTTAACAGATACCCTCAGATCAAGTTCTAATCATCGTGAACATCAATAGTAGCAAATACTTATTTAAACATCATTGGGCATAAGGATAAGTAACATGCAAATATATACAGTGTTATTTTGAAAAGCACCTACTTGTGCTTTGGTATCTGGCCGTGCCCACCAAAAAACACCACTCCTTCGAAGCTCAGCAACTTTTTCGTTAAGTTTGTGGGCCAAAACGATAGTCAACGGCATGCATTCTTCAGTTTCGTCAGTGGCATATCCAAACATGAGACCCTTATGGAAAAACACTATATTTAAACTTACTTCAAATTTATAATAAAAGTAATTTAATACATCTATAATTAAAAATTAAAATATAGAAGAAATAAAATTAAGTCAAACAGATGAAATAGAATCAATTATCAACAGCTCTTAATATTATTTAGTATTAAAATAGGCAAGCTAATTTAATACTAAATAATCATTATTGAATAAATTTAATATAAATTAGAAAGCTTTCATTGACTTATTTTAATAACCCACTGAACTAGAATTTATTTTTAAAATAAAACCATATATTAATCAATAAAATAGGACTACTTTGTTTTCAAGTCTACATTATAAGTTCAAAGATTAATTATTTACATCCACTTATTATTTAAAAATAACCCTCGGGAATTGTTAACTAAGTGCTAAAGATCCAATATGTGGAGATTATTTTATTTGTTATTATGGCTCAGGTAATGGCTTGAATGTGTCTAACCAACCATACTTCTTGAAGTATAAAAATTGAATATATTTGAATCACAAACCACTTTATATATCTTATCACTCACTACCATACACACTCTACTCTGCCTTTTACAGTAGTCACTCAATTCAGTTACCTCACCCTATAAATAAATTTCAGAAAAATAAGTTGCCTAGCTCTTTAAATAAATATCAGAAAAACAATCTTTAATTATGGGACTCTTAAGGTATCATTTAGAAATGCAGGCATGAAAAATATCCTTAATTGTGCTACCATTGTAGAACTTGAAAAATTGTACATCCTTTTTAATCATTCTTATAAAAATTATACAGATAAAATGTGCTTGTAAAAATCATAAGTTTAAAACATCTAATCTAATATTTAGTCCATGTTAACTTTCAGAAGGCATGCATTACTTTACTAACCAAAAAATTAAGACCATAACCAAACAAAACATGAAATATGAATGAAACAAAATTGTCCATGTTAACATGCAATAATCAATTCAAACCAATTTTAGCCCATTATTATTTCCAAGGTAACTAATTTTTAAAACTATAGTAATAATAATATTAATAATTTTTAATATCTGATTAAAACAATTCTGATAGTATAGAAAGAGATATGCTCCAGGAATTCTTGATGATGTTTAAAAGTTCAAAAATAATGTACACAATTTTGAGAATAAAAGTAAATCTTTATACCAATCAATTGCTGAAGGGAAGATGAAATGATGATGAAATTGGTAACTAATTGCTATTAGTCTCAAATGGTAGAGATGACTTACCTGATCGCCTGCACCAATATCATCACTGTCGCGGTTCTGATGGACACCGGCAGCGATGTTGGTCGATTGCTGGTCCAAGGCTAGCAGCACGCTGCACGTCCTGTAGTCGAAACCTTCCATTGCAGCACAGGGGAGCAAGCATATTTCAGTTAGTCACCAGGCTCACGTTCATTTTCTTTCATCAAGCAAAAGAACAAAATAACCTCGGATAAACACTTTTGATTTCCAAGCTTTTAAGAAAATAAAGTGAGGAGTATTTCAATAAAGTAATAGCCAATACAGTTTTAGAATAGGCAACAGAAACGATGAGAGGAATGAAGTGTAGAAAATAATAATAAACACAATAAATTTAAAAAAAAATATATATAACAAAAATTATATACAAACAAACTAATGAATTAAACAAAAAATCATTATTCAACCCTCCCTAATAAAAAAAACTTTCAAAATAAATTAACAGACAAAATATACTGGAGATTTTGATAAAAAATTAGTGGGAAATCAATGGAATAAAAAATAAAAAATTAGCTTCTAAAGATAAAAAACCAGTCAAAATATTTAACAATAAATCATAGAATTGTGAATAAAAATGATTTTATAGTGGAAAAAAAAATTGTTAAGGATATACAAAGTGGAAAATATAACTCCTCACTTAAGTCGAGACATATTTTTTTACATAGAGGTTGTTTTGTTCTTTAAACCTTTCTCTTAAAACATAAGGAAAGGGAACTGAGATAATAGGTACATGCTGGTTAGAAAGTTGTCCCCCTGACATGGTTGGCGCCGACTGATGAGAGACAGTTCAGCAATGCCAAGCCCGGGAGGTATAATGATATCGCACACCTATGACTCATGCACCGGGCATGACCAACCCATTAAAGTCAGTGACCATCACAGCCCAAAGGACTGTAATGATCGCCTCGGTGGACTTAAGGAGTGTGCTATCAATACAAGATCATTATATTAATAAGTATTCAATTCTCAAACCAAAATTAAAAAAGTTATGTTTTAAGATATCACTATTTTAGATTTAATTCTCATAGAAACTTAGATACCTTTAAGGTAAAATGATTAACCAACTATTTATGTTTTTTGAAAGTTTAGGTAATAATTATTTCTAAACCCCAGAATAGATAAATATACTACAGCTAACGCATGATTCAGCAAGTGAGGAAGAGGGGTTAAATTGTCATTTGTTAAATAATTCTTTGAAATAATAAACAATCCTTTGATAATAAAAGATTATGTTGAGCTTATGAATAGATCTTAATAGTTTATGAGAGCCATTTAAAAAGTGATCAATAATATAATATATACATATTAACTGCTATTAATAATTATTCAGTTATAATTAATTAATCATTGATTATTTTAAAATTAAACTAATAATAAAATTAAAATATGGTTCAGACAAGGGTAGAAAGCAACTAACTTAATTTTTGTGAAAATTGCTTTATATCATTTTTACTTCTTGATGAAAATATATAAAATTAAAATAACAAAAGATAAATTATGTCCCAAAATAATTCTAAACTTTATAACCGATAAATTAATTTAATAAATTAAAAATAAAGATATAGCACTATTAGCCAGAAGTTCAAGTGCAAGATTTATGATCAAATAATAAAATTATTCTTTCATGATGCTTCCTCATTAAGACATTAATGTCCCTGATTGACTACTAAGTTATTTCCTAAGGTATTTTAAACTCAAAATAATTTTTATCGGATATTATATAATGAAAAAAACACAATTCAAATTCTACTTAAATCTGAATGGAGCCAAATTGATGTAGCAATGTTCTTATTTTCATTAATTAGTAGTATACAAAAAATGTATTATTTATTTTTTGTAACAAAGAAATCCGACAAACTGCATTGTTTATTTGCAGATTATTTAATACCGAATGCAATAGTGAATAATTGTAACAGTTATGTGTCAGAGAGATCGAAACTAAAAATTTGCCATTTAATTTAATAAGAAAATAAAAATCTTAAACCTCTATTTGAATATCATCAACTAGTAACTTGATAAAGAGAAATTAATAATAAATATAATTGTTTAAGTACTTTACAAAGTAACATAAGTATATAAAAACATTTTTGTATAAGTCCCCAATGGTTAAAATAACTTAAGTCTAAATACGCAAAACAACAGAATTAATGAATGATTCTAAAATTAATATCACATTTAACTAAAGTTAATATTAATTTTAGAATTAATAAATAATTCTAAAATTAATATCACATTTAACTAAAGTTAATATTAATTAAAATATAAAACCTTTAAAACAAAATAAAAAATATAAAAAGATTTTGTCAATATTTTTTTTAAGAACAATTATTCGGAGGTCCTAAAATAATTAGGACCGATTCATTACATAATAAATCAACAAAACCCAAGATAGAACTTTTATAACAGTAATCGTTAGTATATTCAGCAATTAATTTTTTCATTAATTTTGCTTATGTAAGAAAATCGGCAATTTATAATTTGTAAGCAGATTAGTGATTCTTTGGGTAAGATAAACTTTTGGCCAGAGATAAAAAAACACAACCAAATTAATTTTTTTTTTGGAAAGGAACTTTTTAAATTGAAGATTAGAAAAATTACACCAAACCCATGAAACTTATAAAATATAAATTACCCAATGACAACAAAATGTGAGGCACTTTTACGTAACATAAATAAAAACCACATCCTGTTGTAACCATGAATTTTAGCGCAACTGTAATTTCAGTAGTAAAAACAATAACTTCATAATTTCAGATAGAACTATTAACCTCATATATTTGTAAAATATTTCCTACTGTTCAAAAATACTTTTTAGATTCAGTTCACTTAAGAATGTATACAGAACAGTTATGATCCATTCAAATTATTCAAGAACAGTTTGGAGCACATTACAGCCAATGTTCTAAAAAGCTGCCCATTACCTGATCCAGTGTGGGCTTAATGTTAACTTCAACAGCTAAAAATATACTTACTAAACAACACTAGTAAAACCACAGTTTAGCTGGATCTTATGTAAAATAATTTGATCAATAATAATTATGTTATTTTAAGATATAATAAATATAAGTCAGTATTATAGTCAAAAGAACAAAGCATGTTAAAACAATGGTTTTATACCAAAGGTAAAGCTTTCTGACAAACACACAAATGCATAACAGACATTCCCCCAAAATTTAGTTACTTATGTTGTAAATCCCCTATAAGTTTTATTATCTTTGATGTATTCTACCTGATCCCCAGCTCCTATATCCAAATCATCTCTGTTCCGGTAAACTCCACCAGCGATTTGTGGGCTCTGCTGTTCAATCGCCACCAACACATTACAAGTCCGGTAATCAAAACCTTGCAAATAAGACATTTACACGTTCTTATAAACTAATTCTACAGAAAATCAATTATTATCTTTAAGAAAATACAAGGAAAAAAAAAGAAGGTTGTATCCATCAAAAACTGATGGAAAACTTGACAAAACATAACATGAACAAAGCTAGCATGTGCAACATTAAAAAATTAGGATATAAAATACAATGGCTTCCAAATAACAATTTAACCTCCTGTAAACCTGTGTATGAAACACAGACGCCTAGTATAAATGATAATAGTTTGAAAGGCATGCTATTTAAAAACATATTTTTAAAATAGGACATTAAAAATTAGGCTTATTAATGTTTTTTATACTTTAACAAGAATTTTATATAAAACTCACCCTTAGAAGAGTCATCATATCCAATGTGTTTAATGGTTTCTCTTACAACCTTCTGGTAGTCAACGACCGCTTTTGAAGTGATCTCTCCACACAGAAGGATCAGACCAGTCTTTGTTACAGTTTCTAAAAATAAATCATGTAATAATATGAAATAAATATTGACATGATTATTATTAATAGCTAGAAATTAATATTAACAATTTTATGTTAAATTGACAAACATAAGGCATCTAAGAGTCCTCAGAAAAAATAGTCATCCCTCATCAGTTCAGAAATACTGAGTTTAACATGTGCAATGTCCAGCCCGAAGAATAGTCTGAATTGAGTTACACTATACAAAAGTGCCGTAATCATTTCACTCAAATATCTAGCCACAGGGCTTTTCCACCAGGTTCCACAAGTGAGCTGACCCACTCAAAAAGCTTGCAGTCCTGCTTTTTCTATTTCCCTGCGCCCCTGTTAAGGGTACCCTCCTGCTAGAAGGTTCAATGGCCCTGGGCTCAGACCTTCCCGGGGAGAACATTGAGTAAGAACCTACTCCGTAAGTACTCCCCTGGATTACGGTTTCAGCCTGGACATAATGCACTAGTCAATTTCAGTAAAATAAAAACATTAGTGTTTTCATCATTGGACATGAACAATTAAACTACATAAGATTGTTAATTAAGTTGTGCCCATTTAAAATGATTGACTGAATGCTTTAAATGTACTTACCACATGCAACCTTGGCATCAGGATCTTGACTCAAATGTGCATCTAATATAGCATCGCTAATCTGGTCACACATTTTATCTGGAAAATCAATTCATTACTAAGAATTATAGGATTGTGGTAAAAAGATATCAAGAAACATTCCTAGAACAATAATTAAATAAATAAAATTTATTTATATAAAATGGCGGCATGTCCTAAATTCTATTAATAACAACGATAATATTAAGTATTAATAATTAAGTAAAAACTATCCACATAAGAGGAAGTTAAACGCTTAACTAATGGGAGAATAAAATTGTATGACAATGTGCAGCTAAAAAATATTACAACATGGAGGATGCACGCTACACCGTCCATGCCGTTAATTAAAAATAAATCTATTTCGAAGCATGGAAATGATTGAATGACGACTAAGTTAATGGCAAAAAGTACTCGACAGAGACCACGAGGTTTTGTTTACTTCATCGGTATTCGGTACATGTAACACTATAACCGGTAAGGCACAGCATTTCTGACACGAATATTAGGTATAATATTTACCTGGATGGCCTTCTCCGACGGACTCCGATGTAAATAGGAAAACTTCTCCGTTCGGAAACTCCGGAGGTGTGTGTCCATTCTGAAAACCATTCATGTAAGGAGACGTCTCGGGCATCGTGCTGAAACAAGAAGGTGTCACCTATTTCGACCGGAATCTGTAGGGAAAAGAGACCATTATCACCCCAACAAAGGATTTTATAGGACGCTGGTCACGTGACCTACACTTGCGCTTCTTGTGTTCGAAAATACAACTATGCACCTTCGTTTCCTTACCCGTATTTATTTATCTCTCTACGTATTTATTTATCTATTTACATCCTAAATTTATCTCTCGTTTTACGCACTTACGAGCTTCTTCTTGTATGGATTTTCACTGAATGATTATTCACTTTATCGTTTAAAATAACGTAATTGAAATATAGTAAGTCACCTCTACAAGTGTCATTACACTTTTTTTTAATTGAATCTATACACAAAAACTTATAAAATTTAATTTTTATACTCAATGGTAAATACTTTATAAATAATGAGGAAAATGTTTATAACAACTTACAGTAGGAAAAGAAAGACCGCGTTAAGTCCAGGAGGCGCACATCTGGCTGTGGCTACATCCCAATAAGTGTAACCTGTGCACTTTCTGAAAAGAACTAAATTCCACATGGTAGTGTGGTTACTTAACACTACCAGTGAATTTTTTAAAGCATTAAAATTTCGTTTTAGAGCTTCATCGATAAGTATTTTTATAGCCATCACTGAAACATTCCTTTATATTCAGTTTTGGACTGACATTTTCTGACAACACGCAATTACATATTCGTACGCACAAAACTAACTGACCACTTCTGGATGGCTTAAAAAGAAGAAAATGGTACCATTTGATTTTATATAAACACAGATGTTAGATTACTTATATTTTGTATTATTTCATCAAAAGCGATAACATCTCTATAAAATTGAGTATAAATAGTGTATAAAATTCTTTGTGCTTCGACCAAATTTTCTGTGCCCACTATTTTTTTTTTAAACAATTTATTTAAAAAAATTAAATTATCCAGGGATGAAACCAGATTTTTTCAAAGATAGGGGGATTATTTAATTTTGCTACATTTTTCACCCTCAACAATATAGCTGTATTTTAGGAAATAATTTTCAAAATAAACATCATCTCGTATAATCAAATAATTTTATTCACTGAAGTAAGGTCGAATCAATTAAAAATTATAATAGAATATTGTTCTAATTATTGTAACTCTTAATTCATAATTTATAAATGACTCCTAGGACTCGAACAACTTGCTTCATACCAATTCGGTTTTTGAAAACATTTTAGGAACTATTTATTTCAATTTTAGTGATTTAAAATTAAATAGCTACAAAAACCAATTCGAGTACTAGTACAGGGATGTTTTGAACCAACATGGCCGACACTCCTGGAAAAGTTTCGAAAATCTTCATATTTTCAAGACACATTGCCCAGCGCTGTCTTAGAAGAGGCGACTTTTATGTATGTATGATAATTGGTGATTCTAATGGTCATTTGTTCATTTAAATCTTAAAAATATAATTAGTACAATCGGTAGAATAGTAAATTTTCTCACAGAACTAGTAGGTTCGATAATAAATAAGTAACAACCGGTTTCATTTCCCACCGGGAGGAACGTTGTTTGAAAACGAGCTATTGCTTGGTCTGAAACTCGTTTATTTTCAGGTAAACCCTTCAAGGCAAGCACATACTAATGATTCTATGTATAGGGAAAATAATGTCAAATTACAGAAAATCTATCATCTCTTGATAGAGTTCTAAAAGCAACTATATTACTATTTAGCTGAATTAAGATCAAGGGATTGATACAAGGGGGTGAATAGGGAGGAATAAGGGGTAGGTTGGTAACCCTTCAACCCTTCGCATATTTTTCCATGAAAGGGGCCCTGGTCTAGCATAATACTAAGATTGAAAGATGTGATGAAATTTTCTGGAGTCTGTTGTCAATGCAGTGATGAGAAGAAAAAATGGCTTTGAAAATTTCTAACTTTAATTCAATTTTGTCATCAGATATTATAAGGTTTTCTTTTTTAAATACATTTGGATTTTAAAAATTTTTGACTTGGAGCTCCAATTCCTAAATTAGAATATTTTTTAATTGATTCAAAGGAGAATACCTTATTATTTGATTTTTACTTCATATTCCTTTTGCTTATATAACTTACATATATATCCTTGATAATTCTGCTCCATTTTGTTTTATTTGCCGTTATTCCTACATAATACAAGTTAAGTTTACTTGTATTCTTTTATATTAGCAGTAAACATGGTTACTGATTTGTGTATTTGACTGATGAAGGCATACAATATACCTGGGTCTTTTTTAGATTAAGACTGCCAGTTACTTTTTGTAACCAAATGATTACTTTAAAAGTAATCGCTTAAATTAACATATGGTTAGGTAAACAAGAATACAGGTTAATGAAATATTTATTAATAATTAATACAAAAACAACAACTAAATATGAATTTAAATAGGAAAAAAAAGCAGCCATCTCGTCAAATATTTGTAGAAATAATTTTTGTTATTGTTCCTCTGTCTCTATAAAAACTCACACAAATATAAATCTAAAAGTTTCCTCCTTGTTCCACACTCTTTTCTATTCCTCATTTTGGCTTTCGCCCAGAGAGATTCTATTGATTGTGTGTTGGCTCCTGTTGTAGGCTCGACAAAATTTTTTGAATGATTGACAGTAAGATGCACATAATTCAAAGAATATAATGTTTCTCCTAACCCTTTGTATGCCTTCCAGCAATCCGAAATGATCGTTGTTCCTGGCCTTATTGTAGCTTCCTTAATTTAGAAGAGTTCCTGATGTCCTATCAGGTACTGCATACATAAAACACTCTTTGGTTTCCCTACATATACCTCCGTAAACCCACTGATTAGGGTACATTCTTCCAACATTGTTTTTTCTTTTACTAAAACAAGATTCGTCAATTTCTACAGTCATTTTTCCCCGTCTATTTGAATAGGATTATTTATTAAAGTATAGGCACAAATTTCTCTCAACATATTCTTCCAATCCGTAATAGTTGCACTACTGATATTAAGTTCTTTAGTAAAAAATTTCGTAGTTGTGTATTCCTGTGTCCAGCAATATATAAATAAAAGAGCTTTACTTATAGGTAGTCTTGATTCTTCGAACCACGTATTTGAGAATAAACCCTTAGAAGATCTGCAATTTCTCATATAGCAAACCCACTATTTTTGTTTATACTTCAATTTCATATTGTGTCCATTATCACACTTTTTAAGTTTAGGTAAGACACCTTTATCTTGAAAAAAAATGTAAGACATTTTCTTCTTCATTACAAAACAAAATTAAATTAATAAAATTTATCTCTGTATCCATTATACACATAAATAATCTTTATGGTCATATGGTTTAATTAAAAAAAAAAAGATTAATTACCTTTAAATTAATCATTTGGTTCCAAAAAGTAACTGGCAGCCTTAACCTAAAAAAGACCCGGGAAACTTCATAAGATTATATTATAATAACATTGAAATTCTCATCTCTAATGCAACTTCTTCATATATTTAATTTTATATTCAATCCCAGTTGTTTAACTTAGATAAGTCATGTTTTACATATTTCGAAGAACAAAGAGATGTTAATGACTATCTAAATGTAAAGAATATTTTAAGACAATTCAATTTAAATTAAGACACAAAAAAAAATTTTTTTTATCTCCATAAAAGCATTGTTAAAGGATGGTTTTATTGCTTATTGTAATAAAAAGAATTATGATTCAAATTATACTTCATTGAATTAAAATCCTATGAATTCAAATGACCAGGCCTCAAAATGACCTTCCCGTGAAAGTTGTAAGTTTAACTATGTACGACCTTCGTTGCAAACATCATTCGTATATGAAAAACCGATATTTATGAGGGGGAAAAAAAATATATATATATAAATAAATAACGAAAAATTAAGGGTTTAACTAACAAATAAAAAAAAAACTAGTGGTATTGTGGTACATATTACTATTTATAGTGCCTTTGTTCGTGTAAGCCTCCTTTTTAACGGTTTTTAATGAAGAATGTAAATTTCAATATAGTTTTGATATTATATTATATCTAAATAGTAGCTTGAATTGAGAAATAGAACGTTATTATGTCACTAACTAGGACCTAAAGAAAACATTAAGTTTTTTAATCGCGAAAAAGAGAAGAAATCGATATTGATCGATTTATTAAAATATAAGAGTCATTAGATCATATCTAAAATTATTACAAACACTAAGATCTATAAAAAATTAATTAAATAGGTCATCATAAAAAAAAATAATATAAAGATTTTTTTTTATTCATTGAAAATCACAATTGATAATGACTGAAACTTATTGGCCAAGCGGACATTTTTTATTTTATTTGAATATATTTTTTTCTGTTTATGTAATTCTTAATCAGAAAAATATCTTAACTGGATCCCGATATTTTAATAAATCGAGTTGAAACTTATCGATCTATTCCTTAGGAAAATCGAGGAGAGTAAGACGTCAAAAATCTGACGTCAGACGTAAAAGGAAGGATATTGAAAACAAATGTTAACATTTATTGTTAAAAATTAAATAATAATAGCATTTGAATCTTTAGTTAACAGTATCGCGTATTTTATTTAAAGGTTCAATGCTCCCATTAAATGGCATTATCCGATTGGCTATAGTTGCACAAAATTGAGATTAAATAAACAATCACTTATTTTTGTTGGAGTCTAATTTATCACAACCGTAAAAATAACAAAGGTTTCCCATTCTACAATGAAAAAGTTACAAAATGGGAGAATGCAATGTTCCCAGGCCAGATTAAACAAAATCAAACTAAAAATAAAATGTATACTTCAGTTATCATAATTGTTGTTATTATTAGTTTGATAATGGAAGAAAAAAGAACTATCACTTTAATGGGAACATCCGTTAATATTATTCCCCCCACCAAGCGATAAAAAACAAAATGCCAAAACCCCCTTTTTTCATAACATATGATGGCTATTTTTAAAAATATTAATCAGTTTGCATTCATAATCACTAACACTAGTGATATGAAAGTATTTACAGATATATGTGAAAGTGTTTTATCCAATTGATACTCTTCTTGAAAATATAGAAAATAGATTGACTTCGAAAGTTAGGTAATATGATTGATATATTGCAAATAAGAAACATCATTATAAGGTGCTTTCTGCAATAGTCGTTTAGAAATATTATTCAAGCAAAAAAATCGGGAAACATAATACTGTTTTGGAATAAAAAATTAATACCATCGATTAGCGTGACATCCTATATAGGTTTAAAAAAATAATAAAGACAAATTTTCTAGGAATTCGATATTCCGAAAATTTAATCTTGATTATTTAGTTTCATTCATCATCATCATAACATTTTATCCTCTTATACCGCCTAAGCACTATTTTCAATTAAAATTTCTTCCCGAACATAAAACGTGGGAAATATGAAATAAGGTAAAAAAAATAAGCAGTCAACGTTTCACTAATTCAGACATCATCAGCGAATATGTGCCAAAAGAAAATCAAACCAAGAATACTTACAGCACATCTCACTCTAACAGCCAAAAATTTCATTAAATAGAGACAGCAGCCTTGCTCCAAAACCCTCCACAAACAACTCAATGATATTTATTGATTAAATAATAATTGATATCAAATATTTCATAAGTAAAAATAATAACATAATAGCGTAAACTTAATACACATTAACATTTATTTTTTTTGTAAGCGGGGTTTTTCTACAATTTTCCTGCTATTGAAAAACTTATTTATAAAAGATAACTTTAATTAATTAAAACCAATGTTCTTTAAACATGTATTCACACTTATACTGCTTGTATATGTAAAATTGCAAATAAAGTTTGTTTTTTGTTTTTATTAACAGAGCGTAAGTTGAGAAAGAAATGGAATCAAACTATTCTGCTTTCGGACACATACAGCTTAGCATCCTATGTTGTGGGTAATTCGTTATATCTTTTTTCAACAAAAATTGTAAAAATAAATAAAAGCAATTTAAATTTGACTGTTTAGAGTGGGACTTCCGGTAAGTCGGTTTAATTTAGGTTAGTCGATTTCATATCTTTATAATGTGAGCAGATAAGATATAAAGTACATTAACTTTTATTTTCAAATAAAAAAAATTGAACATTAAACAGGCTTTACGTCCAATTATACAGGTAATAAGGATTAAACAATTGATAAATTCTCATAAGAAATAATTACAATTTTAATTATCCAACAGTGCCATTGTTTTTTTTTTTTTCAATTTCTCTATAAGCATGAATGATGTAATACTTTTTTTTAAAATGATTAACAATTTTCACGTTATCGATTACTCATTATCAGATGTTGGATGTCATATCTAGTTCACATTGAAAACATCATTCTCCTAACGAATGTCATAATTTAGATAAAGGATTAAATTTTTTTAAACTGCTAAAATGATAACGGATGAAATCGATTGACAAAAATTAGGTAAACAATTGAATATCAACATCTTATGTAATATCGATTATCTACTATATTATGTAGCGTTGTGGCTTTAACCCCTTCAGAAGTTTATTTATTTACATATTAATTGACGAATACTCTTCCTATCACAGGGGGGATGTGTACATATACACACATACTCGACACATATACGAGTATGTGTGTAAGTGTATGTATATTCTTACGTGTATGTATAATTTATTGTATTTTATTTGTTATTAATTTTTAAATATTTTTATTTTAAAAGAATACTCTAAATAGTTAAACACTGCGCGCGCTCTGCCCTCTATCTCAAAAAATGTTCAAGATATAAAAAAAATGTTTAAATAAAAGTTGCAGAAAATTTAATCCTCTATAATATTTATAATAAATAAAAATAGCATAAAACCCATAGGAAACGAGATATTTGCAATAAATGTGTAAAAAATCGATTTTTTGCCCTTTGGCCTTGGAATATCTGTAGTTGCGGACACACTACGATAAGTAGGTTTTGAGACAAGTTTTAGGGTGCCAAAATAAAGGTTTATACAACTTTACAGCCGACTATCTCTCATTCCGAGGTGAAACCCCTAATTTTACTGGACTATAGTTCTTTGAAGAGTGTAGACTTATTTTATTTATGCCTACGATTCAACCTAATTTTTAGGCCATCTACAGGGTTGGAATAAATAAAATAGAAAACATCATTTAAAACTAAAATGAAAACTAAATTGAAATGATACTTTTTTAAAGAAAAACTATTTTTCTTTTTAAATATTTTTATTTTAAAGAGAAAAGATTTAATTTTTATTTTTACATTCTAGAATGAGCAATTTCAAATTGAATAATTGATTGATTAGATTATTAAATCTAAATGGATTCTTGGCTGGCTAAGAACATAGAAGTTTACAGACAAAAAGAATTAGATGTTTAAACCAGAAGATATAACGGTTTCAGAGAAATGCACACGGGTAAAATCAGGGAATATTTCACTTTCGGAAATTCTTGAAAAAATATAAAGTTCATATCCACTAACACAAAGTGTTGTGAATCAAGCAATCTTTTGCAATAACATATTAAGTAACGGAATCAGAATCGATTGAGTTGTAATAGCAGACGATTACAGACTTTTGGAGATTACAGTCACTTGTTATCACAAATGATAACTTACCATCTTTCTATAAAATCCTTTCCCCTCTGGAAACAAAAAAAAAATCTGCGTAGGACACTGAAAGGGTAGGAACCGATATTTCATTCAAAGCAATGATTTACTCCTAGAAAATCCTTATAAGTTCACATAATTTTTATAGTTGGCATGAAAATTTTAAACGTAAATTTCTTGTTAATCTACTGTGGTATTGTAAGTTATCTAGATAAATAGTTTCTAGCAGAAAGTACTTTTGACGAATACGTTCATGAAAATGGAACACTTATTTAGTAATTAGATTTTACATAAGTAGGTACAAGCTGGTATTTATATTCCTCATTTTACTATGATCGACGTGAATTTGGTGATCTCAAGTAAACACGAATTTATAAGATATGATTACAATATAAGTCTTGCATCAATAATGGTAAGTAACTTCAGTTCGTAGAATAGGTATTTTTATGAAAAGGTGGTAACACTGACAAGCGTTCACGAGTAGCGACTTCGTTTGAATCCAGATTGTGGGGGGGGGGGGGGGGGAGTTGCCTAATATTTCTAGCAGGCCCCCCGTAATAAGTTCTGACCTTCTCGTTATGACTAGACTTGGTTGATAACCTGAAAGATAACCTCTAATCCTATCATGGTCGGAGGGTTTAGTCGCTCTAAACCTCATAACAGCATTTTCCAACCCAAATTACGCAACAGTTTCCCGCATTGTTGTCATAATTGATTTCAGTATGAGAGCGCACAGGGTGTGCCGCAGATGCCGGATTCTTGCTGATTCTTCCTATACATCTTTTGTGGGCAAAAAGTGTTTAATTTTAACAAAAAAATTGTTTAAGATGTGTTTTAGGAAGCTTAAAGTACATTTGAATAATTAAAAATACAAATTATACGCTGGAATATGTTGCATGGTATGTTCAGACAAGAAATATACAAGGATTACCCTCTCTGGGCAGATATGCCGACCTAGAAGTGACGTAGGTCCAAATAATCTGGGTATTAAATTGTCAACATAAATAAATACTATTAACATGTTAAGTGGAAAATTTCTTGATTGATTGATGGAAAAAACATTTCTTGAATCATCACCTTGCCCAAAGTCGTGTACTTAAGATTTTTTAAAACCTTTTATATTTAGAGATTATTTAATTAGTTATGAGCCATAGATGAACCATACATGATAGTATCTGCAGACCTTCCATTCCCAGCCTCCCTTAGTGTTGATGGGTACCCTAAATTAGGGGAATAAACGTAAAGGTTGAATATGATCTCTGCAAAATCAAAACTGGTGGCTTAGAAACAGCCGACCCTCTCCATGTGTTGTACTCGTACCCTTCATGGGCGGTGCTGGTATAGGTATTTTTTTTTTTTGAAACCACAATTAAAATCCCAAGGTTTCGCCTTGCCCTCTCCCTGTGGGTGTGCCATGATGCGCCGAAAACGTTACTCTCCCTATTATACCCTCCTATTCTACCTAGAATTTTATTCCATGGCAATCCACTCTGTCGTTACGGTTTCCCTTCTTCAAATAAAAGGCAATCAGCCCCCCCAATCAAATGAAAGCCTCCCAAGCCCCCCCCCTAGCACAAAATTTGTATAGGCATAACAAAAAAAAAACCAACCAGTATTACATTGAAAACAAAACATTTAGTTTTACTACCACAAGGTACAACATTATAAGTTTCAATTTATGATAAAAAGTACTGGTAGGAGAAAAATAAGTTAAAAATAACTTTAACAGTGTGAGATTGGTAATGATATGAGTCGATTTACTTTTGTTATTCCTTTTACATATCTACTTCAATATTGGTTGAATGATTTAATTAACCAATACAATCTATGAAGGTTATACAGTGTTTCGATTAGTAGGAGCTAGCTGAACAAAATTATTTTTCGGCATTTTTGCATTTTGTTCGACTAATTAAGTATTGTAATTATAAAAACGTGGTTTAAAATTAATTACTGACTGAATTAATTAGGATAATAATTAGAAAAAAAACAATGTATAATCAAGACAATATATAAATATTTTTGTGGAAGAAAATGGTCCGGGGAGAGGTCAATAAATTTCTCTGAATATCTAGAAATATTTATTCAGTAGCCAACGTTGTAGGTCTTCTTCAGGGCTGTCGCACAGGGCCTGAGCCCAAACGAGTCTTATGGAAGTTACACTAACACTTGTGAGTATTAAATATGACCACTTACCCAGAGTTAAATATGACTGCATTTTATTTTGTGCCGACGTTTATTCACTATCATATTCTTGGTACTGTAATGTATTTTTATAGTTTTGTCTGTTTCCTTTCTCAGCCCTGAAGATGACCCACAAAGTGGGTCGAAACGTCGGCACAAAATAAAATAAGTACACACTAAATAAGTCGGCACAAAATAAAATAAGTACCCACTTATTTAGTGTTTAATATGACTGCACCCCCAACTATTTCTTTCCTTAATCAGATCTTCCAGTCAACTATCTCCTCGCATATAACAATTAATAAAAAAAAAAAAAAAATTAATTTTAAACATGACTTTTGTCCATAGTAGCTCCTACTACTCGAAACACTGTGTGCCCCCCCAGGTGGAACCATTGCTCTAAGTTAATATTTTGAAAAATATAAAAAATGTATCATTGCCTAATTCCTTAGGAATACCAATACAAACTACTAGGTTTTTCAGTTCAAGAAAATATCAAAAACAGTCGAGATATTGTGGCTTATTGCACTCTTATAAGAAAATAGGTCATCGTATCGATATTATTATAATCATTAAATAATTTTTGCGATTGCGATAACAAAAATGAATATTCCTGTTTTTAAAAAATATTGTTAATTTGTTTCACTTTGTCTTGTATTGGCAATAAATTATCATCAAACTTGATTAATTCCAGTAATCAGTTTGAAATATGTCTTTTTAATCGCAAAATTTTTATTAACACCTCTCTATTATTGTGTTGACAACAATTGAATTGGATGAAAAATAATTCAAGGACATGGCAAGAAAAGAACTGAGTTTAATAAATACGAATTTCTAATATAGTATAAATGATCATTTGCGAATTAAACAATTTTTAATGCGAAAAAATTTAGAATTTTTATTTTGCATGTATGTATGCAATTTTTATTTAGATAAAAATAGAAAAGTAACATTTTTAAGCTAAGGTTGCGGTCAACACTGTGGCCCTGAACAGCTGTAGTTGATATGGCTGTCGAAATTTGACTTTTTCGTTGTGTAGGTTATAGACTTTTTACGATACGTAATTTAAAAAAATTATTTTAGGATGGGGAACAGCCACGCAGCTAGAAAACTTTCCGTTGAAAATGAAAATGATCCTTCAACAGTAATCAAAGTATCTGAAAATGTAGTGCAACGAATTCGGTCTGGTGCAGCAGCAGAGGCAGAAAGTGATTTTCGTAAACAAAAACAAAAAGTAAGAATAACTAGGAATAGCGATAGTTCTGGTCTAGATTTATTTGAAGATGGTGTTCCATTCGTAACAGCTCGTATGATTCGCCAGGAGGTAGAAGATGAGCTTCAGAAGAATAATCAATATTGGGAAAAGAGAATAGCTAGCCTTCAAGAAAGTCATCAGAAGATTAATCAAATTATGGAAGAAGAATACGTTAGATCAGTTGAAGATATGAAATCCCGACTTCCAAGATCACCACCAGATAATATGAAACTTCCATGTCAAGATAAAAAAGGTATGTTACTCACTTGTTATAAAACATACTCCAAGAGGCCCTTATTATGTGCCCAAGAAGTAGAAGATTTTAATTGTTGTATGAAAAATGAAAGAATTAGAGTTATGAATGCAAAATAAAAGTGCAATATATACTTTTTCTGTAGTGATTATTTAATTAAATGATGCTCTCAATAATATTGAATAGCTTCATTGCTACTGTTCTAATTAGTCTTATTAAACATAAATATTTGGAATTTCTATTTGTTACTGTTTTTAAAACTGTTTGCAATAGCATTATAATTTAGTTAAGAAATGTTATTAAATTTAAGTTCACATACTTAACAGATTTGCATTATTGTAAATAAGACCTACTTCATTTAAAAAATAAATTTATTTTTACAAAGTTATTCTGTCATTTTACCTTCAAATACCAATACTTTAGTAGCCTAAGATTATTTTGAATAATATGTCAATTCTTGATTCTGTTCTGGGCTGAAGTTTGAAGTTGTCAAATCAGCGTTTTTCTCTCCAAAACTATTGCTTAAAAAGCTTTTTAGACTGGGAAATTGTATATTTAATGTTATACTGTAAAGTGCATGTAAGGGGTCAATTAATATGTTGGTGTTAGGGAAAAGTAGTAAGTCATTTATTTGTGATGTTGGGTTTAAGTCTTATTATTGCTTTTATCATAAAGAAACAAATTTCATGTTAAAACTGTCTCATTGACTTTTATCTATTCTTTTTTTCCAAACGAAAATTATTACACAGAATAATGTTAAACTGTTGAGTGCTCATTTCTGATGTCTATTTCTTTGTCTTCTCACTCAGTTGAGGCATCCATGTCTATCTGTTCTTATGATTTATAGCTATCTAATATAGGTCCTTCAGCTAACATTGCTTTTATTTTCTCAAAGCCTTTGTGAATAAGCTACCTGATATCATGTACTTCCCAAAGTAGTGGACACTCTGCTAAAGTCAATAGATTTTCACTTCTTCACTAGATTAAATACAATTGTTTTAATTCTGAAAATTTGAATCCAAGATAGGTTACCTCCTTCATTCCAGTCATTTTTTAGGATTCAAGGTCAATCCACCAGTTTTCAAAGATGCAAAAACTTATCAATCACTCAAAATTTACATTTTTATTTTGCCTGTTCTCCTCTTATTAACTCTGTTTTTGCTAGAAAAGGGTGCTCAAGTGCTTATCTTTTATTATTATTGCAAGTGCTTCCGGGAATACAATTAACAATATTGAAATATTTTATAGCCTTTCCAATAAATTGTTTTAGTCGTGGTTGTACTAAATTAAACAATAAATAAAAATAACATAATTCGGTTTATGAAAGCACTCAAATAGGGAGAATAACTGAAGATTAATAATTTGTAGTTACTATGGATTTTTGGTGAAACCGAAGAGATATTTATCAAGGGAAGTTCTTTATGTGGTTGTATTATTATTTAGATCAGTGTCTATTCTTAACAAGACATTTTTAGTCTTAGTATGTTTTAAACGGGTTTCTGAAAAGAAATGGTAATCTGCTCGAGGAAGAAAAGGAATAGCAATGTAAATTTGTTATTTTTACATTCACTGGTTTTTAAATGTATTGCTAAAGATAGGGAAATGTTTTAAGAACCTTTTTTAATGGTTCCGATCCTTGAATATTAAGTATTTCTACAATTTTATCAGAAAGGTAGAAGTCCGATCTTCGAAACCGTTGTGTTTGGTTGTATTGACAATAGTTTTCTCTGGGCCACGGAGTATTGAAAATATCAAATGATTAAGTGCATTTTCGTCATATTTTAAAAAAAGGTAAGCAGGCCTCCCAGGAGTCCCACCTAAAGAAATGTAATGTGTACAGGGACGATGCCTTTGCAGAAGGTACTGCTCAAAAATGGTTTGCGAAGTTTTGTACCGGAGATACGAGTCTCGAAGATGCATTCAGAAGCGGTTGGCCTGAGTGATATCATGGCTCTAGTTGAACAAGAACGGTTGCTGCAGGTAAGAGAATTTGTGGAGACACTAGAAACAGGCTTTAAAACCATCCAAAGGCATTTAAAGAATCTATGTATCCCGCCTTGATGTTTGGGTGCCACACAAACTGGCTGAGGCAAACCTGGCTAACTGAATGTCAATCTGCAACTCTCTTCTGAACCTGCAAAATCGGGACACATTTCTCAAACGAATAATGACCAGTTACAGAAAATGGTCTGTAATGTAGTGAGCTGCTTATAAGTCGCCTAATCCAACTCTGAAGATCAAGCTACATTCAAAAAAGATTTTGCTCTCCATAAGTTGGGATTATTGGAGTGTACTGTTTATGTGTCGTTTCTACAAGGACAAAAAATTGGTTCAAAGATCTAATTAACGCTACTAACGAAATTGGACAAAGCATTGCGGCATGCATTAGTCATTTGCAAAAGATTTTGTATTCTATCCATGACCACGGCACATCACACAGCAAACACTAGTGCAACTTGGCTGGGATATTTTATTATATTATTACTGTATTCTCCAGTCTTTGCATCATCTGACTACCTACTACTTACTATGGCCCCGCCAAAACTCCCTCAACAGGAAATGGTTCACTGATTAGAGAGATGTTCCTCAGTATTGTAAAACAGTGATAACTAATATTCAGTATCTTATATTTCATTAACCAAAAGACATTTATTTCGATGAGCATTTTTAGATTGAATAAATATTGAGAGTACCTACCTTCTCTGTTTTGAAGATTTTTATATTTTGGTGATGTTCATCAGGATATTGCAATTAATCCCAATTGACTCATTCTAAAATTTTGTTTAAGCCAGATTCCATTTGAGATTTATTAAAATTCAGAACTAACCCTCAAGTCGGTTGACCCTAGAAATGAGGGTTTACGTCAAAGAATCAATTGGTACCCCATCATTTTATCTGATATAACCTAAACTCCATTTTTTAGGTTCAAATTGATTTATCATTTTTCTGGGCATGTGAATAATTTTCAAGATTCAAAATATAGTTTGATGAAAAGAAAATTTTAATTTTTTTTCAGAATTCGCAATGCAAAAATATTAGGTCTGTATATTATTTCTGGAAAACCTAAGTTTTTCCTCACAATGTTCCTTTGGTCCAGTAGATAAGGCTTTATTTTTACCTTGTTTATTTATTTATTTCCATGTGTTATGTAATATTTTTACACAACCCTTTAGGGCATATATTCCAAAGGATGAAGTTGAGTTTCAATTGTTAATTTACATATGAAGGAGGGCCAAAAAGATTTATCCGATGAACTCCTGATTCCTATCCATGGCCCTGAGGACAGGCATAAGGGAAAAGAAAGATGAAAGTTGGAGGAAATGGTTTTTCTGTTTATTAAATAATGTCTGCATGTCTGCAGCCCCAGTGAAAAAGAGGTTAAGTTAAATTTGGTCCTGAGAGAATTAATTGTGTTGAGGGAAACAGATTGTGTCATTCTCGTAGTTTTTGGCTTAAAATGAGTTATAATATAAGTAATACCTCCATTACAAGCCAATGTTTTACTTAGCTACTTATGCACTTTGAGAAGAACACGACTCCACTTTCTAAGTACAAGAAACTCATTTGGACAATAGTCGACTTAACAACTTATTTACCCCGGGGCTGCAGATATATTACTAGAATTTTAAAACAATATTTGATCAAATGATTAATTTTTTATTATGAAAAATATAAGTTTCTAATGTCTGTCTCAGAAATGATAATAACACCTAACCTTTCGAGCTATTGAAATAACTAGTTTTAGATTATTTATTTTTTTAAGGGACAATATATTTTTTCTATTTCTGAAGAAAAAGTGAATTAGATAATTGACATTTCACTATGTTTTGCATTAAAGATAAAAGCAACAAAACATTTACACACACACATATATAATTTTATCATTCAAACTTTCCATTTTGCTCACACAGTTCATCTTCATATGGGTAGTGGTACTACAATATTATTCTATAATTATTTTTCAATATTTTTATACTGTCATTTTATAAGGTATCATCGGTCCCTAAGCGTTGATGAATAATCTTAATCTGATTTTCATATTTTTTCTAAGCATTTAATTTTGTTTAAAAATAACTAATGAAAAAACTAATACAAACATATACTATGAATATAAATAGAAATGTTTTCTCTCGTTAGTTTTGATATCTGGCCCATTGTGTATAATTGAAATTTTATAACTTTAAAATAAAAAGAAAATTACACAAAAGAAATTAAAAAAATAACTATTTAATTGGTAAAAGATGACTAAATATTTTTCATATAAGGAAACCTCAAACAGGAATTATTAAGGAGTCCTACGGGTTCTCAGATTCTGATAAAACACCTGTTAAAAATTTTTTTATTGTAATTAAGACAATTCTTAAAAAATAAATCACAGTAAAAAGATTATTTATGAGAACAAAATCATTAAAAGTTAACTTTTAGAAAAATTAAACAATTTATTAATACAGAAAGAGAAATTATTAAATTCATTTTTGGCATTAAATCAATAATTGGACCAGTCCCCTCCCATTCCACCACTCCCTCGGTAATTTCCCCCACCCATGTTGCCCCCGCGGTATCCTCCTCCTCGGCTGCCATAGCCACCTCTGAAGCCACTTCCTCTGTAACCTCCACCTCCTCGGTTCGAATTGAAACTTCCTCCTGTTACAATAATTGATAGAACATAGATAATACATAAAAGATTGGAAAGAAACATGTGGGTATTAATAAATGAGCCCGGTTAATGCAGAATGTTTCTAATAAAATAAAACAAAAAGAGGAATAACAATAATAATAATCAGAAAGAATGGTCAAAAATGAAAGTTTTAATTGTGAATTCAATATCAATATAACAACAAATAAACTTCTGACATTGATTTTTTAAATTCAACCAAGAGATGTTAAATACAGAATACCCGTAACATGTACATTGTTCGTTCAGAACAAATTTTGTGCTTAATTTTTTTTAGGTATTGATGTAGAGAAAATGTGCATATTTCCATTTAACAACTCTTCTCAATGGGCATACAAAGTTTTAATTGAGCATAAAAAGTGGCTTAATGATCGACTATCTATTAACTAAATTGATATTGTTGGTCCAATTCAGAAAGAAATCGTTTCACTTTTAAAATTTCAAATCACAAGCCTTTCAGCAGAGAATAATAAAAGTATTTAAAAATCAAAATTTCTTCATTAACAACATTACATATTACAAGTTTTCAAGAATCAAATAGCAATTTCAAAAGGTAACTCTAAAAAATAAATAAAATATTAATCTAAATAGCTCATTATCGTTATTAACCGATTTTTGTTTTATACAAAGAAATGGTATACAACACAAGATACTGATTGGACTTTCATTCAGAGTGAATGCCTCTTATAATTTTTAAATTACCACTGTAAGAAATTTCCAGACCATATATTCTATAATCTATTTAATCATTTGGAATAGGGTTAACTTGATTGAATACTTCAAATGAAAATTTGTAAGTTGATAAAATTAGTACTTATTTTTTAGGATTTTTAATCATCATTACATTGAATTTAAAAAAAAATTTATTTATTGAAATTTACAACTGTATACAAAATACATTTAGTAAATATAATGAGTGAATACAACATTGAATTTAAAACGCTAAACAATGTCCAACAAGATCAACTTGAAATATTTTAACTATCTATAGAGCAAAGAAACCCTGCTATTGAAGATGATTTGTAAACTTTTCCATAAGCAAACAATGCTGCTATAACTACAATAACAATTAACAAAATAAGTTTAAAAAATACTTCAGTGGTATCTTCTGGTTTAGACCGTGTCGCTAACTTTTTCCCCAGACATGCTGCTGACTTCTTCAGGGCTGAAAATAGAATGATTTTTCATTCTCTTTTCGGCCCTGAAGAAGTCAGCAGCATGTCTGGCGAAAAAGTTAGCGACACGGTCTAAACCAGAAGAAACCACTGAAGTATTTTGTAAAAATAGTGGCTGTGGAAACCTAAAAGAGTATTTAAAATAAGTTTGTCAAAAATTAATTTATATACCGAGTACAACAACAATGTTAAATTTTTACCTCTGTAATTGCTTCTGTAGAATTTGGGCTCGGGAGGGCCACTTCCATCTGCATCAAAGCCTCTTCTTTGTCTCTTCCTATTAAAAAAAAATTATATTGATTTATACACTTTTTGTCTTTCATTTCTATCTATCACACCAAATGAGTAACCAACCCTGATCGTTTCAATTTGGTCTGAGTAATAAATAATTAGGGAAATACCCTAAAATACCTTAAATAACAAATGTAATAAGCTTAAGAACTGAAGAAATTGAGTAAACTTTTGAACAGGGTTCACTTAACTAAATAAAATTTTAATTACAAACTTAGGATAATCACTTTAAAAAAAAAGAAGTTTAATAATGGTATAGGCCAGCGGCCAGATACCAAAAAAGGGCTTTAGTTCGGAAAAAATCGAAGAGAGTTGCATTTTTGATATGTTGTAAGGGCATGTCTGACTAGTAGAAATCCAAGTTTGCTACCGAAAAAACGGATGGGAAAACTTTTGGTGGCCCAAAAACCTCGAAATTTTCGGAGTTATTTCAGTTTTTTGGCCTATATCCCCTAGATAAAAAACATAGGTGAACGTTTTTAATGCAGACTAAATTTTCTATAATTTTAGCCCCACCCTCAGTCCTGTAACTTTAATAGATTCTGAGTTACGTTCCTTTGAAAGTTGGTAATTTTTTCCAAAAAATCCAATTTTATGTTTTGGCCGACTTTTCTGAGGAACACCGGCTGTAGGAGTGATCCTACGATGAGAGTCATGAAAAATGAAGCTGTAGTATATTTAATTAGCTTTAATTTTAGCACAGACCGAGGGATGTAGGTCTAATAGATTCTGAGTTACGCCCCTTAGTGATTTTTCCCAAATAGTCTAAGTATAGGCCAGCGGTCAGGTGTTTTGAGGGTCGCAGAAAATCAAAGAGAGTTGCATTTTTGATATGTTGTAAGGGCATGGTTGAGTAGTGTAAATCCAAGTTTGAAACCGAAAAAAAAGATGGAAAACTTTTTGGTGGCAAAAAAACCTCGGGGAGACTGGGTGGCTCCCCCCCCCTGCATAATAGTGCTCACTAGTACTACCATTATTTTTTGTATAGGTAATTTACATGTAAATATTTATACTTTACAATAAACAAGCTGTTTTAGATCGATTCATGGGGTACAAGGTCGTTTTCTTAAAACACCCGCATTCCCCCATTTTTCTTTTTTTTAATTAACAAGAGAAGTATAACACCTACAGGCCTCGTTATGTGCTTAAATTAAAGCTAATTAAATTTACTACAACCCCAATTCATTTGACTTTCTTCGGAGGATCATTCCTTTGGCAGGTGTTCCTCACATAAGTCGGTCGAAACTTAAAATTTGGATTTTTTGGAAAGAATTACCAATTTACAAAGAGACATAACTCAGAATCTATTAAAGCTACAGAACTGCGGTTGAGCTCTTATTATAGAAAATTTATTCTACATTAAAAATGGTTACCAAACTATCCAGACATGCCCTTACAACATATCAAAAATGCAGCTCTCTTCAATCACTTTCAAACACCTGGCCGCTGGCCTAGTATAGAAGAGTAAAAGCTTAAAATGAGACAAAACTGAACTTAAGCCTCAAAAATAATATAAGCAAGAACACACCTCTAAGATTCTCATTTTAAGGTTAAATGGTTGTGGCAGTCAATTTCAAAAAATTATTTTTTCTCCAAAAATGTCCAGAACACTCTCACCACATGAGCATTTAATTTTATCTATTAAACTAGGAGCCTGATTCTTGTAATATATTTAGAAAAGTTTAAAGATTAACAAATGGATCAACTCACAGCGAATACTCATCCAGACCGTAACGGCCAGCTTGCATCCTGCAGAGCTCCTTGACAACGGAAATGACCTCCTGATCTAGTGGAGACAAATTGAGGAGGTATTCCGGATCTGTAGCAACTTTTACTACAAGGCCCTCAATGGCTGGCCTCAAGCTCAAGATAGACATTGCTGAAGTCAAGTCTATTTCAAGATTAACCCTGCAAAAAATATAAAATCTAATGTGATTAAACATGAGAGAGTTATAAAAAGTCAATTCATTAATTTTTTATTCAAAAGGTAAATAATAGTAATGCTTTAGTAGGTTTGCTAACGATAAAATAAATGAATGAACCATATAGTTCAGTCTCTTGAAATTTAATGGAATGAGAGAGAGATAGCATTAACTAACAAGGATCAGGATATTAACATATTTAGGGGGAAAGAGGAAGCAGAAATCTGGAAATAAAAATATGGCAATAGTATTATTTAAAATTTATCAGGAAAATATTACTGGGTTAACAATTGTATATTTCATATATTATGAAATATACAATAGATAGTTTTACAGAATAAATGTTATATAATTTCTTTTTTTTAACACATAATGACTGCTATAAGTATTACTGCGCAGAATGTGAAAAGTATAAATAAAAAAAAAAAAAATAAACTTCATAATAATGAGCATAACAGAAATCCTAAATTATCTGTTAAAGGTAATTAACAGACAGAGGCTTGTATGCAGCCGTAATATGAGGATGAGCCTTGGGGGATAGTGCTGCCTTAAACCTTTAATTATTATTGCCTATTGCTAAATTAAAGTAAACTAGATTCAATTTTTTTTCCTAACATAAAAATAGTAAGATGTTTAAATATACCAATTATCGAGTCTCACAGATTTGTTGACTAATTCCACTTTCCTTGAACCAAATAAAAGTAAATGCAGAGGTGTTACCATTGTTGTTTGTTTACAGGACACAGCTCGGGTCCTAATCTAAAAATGATAACATCAAAGATAAAGTATATTTTAAAATGGAACATAAACCAACAAAATAGCATGAAATTTGTTAAAATGTTGAACATCAGAGCCTATTATGGTAAAGTCCTTTCGGGTTAAATTTAATACAAATCAATTTTCAAATTTAAATTATGGCTTTTGAATTATCTTGTAGGTAGATATTCTATTATGACATGGTCTTAACTGTGACTATAAATGTCTTACTAAGCATTGTCGTTAACTATTTATACATACAATAGATTGTGAAATATTAATATAGATTCTATATTGAAATATCAATATAGGTTCTAGTACAATAGAATAAATATTGTGAAAACAAAGTCAATTTGAAATACAAATATCTTTATAATAACTATTACAATTGAATTTTAAATAAATGAGTAAACTTAAATTTCAAATTAATATTTTTCAATTATAACAATAAGTTCATAATGGATGTATTACCTTTTCGCCAAAAACAAAGAAAGGAGATGGGAAGTTAGTTTCGAACTTTGTGCAATTGACTGATGTTTTATGGATCAATGCTGGCTTTGATTCTGTAGTTAATACCTGCAAAAAACATATTTGTTCTGGCATTATATTAGGGTTTATAATATTATGTTAAGTTTATAAATTAATAAAAAATTGTTTTATTACAGAGCATTTTTAAATACGTGCAAAATCATAGGTATAACAGTTTTCAAAGTGTATATAAAATTTTTACTTATTAATATTAAGAATTTGAAAAATTTTGGTAGCCCCGATTTGAAAATGAGTATCAAACTAAAGCTGAAATGCATTTTTTTTTTCTTTTCTTTTTTATGATCCTTTTGATATACAAAATATTCACAATATTATGGTAAAAATAAATACAATATCATTTTTTAGTTAATAGGAGCATAAAAAATTAAGAGCCATATGATTTGACCTCCTGTATACCATTAAATTGAAAGGAGTTTTAGTTAGTAAAACATTAATAAGACTTATTTAAAAAATATACAGGATCTGTTTGAAGCAAGCCTATTAATAAAGGGAAATTACATTTGAAACTTCCATTAACTGAAATAAGTTCTTTAAATCAAGGATCATTTCAATTTAGCAAATAGATTTTATTGGCGTGTGAAACCGATTTTTACCTTCCTTTTTTCTTTATGGTAGCAAACATTGGGGTAAAGACCCAAGCACAACAGTGCTGTAATCACATCTAAGTTTTCATCCTCATCATTAAATTGATAAAACATAGAAAGCATAGTTTCCTCAGAAAATCCACATGAAATCAACAAATCTTTTAGTTGCGTCTGTAAGAAGAAGAAAAAAGGATTAAAGAGTCTACCTTTAGCATTAAAGAATTATTGACAAAACTAAATATTTTTTTTTTATACTTTTGCATCAGCTGTTACTCGAAGTGTAGGTTCTGAAACTTGCTTGGCTTCACAAAATGACATCCCTGCCGATTCCCCTCCCCTGTTGCAGGCAGATGCCCACTGGCTGTAAACGTGCAGCATGGCAAGGTGATCTGAGCATCTAGTGCCGGCAAAAGCCCTCTGGATACCCGTCAATCTTCTTTCTGAAAAATAATATAAATTTAGGCAAATAATAACACATGGGATTACAACACATGATCAATATGTTGAGAACGAACCAGTTATAAAGACTTCAGGGAAAGTCGAACTGTTAGCGGCTATCGTAGCAAGAGCATCACCGACTTGGAAAATACAGCCAAGTATCATCATTTTTCCAAGCCTTGGCTCTATCGGCAATTTTGCAAGGATCTTCCCCAAAGGAGTTAGCTCATCATTGCTATCAAGACACTTCATTTCTAAAAAAAACCCAAAGTGAAAATGAGGAAATAAATTAGAAAATGAGTTAAAGAAGAAAAAAAATATTTGATTAGTAATAAATTAAGTAATTATTATGACAAACATATCACTCCTCTGTTATCATGCATACACTGTAAAATGGTCTTGTGCACAATCTAGAATAAATAATCTTGACCATTTCTCTTCCCCGGAAAACATTTCTGTTTTCCTTTCCCCTAGCCCTCTAGAGATCTTCCTCTATAACTGCTGTTTATCTTTATCTCTACGACATCCTAGCAATTACAACATGAGCAAACCATTTTTCAGATTTTTTTTCTTTCCAAGTTTGATTCAAAGGTTTATCTAACCATCTTTCGAGGGAAATTCAAATTCAAAATTTGTGTTTTGCTATCACGTCATTAAGGAGAAGTGAATCAATATGGCGTGAAATGAAGATTCGGATAAATTTCAATTTGTTTTTGAGACCTCACATTTTCAGTAAGTTTCAATTTAGAGCATTTTTTCCAGCTGCGTTCACTCTCTTTATTATCTCTTCAAATGGGCTTTTATTTAATTCTTGTTGCTCTTATCTCTTGAATTAGTAATAAGTTTATTACTTAAAAATTATTAAGTTTTCTACTTCGCCTATGAAAATCGTAATATTATTAATCAAATCCCATGACAAGGCAAGTACTAATATAATAGTGTATGTACATTTTTATTTGTTACAGTATTAATTTTATAATCTAAAAAAATACATAAATAAGTTGTAATTTATGCATAAAAATCAATCTCAAAAAGATATTAAAATGATATCCTTAGTACAATTAATCAGGGAAACAACACACCTTTAAGAAGAACTTCTGCCTCTATCACTGCGTCAATTGGTGGCGGCTCAAGTGCCTTAGAGAGAAAGTGACGAATACTTCCCAAACGAAGGAGCTTTATCGACAATGCAAGTTCGTGAAGAGGAGTTCTAAACATTTCCGGAGTCATGTGCTCATCAAGCTTTTCGTAACGTGCCTATAGAAAAAAGTAATAAAAAAAACAACTATAATTTTATTGGAACTGTCACATACATGTAAAATAAAAGTAATACAATTTAAAAATACCTTAGTAAGAAGATGAAAACAGAAACCTGGTCTTACACGACCAGCTCTGCCTTTTCTCTGTTCTAAGTTTGTTCTTGATGCCCAAACTGTGGCATAATTTGTCATATTATTGTGGGAAGTAAATAGTTTCATTTTCGCTTTGCATGTATCGATAACAAAGACTACATCATTGATTGTAATAGATGTTTCAGCAATGTTGGTTGAAAGAATGATCTAAAAAGAAAAAAAAATCAAATAATATGGCTTTATGTAATTTTAAGTCAAATTCATATTTTATTTTTGGTAATAATATTTTTTTTAAATTGGTGTTGTTGGGTGCAATGAAATAACCTGTAAAGAAATATAAAAATACCTTCATAACGTCATCTGGTACGGATTCAAAAACTCTTCTTTGATCTTCTCTAGGGAGTTGAGAATGAAGAGGCAAAATACGATACTTAGGTCCACCTAATAATATATGAGAAAACATAACATTTAAATTTTTTTAAGTTCATACCTACAAAGTGAAATAATTAGCTAATAAATATGCTGACTGAACACAATAAACCTACAATATTTTGCTATTAATTAGTCAGTTTCTGTCAGTCCCACGGTCAAACCATCGTATGTTACCACAAATCAGTTGGTGAAAAGCACTCATAGCATTACAAACTTGCAATATGATTTAAAATCCTATAATATATACACATATGTAGTTATCGTGAAAATAAAAAAATATAAAACCGTTAAAAGGCGTAAAATGCCATTATTTATCAAAATATAGCTGAAAATGAAATAGATAAAGCCAGTTATAGTTAGATGCATTTGTTAATCAGTATGTACCTAATAGTTTTGCCAAACCAGTTCTTTTCAGAAAAATTAATAGTTTTTTAATAGAGAAAAACTCACTAAATATTGGATGTTGCTGCAAGAATTTCATGAGAGCAAAAATAACATTCCATCCTGGTAAGAATATTAAAACGGCCCCTTCCAATCCAGTATTTTTGCTATACTTTATTAGTGCCTGAAACATAAATTAACAGATGAATATAAATGATGTTGAGAACAATGAAGTTTGCATAAAGAGAACAAAATTTTTATACAGACCTCTATTAATTCAAAACTTATATCTTTCTCATTCATTTTAGCAATGGAATGCCTCACAGCATCCCCATATTCATGACCCACTTTCAAATTCATGTTTTCATCATCTTCACCAACCCCAAGAGTTTCCTCATCTTTATCCTTGTTTTTGTTCTTACGATTGTCAGGAGGAGGAACGAAATTCACCATTTGAACGCAATCTTCCAAAAAATAAGCTGAGAGGACAGAATTATAGTTAATGATTAAGGTAGTTAAGAAATAATATAGTAAAAAAAAAATATGGTAATATAAAAAAATACAAGCATAAAAATAGATACAGAAAATTAAATATATAAATCGACAAACAATTATATATTCTAATTCTTTGGGAGAAAGTTACAAATAAAAATAAGCTGAGAGGACAGAATATTAGTTAATGATTAAGGTAGTGAAGAAATCATATAGTAAAAAAAAATATGGTAATATAAAAAAATACAAGCATAAGAATAGATACAGAAAATTAAATATATATATATCGACAAACAATTATATATTGTAATTCTTTGGGAGAAAGTTACAAATAAAAATGGTTTGCTGTATCTTCGGAAATGAGCTTCTAGATTATTTTGGAACATCTGTGAAATCTACACCCCATATCTAATAATGATCCAATTTAGACGACTTTGTTTTGTTTTACAGGGAATACTAGTAGTATTTGAAACGGCGTGAAAAACCCTCGTTTTTTTAGATAAAGCAAAAAATTGCAGTTTTCAGATTTACAAGGTTTTGAAAAGGATTAACCCTCCTCCCCTACTTACTGGGTCGTGTGTGAGCCTGTGCTGTTTTGTCAGTGCCTGCGCTCTCCTGAGTGATGTTTCTAAAATCAACAGTTTTGTACTTTTTATTTTAAACCCTAAATGATTGATTATTTAATGGCAAAGTGAATTTCAAGGCAATGGGTCGTAGACGACCACGGAGTAGCAAATTTGTCATAGAATAAATGGGGTAGGGGAGGAGGGTTAATCTGTTTAAACTACAATTTCAAATTTTAAACTAATTGTAATACTTTTCTTACCTCATAAGGGCTAGAAATTCAAAACATGGGTATGTCAGTTAATTTTGTATCTTAAATAATTGTCAGATTTATATTTGATAGTGACCTCCTTAATTTTATTTGGAACTTATCATTTGTGGGTATTTATTTTATTATAAATATAATTTAATTGGCTAAGCCAGTCACATATGCTCCATGAGATGTGATGAGATGTCTACATTATTGAAGTTGAATATAACCAATCTCATTAGAGCTTCCTTCATAAACATTTTAAGACCCAATGAATAAATACAAGTTTGAAGATTACCGATGTAAATCAAAACAAAACCCACCAAAATCTTAAGTTACTCATCTTTTAGAGAAATAATATATGGTTCTGTATCAATATGATAGAAAAAAGTTTGTTTGAACTTACTTTTAACAGGAAAAGACCTTCCAGGAATTTCCAGAACTTTACATTTATTGAAATATTCAGAAAAGAGTGTGGTATCAATAGTTGCTGACATAAGGATGATTCTGAGATCGGGATAGTTATGGACCATATCCCTCAGCACAACCAGGAGGAAGTCAGAATTGACATCTCTTTCATGAATCTCGTCCACTATAAGGTGGGAGACACCACGCAATCCTCCTTCCAGCTTCCGCAATAATACACCTATCAAAAAAATAATGTTATACTTCTATGTGACAAGGTGAAACTGATAATAATTTGTTTTGAATAGAAATAAGATTTCTATCCTACTACTATCTCTCGCTTACTCTCCTGCTTTATTTATCCTTTCATCAAAATTGATAACTACATTAAGCCAGGAAAGGGTCTATACTACCATATTAATACAAATATAGTAGTTATCAGATATGAAGGTATGAAATGGACTGATTTGTTAAACTCATAGTGATTTTACACACCTAATTTATTTATCCTAAATAAAGAAAAATTATACTCACCAACTGTACAGAACATGATGGCTCCGTACGGTCGAGGTAGGCAGGACTCAAACCTAACACTGTAGCCTACACTCATACCAATTTGTTCACCTCTTTCCTGAGCTATTCTATCAGCAACAGAGATTGCCGATATCCTTCGAGGTTGAGTAACAACTATATTGCAGAAAGCTCCCTGGCCAGACATGATGTAATCATCTAATATAAATTGGCAGACCTACAAAGAATATTATAATTTACATTAATTTATTTATTTATAAGACTATTTAACAGTAAAAACAAAAACTATAAACTATTAGCAAAAATAAAAATATCCTGATGATAGAGTCAAGGAATATTAACCCTCATCACGTGACAACAGTTCGTTGTTGCTGCGGTTGTAATTTCACATATTTGTTAAAAACTTTTCAGTACTCACAAAAAAAATAGTTTTTATACCTAGTTAGAATTAAGAATAAAAAGCTAAAGATTGATAAAGTTTAAAATGTAGTAACAACTCCGAAATTTTTTTTCTTCGCTATTTTTGAATTTTTATTGGCCATCACTCGAACTATCTTATCCCTCATCAATATGGTAAAATATTTAATATGAATCTTTAATGTGACTCATGTTCAAAAGAAATAAAACAATTACCTGTGTTGTTTTACCACATCCTGTGCTTCCTCTGATAATAATAACAGAATTATCATTAATGGCATCCATTATGTCCGATTTCATTGAAAATACTGGTAATTTTTCTCTTTCAGCAGTCATTTTCTGAAGTTCTGAATCAGATTGTAGACGCTCCCTTGCTCCAGAACAAAAATCTTCACTCAGCTGTTCTAACGAGGCCTAAAATAAAATGAACAAACGATTAATGTAAATTCATGACACTAGAAAACCCTAGCAAGAATTTTCGCATTAGAAACCCACCCTTCTCCCAAATAAATATATTAGAACTATAAGGAATATAATTCTAATATCTATGAGCAATATTATTGTTTGTATAAAATAATATTATACAAACTTTAGGTGAAGTCACATAGTTTATGATTATATCGATTGAACAGTTTAAAAAATAAGGACTTAGCTTACCAAACTCGAAAATATCTCTTTAACTCAAAAAAGAGGAAGAAAATGGTCTGGGTGGAGGTCGAGAAAATTCTCTTAGGTAGAGAGAACTTTTTATTAGTAAGCCAACGTTTCAATCCACATTGCAAGTCTTCTTCAGGGCTAAATATACAAGATACAAATAAATTAAAATAATACATGACACAGAATAATACACTATGTATTATATTGATAGAATAATGTTATAAGTAGTAAGTAGTAGAAATAAAAACTAGAGGGGATTGAATTATATAATGACAAGGAGGTACTATATATTATTTCAGTCATTATATAATTCAATCCCCTCTAGTTTTTATTTCTACTACTCACTACTTATATCATTATTCTATCAATATAATACATATAGTGTTATTCTGTGTCATGTATTATTTTAATTTATTTGTATCTTGTTCCTCAAGGTAGTAATCCTTGGCCCAATCCTTTATACAGTTTATACAGCTGACATCCCAACTCATCCTAATACTATCCTTACCACATATGCTGATGATACATGTGTATTATCAGTCAACACCAATCCAGTTATTGTATCCCAAAGCCTCCAATCCCACATCACTGACCTTGAAGAATGGTGTCAAAACTGGATAATTAAAATTAATTCTCAAAAATCCCATCAAATCACTTTTACCTTACGTCATAAACCAATGACTTCCTGCCCTTCAGTATCCTATAATAATATCCCACTTGTGCATGTAGAACAGATCCGATACTTAGGGTTGCATCTCGACAAACGATTAACCTGGAATCCTCATACAAGACTGAAAAGACAAGAAACCGCTCGACGTTTCAAGCTACTTCAACACTTACTAGACAAACGCTCTAAGCTCCCAATTAATTACAAAGGACTCATCTACATGACCGTCATACGACTTATTTGGACTTACGGAGTAGAGCTTTGGGGCTCCACTAAGCCATCGAATTCTTCTTGTATCCAATCCCTACAATCCAAAATCCTTCGTAAAATCCTCAACGCTCCTTATTTTGTTAAGAATAAAGTCATCCATAACGACCTTAATGTCCCATTTGTTGTTGATTTGGCCCAAACCCGGTATCTATCCTTTCATAACAAACTTCATTTCCACTCAAACCCTCTAGTTTCAAACCTAGCTTCCTCTTCAACTCCCGATAATCCTCCGAGGCACCTGAAAAGAAGATAGCCACGTCACCTTCTTAGTTGAACATGCGATTTGAGTACTACCAGTGGGTAGTTTCTCTACTTGTCATTATATCATGCCATTATGTATCACTTAGCCTATTTACTTGTTATATTATTGTAATATAGTTGTAAATATCAATAAATAAATAATAAAAAAATTTGTATCTTGTATATTTAGCCCTGAAGAATACCTGCAATGCGGGTCAAAACATTCGTTGACCAATAAAAGGTTCTCCCAATATAAGAGAATTTTCTTGATCTCTACCCAGACCATTTTCTTCCTCATATATAACTTGAACTCAACAATTAAGCAATAATAATAAATTTGTACTAGTAACACTCACATTTAACAATGAATTCTTATTCTACTGTGATTAGACATTATCTTATTGTAAGACACTGCTATGTAGTTGCAATCTTTTGAGTATATAAGTATAATAATTATCAATCACGATTGAATTATTTATTTAAAATATCATATAATCTATAATAATTAAAGGAAATTTATAAAAGATATAGCATTACATTTGCAAGTGGGCCTTCATCAATATTACAGCCAGTCCAAGGGTTCCAATTCTGTATTGGTGGTGACCATGATACGACACCAGCATTGACTGCCGTAGTTTTTGCAAAATCAGCTATAACAGTCGTTGACAGAAGGGATACTGGTTCTTCACTTTTTTCATTCTGAAACTTACAAGCAGACATTGATTCTAAAGCCTAAAATTTAAATTTATTTACCATTTAGTAAAATACAAAATTTATAATAACTAACTATTCAAATGCTGATTAGACTTGAAATGTTTCTATTCAACAGTGCCAAGTGCCTATATAATGAATGATCACATATCAATCTACAAACTAATATTGCAAAAGATGAGTCAGGTAAGTTGTAAGTCATCAATAATTACAATTGAACAGTTTAACACACAAAATATAAATATTTAATCAACAATAAACATACCAAGTTTATCAGCAAAGTAAGTTATGATGAAGGAAATTGGTCATTTTCCTTTGTTATTAGATTCTATTATATCTAAGTTATGTTAACAAAGTCCATGTTGGACTTGATGAATCATATTTTACCGAAGCCTAAAAATTTAAAACATTAAAAAATAGAATTCATGGGGAAATGGTTGACTGTATATATCTCAGAAGAGTGTAAAATGGACAGGGGGTGCAGTCAATATAATGGGGAGTATAAAAAAAAGAGACCGTTTTATCAAATTCCTGAGTTCAGAAGTCTGTAAATATTTTAATGCTATTTATTATTAACCAACACTTAATAATCCCTTTAGAGCATTCTCTCAGCTTGTTTACTAATATTGGACTTCTTAAAAAAAAAAGCCTCAGTTTAGTTACTTAATTCAAAGAAATAACATGACAGTGTCCTACAAAATTCTTGTAATTTTAAGACATTACTGGAAAAAAAAATTTCACAGCTGCTGAAATGATTAAATATGAAGGGGAATGTGTCCTTGACCAGGGCACTCCGCGGCGTTGGTTTGAAAAATTTAGCAGTGGACTGACGTTGGAAAGAAAGAAGGGCTCCGGGCGACCATTAATGGATATTGATGAGGTTCTGAAGGAAGCTGTTGAGTCAAATCTGTCCACAATTACTCGCAAACGTGCCAGGAGGGGACATCTAAAGATACTGTTAGTCACCATCTTCTCTCCTTGGGGAAGGTGAAATGGTCATTTTTTTTTATTACACCCCATTATTAAACAATATAAATAATTCTGATTTCATTTTTGTCTAGGTTGGGACAAAATTTTTAGACCATCTTCAGAGCTGAGAATTAAAGAAAACGGAAAAACTAAGTAAACAATGTAGTAGCAAAGAAGAAACATAACAGTTTATATTTCTTATGTAACAGTTTATAGTGTATGATGTATTTTAATATTATTATTATTTTCTTCCTTCACTCATTTTTCATTCTCTCTATCACTATCCTTCTTTTACCACATACGATTATAAAAATTTAATATTAATCTCATAGATCTTCATATTCTTTTAATATTAAGTTACTATTATTTTAAATAGCACCTACTTCATACTCATCATCTCTTTCACCAATAACTTGCATTCATTATATTTTGTAATATTACTATTTTTTTATTCTTGTATTTATTGTATTCTTATTCTTTATTCTTGTATTATTTTTTTAATTATTGTATTTATTTTTTAATCTTGTAATTTTAGTATGTTTTCTAATATTCAGTATCTATGTTTTATTATCTTCTAGATTTCTTTCCATTCTTAATATTTCTCATCAGTTATTTCATAATTTATCTTTTACTCTATGTATCATTTGTCATTCCTGTTCATATTAACAGTTACATCCTCTTTGGTTCTGCATTGTTTTTCTATCTGAAATAGTTTTTCTGTTTTCTTTTATTCACAGCCCTAAAAATTAGGTCGAAACTTAGACACAAAAAATAAAAATAAAAAAACTTATTTTGTGTAATTTATTGTCAGCAACCACTGACCATTTTACACTCTTCTAAAAAATAGTAGTTCATCTTCAAATAGGAGATTTTAAATTTTATAAAGACACGCTGTATTTTTGTATAATACAAAAATCGAATTAAAAAAATCCTTCAAAATTCACGGGATCGCTAAACAGACTCACAGAAAACGAATCCAAACTTTTCAATCAAAAGTACTTAGACTTATCACCAAAGCACCAGGGTACGTCAATAACAAAACTCTGCATACTGACTTAAAAATACCAACCATTGAGGAACACGTACAAACATACTACAAACGCTTTCAAGAAAAACTACACTGACATCCAAACCCATTAATAGAACAAATGGCCACAACTCTTATGCCTGAGAACACTAGTAGAGTAAAAAAGAACGTGGATGAGGGATTTGTTACCATAGGAAATATAATGAAGCCAAGGGAGAGAGAGGTACTGTTCTTCTTCATGCCTTTCATGTCAATGTTTTTTATTTGACAGGACGAAAATATAAAGAGAAAAAAAACCGCCTCCCTTGAATTTTCTTTCGACATCACCTTGGGTCAGTTTGTTTCGAAATAATGGACGTTTATAAGTTTCATTCGCCTACACATCGATCATTAACGAAGCTTAAGGGAAAAAATGATTCTATATTTGCACTCAAAGTTCTTATAAAATCGAGATAGGGGCGAAGAAACCTTTAACTGGACATCCTTTTGAGACAAACTGACGGAAGGTGATTTTTACGTGACGATTTTTGAGTGAATATAACCTTTTATAGCACGCAATTACATATACGAAATGGAAGATCGCTTGGAATGACCTAAGATTTTGGCACCAAATCTAAAATAAAATATATTCAAAATCCCGTACAAAAGGAGCGTAAAGACGTATTTTTCAAATTTGATTTTTGAACTTAATATCTTGAAATGCAAAAGAAACAGCAAGAGGTCCTAATTGTTTACGTAACATTTTTAACATTCTTCTGACATAAACAAAGAAGATATTACTTATATACATTTTTTCATTTAATTTTCTGGCTGATAATTAAATTATTGCTGACGACTAAAGTGGATGTATCGCGTGATAAGAATTGCAAACAAGCGCAATGGATTTTATTCATTTTGCGTTTTTTTTTTTAATGTATAAAGCCAATGACTGCAGAATTTTGTTTTTCTTCTGACATTGATAATTAATTTTCTAAAGATCACAATATTATAAGAGCGTATTAATCATTTCCTTTTACTTCACTTCATCATCCTTCCTAGTAAATCAAATTACGTCTTTATAATGGAATTATTGTAAATCGGGAATCAGCTACAATACCAAAAAAGTAATGTATCTACACCAACTTTTATATTTAATAATAATAACTTAACCATAATTTCTCCTCAATCTTCACAAGTGGTTAAGAAATGGGAATATGGAAGCTTTAATAAACTGGTTGGTATTAATGCTGACTTCAGAGAATCATTCTAGGACAGAACTGTTGCTACCAACTCAGTAATCTCGGAGTTTTTTTTTTTTTTGCTCCGTTACAATAGTTCATTATTGAGAAACTGAATCACAATATATTGAAATAGTAAAATAATATCATCATACAAAAAAGAAAAACAAAATCAGGTACTGATGTTGCCAGAATGAAGGTGGTTACAAATCAAAATTATTAACACCCAACATTTAAACTTAATAGTGAAGTTGATTACACAAAAAATCATAAAATAAAAATATATTTGAAAATATTAAATACTTAGCCAGACTAGACTTATTAAACACAATTTAAATCACTACTGCTGAAATCAATAATTGCCTAAACAGGACACTTGGGGGTCAAATTAATTATCAAACAAGTTCAAAGACCTTATTAAAAGATAATATCAGTAATTTTATGTTAGATCATTCGAATCAGCAATATTATTCCGTTGCTACATCAATAGCGACCTTCTAAACATGCCAAAAGGCTGAGAGCATGAAAAAAACTTAGACCATAAAAAACAAGGAATTTTATCATAACTTCCTTCAGTAGAAATATTAATAACAACATGTGATATAGTAGTAGAATCTTATGAATAATTACAAGGTAGAATTCATTTAATTATAACTAAAATATTTTGTAATTATGGTTTTAAAAAATGGTGATCCATATATGTTTTTAAGGAAGAAAATAGTTGGGGGTGCAGTCAAATAAAAACACTAAATAAGTGGTTACTTATTTAATTATGTGCCGACGTTTCGACCCACTTTGTGGGTCACCTTCAGGGCTAAGAAAGAAAAACAGACAAAATAACAGAACTATATTTTCTTCCTTACGTCTATTATTCAGTCAACCATCCCCTCGCTTCTCATATATGTTTTTAATTTGGTTAAATTAAAAAAAAAACAATGGACATGCACTAATATGAACAAAAAAAAAATTAGGATAGGATTTGAAGTAAATAAAAACATTTAAGAAGCTGTATGCATTATACCAAGCTTTTGAGTATGAAAAATCAAATTAAAAATACCAATTACTATGTTAAATAAAATAAATCTATACACATAAAATGCTTTGTCCTGAATGACTGACTAAGGTATCAACACACAGCCTAAACCGCTATTTATAAATGTCTATAAAGAACATATTTATTATTTTAGAATTTTAAACTAATCAAGTAATGAAGTTTTATGGAAAAATAAAAAAGAATGGGACGTATGAGTTTTAAGATCTTACAATACTTAAAAAGATATAGTTTTATAATATGTTATACTAGCTGTACCAACTAATACAATGTTAATTATCCTAGACTCTTCAATCCTTTGCCTAATGATGCCCAGTCAGGCCAAAACGTTGGCATATAAATAAATAAGTTTTGCTTATCTGTACATATAAAATGCTTTGTCCTGAATGACTGATTAAGGTATCAACCCACAGCCTAAACCGCTAATCGTAGAGACCTGAAACTTTGAGGGTGTGCTCTTTGTATGACGTAGGCATCCGATCAGAAAGGATTTTCCGAAATTATACCCCAAAGGGGGTGAAAAAGGGGGGCAAAGTTTGTATGCTTGCTCACGTATTTCTTACTCGCAAAATCTACATATTTTCGCTGAACAAAACAAATCAAGTAACATAGTTCACTTCACAACAAAAAAAGCCTAGGAAACTTCAATGTTATGCACACCGCCTGGCTATGCTCCAACATTGACACACTGGGAACCACCATCACCAAGACTAGGCTGTGCGTCTATCACCCCAGGGTGCATACCTTCAGGCATGCAGCCCGACATGGATCGACCTCAATGCTGGACCTTCTCCTTACCATGGATTCGCACACTGTTACGGATTGCACTGCACTCCTGTACGGACCATTGGATCACTGGCCCGTGCTCTATACTTTTGAAGGTACCCCCGCAGCTCCGCCTGCGAGTAAGTATCTTTTTCATAAAGCAGACTGGAAAGGTTACAGAGCCAGTATTGTGGAAGATCTTCCCACGATCACCCATATCAGTACAGTGCACGAGGTGGACAGGGCGGTAGGTGTCATTACCACTACCATAAAGGCTGCGGCAAACCAGCACATCCCAAAGTTCAGTCCTGCACCTAAGGCCATAAGGAAACCTCCGAAACACATCTTAGCTCTCATAAGTCAGCGGAATAGCCAGCCTCATGCGTGACTGGAAAATATCCCTCTGGCATGGGCAGTTGCGTCGGACTCATGACGACCCCCTTCAGTTCTGCCGACTCGTCAAGACCAACTTAACCAAAAGGAGTGGAGAGTTTCTTTCATCTGGAGGCAACCTGCTAACGCCTGAGGAACAGGCTTAACTTCTGGTGAAGGCTCAGGAGGAGAGAGAAGCTGCTCGGCTGTTAGATGCTCCACCAACCCCGGAAGGACCACTACCGTGCCCCAACGAGACACCCATATTCTCTACCTTCGGTCAGCTTGAATCAGTACTACGAAGCATGAAAGGTAACAGAGCATCAGGACAGGATAATATCCCCTATGTGATGTTGAAGATGCTTCCTAGGAAGGGTAAAACCTTTATATTGAACATATTCAACACCTGTATGAGGATATTGTACTTTCCTGATGTGTTGAAACAAGCCACTACCCAAGCCTGGGAAGAGTGGGGGAGTACCCGGGGACTATCGGCCTATCAGCTTGCACCCCTCACATGAGCAAAATCTTCGAGAGACTGGTTCACCATCACATGCCGAAGCACTGCAAAGAGAAAAACATCATCCCCCCTGAGCAGACTGGTTTCCAGAGAGGAGTCGTCTGTGACCACCACCTGGCTAAGCTACACCATAGAGCACATGCAGATGAACAGAGCTATGGCGTTCATTTCATTGGACTGCACCCAGGCCTTTGACTGTGTGTCTCATGAGGTGTTACTCCGACGCTTGGAAGAGTTTAGCTTTCCCGCCACTCTATGTCGTCTGATCCAAAGCTATCTCAGCGGATGATAATTCGCCGTACGAGTCGGTAACAGTTACTCGACTTCTAGCACCACCACCTGTGGAGTACCTCAAGGCTCTGTATTGGGGCAACTGATGTTTGTGATTTTCACAGCACCCGTGGTCGCAATGAAGAATCTAGGAGCAATGGTAGCAGCATATGCGGATGATATTGGGATTTACGCTACCAGCATCAGCACCCCACATGCCCTTAACAAGGCACAAAAGGCGACTGAAACCATAGTGAACGAGGTGAAACTGATTGGCATCAGGGTGAATCCGTCTAAGACGGATGCCACTGTGATGTCATTTCAGAGTGTGAGTAAGAAACCTCTACCAAAGACTTTTACCGTGGACTGCGAGGATAGAAGATTAACCACTTCAATCCTCTGCCTTGGCGTCAACTTTGATAGGCACCTCACCTTCTCAAAGCACGTTCAGGCAAGATTGAAGTTGGCATGACAGAAATCCCACAGCTATACCATCTGCTCTTGTCGCCGCAGCTCTAACTGAGGTTGAAATTACAAATCTACAAGTCCATCATAAGACCTACGTTGCTCTATGGTGTACCACTACTGAGACACCTCTACAAAACAACGCTGAAGCGCCTGCAGCATTACCAGAATTCCATGCTTAGGAATATTGTAAGTGGCACATCGCTCGAGGGGGCACTTAACACCACCATCCGGGAGGAGCTTCGCCTTCCCTCGGTGCCCGAGTACATAGGTCGGAGGCACATCAAATTTTTTGATGGGCTGAAGACCTGTGCTAACACCCTATTTAGGGACTTCAAACCACCCCCCAGACCTGGGAGATGGCAGTGCAACGTCCCCTTGGTCGATTTACTTACATTTGATGTACTCCTTGTCCTTATCCTTCCTTCCTTCCTCCCCTTTCTTCTTTCTACAACTGTCACTTGATCCCCCTAAACGGTCCTTCACCGTTTTGTATTGTATAACGTCAGCGGCCTTGTGCCGGTTTGAGTAAAAACCGCCTTCAGAGGACTCAGCCCATTGTAACGTCTTAAATTACCGAAAGGTAACAGAAGGCTTTTGTTTATATATAACCATTTGCAGGTATATATATTGTAAATAAAATCTTAGAGGATGTGAGAAAAACAAAAGTTCACTTCTCGCTGCTGCCGTGCAACAAGTGGAACCGTTATACTAAGTAAACCTTTTCAATAAATTCAATAACATTACATACTAATCCTTTACTGACATGAACAACGATAAACTTCTCTCCATCCCGTTTGTTAATCAGTGTCAATGTATGTTTCATGGCTGTGCTGATCCCTCTGTGATGAAATTTGATATGGATAATCTGAAGCTTAGGGAAGGGCATAGGCTACTTTTTATCATCACACCACATTTAAAACTGTACCCTGATTGACTAACACACCCAGTGGTCAACGCACGGCAGAAACCACTGAACTTAGCATCTTGAAATTCGCAGATAGGTTCTTTGTATAGCTTAAATGAGCATTAAGAAAGGAATTTGGACAATCCCACCCTCAAAGGTTTCCTCGTAAATATAGGGTGGCGCAATAGAACGTGCATATTGCATCATCTTTTTCCGCGGAGTGCAAAGCGCGCGGGGGGAGGGGACCCTAAATCGTTTGATAGGCGGGCTCATGGAGTTTTAGTCGTTATGAGTCACTTCGACGGGAAGCGTCGCGCATTTTGCGTACGCGCATATTACGAGAATCATCAATGGTTTCGTAAACCGTCAAAATTGTCGTTACTGGTACAGTGAGAATCCTAAACTCAAACATCAGAAACCACTGCGCAGTCCTAAAGTGACAGTATGGACCGCAATCTGTGGCAGAGGAATTATTGGTCCTTTTTTCTTTGAAAATGCGCGGGGGCAAAACGTCATTGAACATTATTGAAGAAAGTTTTCAATAATTTCCGTTTGCGGTTAGAGGAGTGCCGTCGAAGAGAAGGTCATCATTTGGATGATGTAATTTATAAAAAATAAACTTCAATTATTATATTACAATGCCTCATTTTTATTTTAACTATACCTTTTGTATTTATTTTTTAATATTTTTTTAAAATTTGCACGTTCTATTGTGCCACCCTGTATAATAGGGGTTCAAAGATTGTATGGAAGTTTTGAAGTTAGAGATCTAAAATTTCGGATGTACGAGTAACTTATAGTTAAAATAAAATAAAATTATTCATTTAAAATGATCTTTCACGAAACTTTGTAGCAGACCAAATTCCACGCAAGCGAAGCCGTGGGCAAAAGGTAGAACTACTATAAACATAAGCCTTTGGAAGCTTAATTGTTTCCTCAATTTCTCTTTACAATTACTGTATTTGGTCTTTAGTAACTATGTAATAATGCATTTTTCAATAATTAAAAAATAGAAAATTGAATTTGATCAATGATATTAACACTAATTCTACTTTAAAAATCTTATCAGTCGTATGATGTCCAAAGTAGTAATATACTACTCAAAAATTATTTTAATAAATGTAAATAAGCATTAAAGAAAAAGGAAATAATTGTCTTGAATAATAAATGGGAATAAATTAATATAAAATCTAATAAGCTTAAAAAATCTACTCACAACAGATGGTGGTTTTATTTGCAGCTCTTCCAAAACCCTCATAATACGATTATTTAAATCTGGATTGATAGCCACTTGATATGGCTTAATCTGATCACTAGCGGCTTTCTTGAGGGTACCAGAAAAGGGTTCAATAACACCAAGATGAAATAACTGTCGTACAAGACTCAAAGCACAGCTCTTTGATGCTGTCTGTTTATTAGAACCTGTCTCTCTACCACTTATTGCTGAAAAAAAAAATATCATTTTAAAAAGTAACAAGATTTAATTTACTAAACAACAATAATTACACATACAATATTATTACATACCTCGGCCAAGTTTATGGACAGGAATTGTCATTTCAGCAACAAACCCCCTAGACAAAACAGAATTTACTTATAATACAAAACTTTGTCAATAAATGATTTAAAATTATATAAAGCCTTATTGAAATAGTTGATCAACAATTTATAAATAGATCACAATTCAATTTAATTTTACCACAAAATATTTTGCTCAAGATAGATTGCATTACTAGTATTATAGTTAGTTGAAAAAAAAAAAAAAAAAAAAAGATTAAGGAAAATATTGTATTATATTAATCTTACAAAATCAATGGTTAGCAACCAACAGAATTTAACTCATAAATTGAGGGAATTAACTAAATACATTGTGGCATGATGAGACCTGAACCATTAGTTAGTAACATACTTGCACTTATTTAAATTATAAGGTGCAATAATTAATTGATATAGAATATATTATCTTAAAAAACAATGTATAGCATACAATACTAGGTCAAAGAGGAGGATTTTGTTGTTTTGGATTGTGGAGCATACACTTGGGATTAAAATTGAAGTAATAAGCAATGATTGCAGAAGGGGTAAACATAGAAACTTTGTGCCAATTACGCCTTCATTTTTATTATATATTAGCATCTTCAGTGTGAATATATAGTTAATAAAACAGAAATTTCAAAACGCCCATAAAATCCCAAAGACTTTTATAACTCAATTCAACTTACAAAAGTTAAAAGTATTTTATGAAATAATTATTATATTAGCCTGCCGCAAAAAACAAACAAGGTTGCTCACCATTTATTAAACACTACCAACAATTAATGTATAGAAGAGTTCAATCCAATTTAAAATAAAAAAAAACAATACTCATTTAATTCGTATGGGAATTAAATAGATAACTTTAAAACAATCAATGGGATTTTTGACATTGTTTGTCCCGAACAAGTAAGTCAATATCTGGATAAAAACTGGAGAGTTTCAGTCCTAGATCACTTTCAACATTCAATTGATTTCGGTATTTATTTTTTACAAAATGTAAAGTTGAGAAGGTTCGTTCACACAGATAGGGTGTTGAAAATCCCCTGGAATACCTCAGTGTAATTCTAGAAATTGCTGGCTATACTCTAGTAATCTAATAATAGTTATCCAGAACAGAACTAATAGTGTTTTTTAAACATTGATTCCATACTTAGGTCACATGATAGCTTAATCAAAGAGTTTTCTTCATTTTAAGATATTTTTAATTTTTTTTTTATCTATTCTCCACGAACCAGTCTTATGAAGCCCATTGGTTGGGAACCGGTTCTTGAATGAATAAAATTATATTTTATAATGCTTTGATCACTTTTTTTTCAAAATTAAGGAAATATAATAAAACACAAATTCTTCCTCCTAATAAAATTTGAGTTGGAAATAACCTACAAAATAATAAAACTAACTCGTCTGATAATAATGAAATAAATAAATTTCGAAGTGGAAGTACAGGGGATGTGTCCAATAGCTTTCAGACTCATGAAACTTGGCACAAAACGGTATCAGGTATCTGGGATCAAAGTTAAATTGACACTGAAATGATAAATAAGTCTGCTGACAAACCTTAGGTAATTATTTTCATCATCACAGTCCATCATCTCTACCTCTAATAATTTTAGGAAATGAAAAGAGAAATGGGTATTGGTTTAAAAGTCATCAAATCTCTCTGCATTTTTCATTCACTCACCTGTCTTAGTCTTAGTTGCTCCATTCACATCATTTCCTTTAGTTCATTTCACCATTTTGACTTGTGAGACAGAATCATAGCCAATCCCTTAACAAAAATAATATAGCACCAATCCATTCTTGTACACAGTAAATAAAACACTGTAGAATTAAATAAAAAGTTTTATTCTTGTTTCGAAAATCCTTTACTGGTGTAGTCCAGCCTTTGTGCAGGATATATCAAATTATAATATAATTTGATCCTTATAATAATATAAGGATAACCTAAATACATAAGACTATTAATAGTTAATCAAATGGATGAAAATTCTAAAAATTCATTTAACATATAGCATTTTAAAATTATAAGAAAGTTCCGTTAAAAGTTTTATGTAATTATACAAAATAGCTCCTGTAAACTAAAAATCAGTCTTTCAGATAAAAATCTCAGTAATATTCCAAGGTAATATACTCTGATCCCGAGGATATAAAATCACTAAACAACATTAAAACCAATGCTAGGTATAATCCATATATTGGGGTTGTCATGCACTTAAGTGTCAGATTTTGTAAATGAAAACGCTTATGGAGCATTAAATTAAAATGTTGCCTGTTGTTTCTCAACAATATATTTACCATCTATAATAAATACTTGTTTTTTTTCTTCTTCCAATGCATTAGAAAATTCTTTTTTTATAGTGGCTCAAATTTAAAAGATGTAATAGCACAAAGACCATTCTATATTCATATGTGAAATAACAAGATTTAACAGTTTTAATTATAAAGAATAATTTCTAATTCTAATGAAAGACTGGTATGAGCATCAAATTTTGGCTGTGAGAGTGATTAAAGTTAACAAAAAAACAATTATGGCCTTCACTTTAATAACCTTATTGTATCAGATAACCGTAAATTTTAAAAAATAAATGTAAATAACAAAGACTTTGTTTACACCTTGGCACAGGAATAAAATTTATATAAGTTAGCATTCTGCTAAAATATAATATTACATTGCAGCAAAAACTAAATATAATAAACACATGTTATTTCAATCATACTTATCAATAATTTAATAAAAAAAGTATAAACATTTTATTTTCTTTGAAGTATGGTAAAAATAAACCTCAATTATTGCCACACTTCAAAGGATTTACCATCAAATTAAGTAAACACTTAATAATTAATTTATTTGTCTCACATTCATTAGGGATTGGCGATGTTTTTGTCTCAGTCAGTATTAAACTTTATAATGGCTACTAAATATATATTATGTTTCCCATAAGAAACAAAATATAAGCACGTATGTTCAACGAAGAGGAAACCTTTCAACCAAGTAAGGGAACCTCTTCTCATATGCTTTACAAAGTATATATTAATTAAGTACAAATTCATAATACAAAAGAAATGACATGAAGGAAACAACATTTATAATAATTATTAACAAATCCAAATGACCATAAATGGTAAAATTAAAACAAAAAAACGATCTATACATTTAGAAGTAATGCAACCACAATAAACATTGCAATCGGCCTTAGAATTGAACCAGACAAATTTTAATGTTCCAGCTCAAGTCTAAATCCTTATATTCATCTATATCTTAAAGATAGAAAATGCGGTTAACATATTTTAAGGAAGCAGTTCACCTGATTTTATGTGCAATTCTCATTCAATCCTATTAGCATAGAAACAGTATAGCCCATCGTAGCATGAAGTGTTCACTCCAAGACCCTTCACAGTTATATATTTCCCCCCTCCACATTTATAATAAGAATTTATACAAACAAAAATTTTCAGAATCCAATAATTTAAAAATGACGAAATTTGGCTGTTAGCGAATTTTCGGATTCACCTTAATTATCACTCTAGACTCACTTTAATTAAAAAACTATACAAATATTTAAAAAACAAACAGATAAACATTTGTTCTCTAATTCAAAAGAAAAATCAAAATCTTAATCTTTAGGTTTTGCCCCATTAATAATACCACAAACGATATTAGATACTTACATAATCTTTTTTTAATTTTGGCCATTTACATAAGAACATTTAAAAACCTATACTATATTCCGGACTGTTTCCTAATATCGGTATTGGCATCTTACCTGTTGTGATCTGGACCAACAATGGTATACTTATAATCAGCATTAATTTTATTGAGTTGCATAAATTGATGGAGTTTTGACTTAGCATTCTCCATAGTCCAGTTACCATGGATTGCAGCATTAACATCTACTTCTTCAGCCTATACATACAAAATTAAACACATAGAGAGAGGAAAAACTAAACAAAAAAAGGTTATCCCTATAATTCAATCATAATTAATTATTCAAATCTATGAAATTATTCTAACAGGCTAAATTTTCATAAACAAAAACTACCTCCACAAGTTTTAAATTTAAAGCATTTAATCCTTTTAGAGGATTGGATATTGAACAATAAAATAAATTTTAAGGCCAGAGTATGCATAAACAAATATAAATGTCTAGTCTTTAACGATTATAAATAGGTAAAATTAATAAAACAAAGATAATTACATCCTGAACACGTTTTTGTTCAGCAACAACATCGATTACAAAGTTATCACCAGACATACTATTCCTTCCCAATGGTACATATGCTTCACCTAAAGTATTGGGCCCTACACCTGGCTGGAAAACCGGTCTCGATGCTTGAAGAAGGTGACCACTGTCTGTCACTCCATCAATTGCAGATTTTGCCTACAACAAAATAGTAAACAATTTATTTAAATTATATTTTACATAATGAAGGATAGAATTCATTGGGGGGGGGGGCGCAGTTATAAATTAACTCCAAATAAGTGAAAACAGATAAACAAAAGAAAATTTTCCACTTATTTGGTGTTAATTTATGTCTGCACCCCCCAACTAATTCCATCCTCCATTAGATCTTCCAGTCAACTATTTTCCTCTTTAACATAATTATTTAACTTTGCTTGAATTTTGATTTACTAGCAGATACAAGATAGCAATTGAAAAATAGAAATTAGAATACTAAAACACCTAGCCATGAGTGTGTGGTTGTGTCTACATACATAAGTATTCTCAAAAACAGATGGACGTTCTAATTGCACTAATGCATTCTACTCCAAAAGAAATGCAAACGTTTTTAGGAAAACTTATCTACTTTGCTAAGGAAACTCAGCAATATCAAAGGATGTATGCTGTACTGGAAGATAAAAATTTAAAGTCTCTTGGTTGCAAAGGAGGGAGCCGAGTGGCTCAGTGGTAGAGCACTGAGTTGCCATGCCGGTTCATGGTTAAAATCCCGCTGCAGGCAAGACTTTTATTTAGTCTGTTTGCAGCCGGAGATGGATCATATAGGATATAGGACCCTCCTGGGACTCACCCAGCCTCTATAACATGTTATAAAAATAGGGTACTCAAAATAAGGGGAAAAAATCTGGCAGTTGAGCATGATATAGGACAAATCACCTCCCTGCAGAACCGTTGTCCATGATAAAGTACAGTCTCCACCATGTGCTGAATCCCAGAGCCGTTCATGGGCTGTAGTGGTACAGGTTTAGGTTTGATTGCAAAGGAAGGGAAGCAGAATGTACCACGTACCACCTTTCATGGATGTATCATACTTGTCCATAGAGCATTTGTTCTATCAAGAAGTAGGATTACAAATAATCCTAGAGCAACTCCACCTTGTCCACATAGGAGTGGTTAAAATGAAAAAAATCTGACTTCCTCTTTTATTTATCAGCATTCAATTGATCTACCCACTCAAGCCATGTTCTGCCTGCCTGCCTTCATTTGAATTCATGTGAAATACTGTTCAAAAATTGGAAAGAATTTTCTAATAATCGTAGGTGCTGGTTCAAAGAGAATGTGTATTGTTTTCACAAACTTACATATTATTCAAGCCATAGCTAATATGGTTGAAGCTGTTAGGTGTGCCCATTGTTTCTGTCACTAAGCCACAATTCTGTTCCTAATTCCTTTAAGAAACAACCAGTTAAAGTTCATCACATAACAGCAATATACCATCCTTCGACTAATGGTCAGACAGAGCACAGTGCTCACACTTCAGAAGCAACATCATTCATCATCACATAAACAAATTAATTTTTTTGGTCTCCACATATCCTTACCAAACAACTGGAGAGCCACTATCCCTTCTCTTTCAAGGTTAACTTGTTCAATCCATGTAGGATTTAATAAAGTAGCTTTTTAAAAGGAACTTCTGTTCTGTTCCAATAGTTGTGTGACTGAAAAGTAGGTACTTAGAGTGATTTTGGCCGAACTCCTGCATTGATATAGGAATACATTTCAACAAGCATATTGAGTAGAATCTTCTAAAAATGCTTTGGGTACCCCAAAAAATGGCCTAGTTAAGAGAAAGAACAACAAAACTTAAAACATAAGAGCTGCAGAAACTCATTACTACATGAGAATTCAGGCACTACACACAAGATTTCAAATTTTCTAAAACCAACCTGAACTTGAAACTAGGTGACACTGTTAACCGTCGATATTTTTCATGCCCATATTACTTGATAAAAAGTTAGGAGGGTTGAAATCTATTATGTTATCATAACACACTTGCGTAAGTTTATTATAATACACATCGTGATCATGTGAAACTTCCCATTCATTAAAACTATTAAAAGGTGGGCTGTACTGTTTGATAAAATGGTCTAATTAAATATATTTCTTTACTTATTCATCAAAAAAATTGCATATGTTTTGTTTAGACAGTTAAGTTACTGTAATTGCTGCACATTAACTTATGTAAAATTTATTGATGAAGGTTTACCTCCATAGGAACTTCTGACGATGAAACAATATTTTGCCGAACGAGATATTGAACAAAATCTTTAGAAGCATTAAACTGAGCATCTTTTTTAGTAGTAGAATTTCCTGCTCCAACATAATTGTATCCTGGGACCCTTACTTCACACAAAAACCTCTGTCTATGCTTAGGACCTAAAATACAAAACAATTAAGGCATACATAAAAGAACCAATAAATTAAAGGAAAAAGTCTTGGAAATCAAATGCTATACCAGTTGGGCGCACATCAAATGTAGGTTCAACATTTTTCTTATTGCACCATTGATGAAAAAATGATTTAATATCCGACATACTTAAGACAAAATTAGTATCTTTGGTAACAAAAATGTAGCTTAAGTAATAAAGCAGGTATTTTTATCACAAATTGATTAAATTTGACAACCAACGTCAAACGACAATGAATTAATTGTTTAATTGCAACAATGAACTATTAACCGGCTTGACAACAAACACTTTTAAAGAAACAGATCTATTAAATCAACAATCGATATTTTTGTCTATAATAACCATTATCATCGATGTTTTTCCGTTTATATCGAATAAGCTATTGAAATTCATTACATCATTTAATTTGTGTCTTGGGAAACTTATTTGACTATTTCGATAATCTTCTTCTCTTTTAATGGGAATATAAAAAATAAATTCCATGGCTTATTATTTTCAACTAAATTTATTGATAACAATTTATTATTATCATCATAATCTTAATAAATATCGATATTATTCTTTACAAAACATACATATGTCAACATTGAATTTTGTTTACAGTATATTAACTGAAGCTTCCGATTTTTGAAAAAAATAAATTAGTGCACCCGAAAAATGTTTGTAGTTGAAAAAATAATTTAAAAGTTACATGATTCTAAATAAATGGCAGGCAGTGGTAGAAATGTTGAGATTAGAAAAACATATGATCTGTATTTACTTTGCAAAGATAATTTCTTATCATTTAGCGTTCACTGGCTCTAATGTGAAGTTATGTTGAAGTAATTTGTTATCAGACATGTTTATTGATTTAAAATCACATTTTTTAAGTTATTTCTTTGAGTGATCTATTTTAATATGTATCTACAGATATTCAATATCATAGGAAAATGTCAGTTCTAAAGTAAATATCAAATATATTGTTGCAAAGTGATGGATTTACTTCGGTACAGGGATGAATTAATCATTACTAGAATTACTAATAGAAATGGAACTGATCATTTCAGGAAAAATGGTAAATGCTTTTATTATTAACCATGTATGATTCTTGGCAAACCTGAGGAGTAATAATGAATTATATTTGACTCTTTTATTAGTTAATGGAGATTTATCTGATGGTCTTGATTGGAGTTTGGACATACTGCCAGTTTTGCCCAAGACGAATTCAGGTACATATTTTATCATTCACCCAATGGCTGATAAACATTAAAATATTAATGTCTAATAAGCTTTTAAATTTTTCTATTTTAACTACTAAACTTTTGATGTTCTCATTTAATGAAAAAATGGTCCTGCTTCACTTCATCTTCCCAACTTTGGTGAGTGGGTTCAAGGCCTCTGTATAGATGGAGTGTAGTGAATAGAGTGAAAAAGAACATTATTCTTAGTAGATTAGATAAGATTTCATTTTTTGGTCATATCACACTTACGTGATTCTCAGTGGTGTACTTAAAATCTTCCTCTTATGAGAGTGTGGAGTGATCATAAGTAGGTTTATGTCATTGTAAGTTAATGCAAAAAATAGAGCACAGTGAGAAGGAGATAAAGAACATAAATATTTAGAGACACCTCCAGAGTCCAATACAACATCTAAGGAAAGCTTAGATGACAATGGGATAGAATGTAAAATTAAGTTAAAAATAAGTTGAGTAATGATACACAATAAAAAAAGCAGACCTGTGCTGACATGAATTGACGGAGTAGTCACGGACTCGAAGGACATCCTTGGTGCCCAAATTGGATAAGTCCTCGGGATCGTGACAATTGGAGGCCAGTACCCATCATTGGGTTGTAGTGCCGCAATAATATTAATGTGTAAAATGAGATGTGTTGACTAATTATTGGTTTAACATTAAATAAGATTTAAGTATTGTTTAAACTACTGATTTAAAAGATTGATTTAAGGGACAAATTCATATTTTGACAATTAGGATGTTAGGAATCATATAATATTCTGCCTGTTTAAGTTGCTTTAGTTTACCTATCTAATTTAGTAGTTAGAGTTTATTACAAGAAGGCCAAGAAAAGAAAGAAGTGTTCATTTCACATTGTCCTGTAAATCTTAGGCTGGGAAGGAAGAAAATAAAAAATGTAAGCAACTAAACGTAAACAGCTTAAGACCATATCTATCAATTTATTTTTATCTTCAATACTTATATCTATAGAATAAAAATACATCCTTTTAAACATAGATACTCTCAGCTTACAATGACTATACAATCATAATCTGTTATTAACAAGCTTATCAACAACTATCTCCACTGTCTTCTCTCTCACTTTTTCTCTACAACATTCCTCATTCCACTTGTATCCTCCCCTTTCTGACATTAGCTTTCCTCTATCTCCAACATAGAATTAAGGAGTTCTTATAAAAACACTTTTAAACGTAGTATATCTAGAAGATACTACTCCTCTTGTAAACTGCTCCAATATTGCATACTGCATCTACAATTCAGTTTTATTCCTTACTAGGATTTACTTTACATTAGTAAAACCCAAAATCTTTTTAAAGAGCACATCACTGCACAGATATTCCATTTCCTCCCAAAAATCAATTGCTAAACTTTCCAATGCTTATTGTTGTCATTCATTTTATTTGGAGAAAACTTTAATTCTTGTCTTACTTCTCCAGCTGTGAAAAATGACACTTTTTTTAAATTCATAATTATAAATCAAGCGAAACTGTTGTCCATAGTTTTTCTCAGTTTGGGAGAAAGTTCAATATAATTCCGTCGCAAGTGCCCTGCATTCTGGTCCAAATGCTTCTGCTCCTTCTTTTATCATTCATTAACAGAGATGTACAAGATTTCCTATACAAAGTATCTGGAATACAAAATGCAAGATAATTTTTAATTAAGTATTTCTGATACTAGATACAAAATACTTTCTGGAATGGTATATGAAATATTAGATATAAAATACCTATCTTTTAAATTCTTATTAAAGATGAAATACTTTTTTAGAAAACAATTAAAGTTTATTTTTTTTACATGAATTATTTACAAATAGATTGCGTTGATCGTGGAAATGTGACAAGACAAAATATTATGTTTTTAAGATTTTAATTGAGACTTAAGTAAAACCAGTTCTTCAAACATTTTATCATTCATAAAAATATTTTTTTTATTGAGGATATGCATTTAAGCTCTTTAAGCTGGTATCTTTATTATTTAGGTATTGCAGTGTTTCTAAGTCAGTGGTGGTACCTGTAGATCCTGTGTTTTCGGCACTTGCAATAGAGGAATCAGAATCCTCTAAAAACATTTAATAATATTTGACTTTTTTTAAATTTTATATCACCTTCAATATTGTCTAAAGCTTCTGATTATATGTTCTTTTATATATTACTTATGCTCTTTTGGTACCCATTTAATTTTAAATAACGGATGTGACACTGAGGCTAATATTGCATCATTTGCTGGATGCTCTAACTGCAAAAACTTTTTAAAACGCCACTTTAGATTTTATTCAATGACATCTAGCAGAGAGCTGTAGTATTTTAGATTTTCCATCCTCAGAGATTTGATGATATGTTGAATTCTTATTAGCTCAGATAACAGACGACCATAGTAAGTGTCTTTTTCCCTTTGGAAGCTTTGAATACCTTCTGCTATTGGCTTTGAACAGTCCACATATTCACGTATAAAGTGAATTTCATTTTCTTTCAACGGAGGTGATTTTAACATTTTCATGGTTTCACTAAAACGGTTCTGCACGGCCAAACATTTTTTTTTGGAATTATAATAAGAGTTACATCGAGTTGCGCATGGAGAAGTTGCTGACTTTCTTGTCATCTCCAAATATGTTTAACATGCTTTTGTTGATCTAAAACATTAGTTCCAAAGTGCTTGGCACTTTGCTAAGGCCGGGTCATGTAGTCTCTTATAAAAAGTATTTTTCAATCTTGTTGTTCACGTAGGCTTCCACGGTCGTTGATATTCTTCTTAAATTCTTCTTCCGGGATGGACCGTGTCATGTCAGTACTATTAACCAAGCTCAGCACGATGAGCGAAAGCTTGGTTAATAGCACCGACATGACACAATCCATCCCGGAAGAAGAATATAAGAAGAATTTTTCAATCTTGCTTCTTTGAAATCTGTATTGGCAATCAAATGCTAAGTGTGGGTAGCGCATTTTTGATCTCCAGGCAGAAGGCAATCACTTTCACTTTGTAAGTCTGATGAGGCATCTGGAAAAGCATGTAGTACTAGCAGTGAATCATCATATTCATCTTCATTACCTTCATCGAGTGATGTTTCTTCAAGATCTTCTTCATACGCATGTGAAACATGTTCATTTTTGACTGTCTCTGAATCAGACTTCCCAAATACCTTAAAAGTCTTAACCAAATTTTAATTGTTATCCGTAACGGTTTTAACAATTTTTGATAGCTTCAGGGCATGATCTGAATGTATATCAGCTATCATTTCTGCAACTTTATCATAGGGGACTTCATACCTCTGATATTTGTAGAAAGAAAGAGTCGCCATCTATCAATTAGGTCCCAGACTTTCAATTCAATCCCAGAAAATGTCAACGGCGTGTTCAGTTTTATCTATGGTGACATTTATAATTAATGTCACCATTCAATCTTGTCACAATTTGTGAATAACTGTATAAATAAATAAATACAAGATACAAAATTAATTAAAAAAAAGTACTTTAGATACAATATGAAAATACATATTTTGGATCTTTTATCTGTATTTCAGATACTTGTATCTCAAATAAATCACATCTCTGTTCATCAATTGATCCATCTGCATCCCAGATTAAACCCTATTAATATAACAATTACTCATAGGTCTTGCAATTATGTGTTGCATGCAGAGTTTTCATATTTATCCTGATTTATTTTAAATCAGCCCTCATGGTGGCTCACATATTTGGATCGAAACATTAGCATTGGCTATGAAAAATCGTATTCACTGAACCCTGAATATTTAATTTCTTATTATACATAAAATTTTATTATTAACTGTCAATTGTAACAATAATATCAATTATGTATTCTGTGATTGTGATATAATTATGATTTTTGTTTATTACAAAATGCTATAAATAAAATACCATTGTTCTATTTTAAATTGTTTTCAAATGATTTTAGGGGGTAAAATGTTGGTTGTTGCTTCTTTGCTGATAAGGTTTCATCTTAAGTCAGGTTAGAAGGTTTTCTCTGCATGTTTTATGATTTGATTAGTTTGCAAAATATATTAGATTTTATTGAAAGAGTTTAATTGTTCTGCTATTAAAGTTATCTTTATATTTTCCTGATTTGTGGACATGAATCAAACTATATTCTATCTTAAGTTTTAAGCCTCAGCAAAGAAAATGAATCTATGGAATTTTCATTAAATTGGCAAAAACTTCAGTTGGAGAGAAAGATCAGGCATTGCAAGAAAATCCATTCCAGACTTGTTATTGACAAAGAATTTTAAAAAACTATCCCAAACATCATATTAAAAACTGAGCTCTGCTGTAAGTTTTGCAAAGCAATAGGACAATTTGAAATTATTTTTTTTCCATTCTAAAACATAACTAAATTTTCCACAGTTTAAGATAGATTCGAGTTGTCTATTCTGAATACAAATAGCCCCTAACCCAGTAAAATTAAACAAAAAAGACTACCTTGGAGCAAACCTTCAAATATAGCTAATCTTTTATGTCTGGAGTTGTTGTGCGAGTGATTTCTGATATTTTCTCATCAAAATTTTTGACTGGAGGAGCCGCCATCATGACAAAACCAATTATTTTTACAACGGAAGAAAAGATTTTTTTTAGGTACAATTCCTCTGTATATATGTTTTATTAATTTATGATCATCCTCAGGGTTCATATTTAAATTTTTAAAATAATCATTAGTATAAAATAAAAAATATTGCTGATTTTCATCTCAATTGGTAACAATAATAGTTTCTTTATTTATTAAAAGTTTGTTTATATTTTTAAATATCTCTGATGTGGACAACAGTTGACTTTGTTGCAAGCCTAATACAATCTAATGAAAATTAAATTCTAGCAATCCAAGGCAAATGTTATTAAATTAGCATTTATTACTTGTCACATAATACACATATATAATTTATGCAATTTTCTTTAGGATGATGTGGATAGGTAATTTTTTGGAACCTCCTAGTTTTTTAAGGAGCGGAGCTTTCTGGAGTGGCTCAGTGGTAGAGCACTGAGTTGCCATGCCAGAAATCTTGGTTCAAATCCCGCTGCGGGCAAGACTTTTATTTAGTCTGTTTGCAGCTGGAGATGGGTCATATAGGATCTAGGATCCTCCTGGGGCTCACCCAGCCTCTGTAAAATATTATAAAAATAGGGTACCCAACATAAGGGGGGAAAAATCTGGCGGTTGAGCATGACCTAGGACAAGTCACCTCCTTGCAGAACCGTTGTCCATGAAACAGTACAGTCTCTACCATGTACTGAACCCCATACTTGTTCACGGGTTATGTGGTACAGGTTTTTTTTTTTAATAGTTTTTTTAACCTCTAGCAATTAAGAACTTCAATAAAGTATTACTTCCGAGAAACTGAGGATGTTATTTCTGTTGATATAAAACACTTAAATACTAGTTTTAAAAATTATTTGTTTATAGTACAGTTTGTTTTGGGAACGAAATTCATTTGATGATTTTTTAATTGATTGATAGGGAGAGGATACCAAATTTGAAAAGAAATTGATACATTATTTTTTAAATCAAATTTTGTTAATAACTTCAAAGTTACCACTCACGGTTTGCCAATTTTGACCAAAATCTGCTATGCTATTTATGTCAATATACAAATGTTATATATCAAATTTGAAAAGTTCTGCATTGTGTTTTGATATAATTTTTGATGATAATCCATTATGTTCTTCAAGTAAAGTGTCTCTTCAAGTACTCATGTGGTGACCAAAAAGGGCATGCATACAGCTTGACTTTACCGTTGCAGAAAAGAATTTTGACTTTTAGGTATTTAAAAGAAAACCATTGAATAAAAGTTGTTCCGTGCGTTTGGTCAAATGTTCAGGACTTCATCTATATTTATATTTTATTTTTCTAAAATTTTACTTCTGTTCCTATATTAAATATAGTTTGTAATTAGTTGTATTATTTCAGGAAACGATAACTTGATGAATAACCGTCTTCATGACAATCATCTCGACAGGCCTCGAAATTATATTAGCTCTTTGCAAGAAAATCGTATAAGCTCACTGGATGATGATTATTCAGGGTCATTAGATGATGAATGTGATAAGTCTTTCGAGGAAGACAATAAAACGTCTATAGAGGACGAATCAGAATATACAACTGATATGTTACCTGCTGCTTTTTGTGAAGCTACCGTCTGCAAAGGTATTCATCATTATGGTTTTTGTTTCTCTATTATTTTTTTATTATACATTTTTATGAAATTATTATAAAAATTGTTGGGTTGGAAAACTGTAATTTCATTTATACAGATATGGTGAAGTAGTAATGATGATAATTAATTGCAGTATAGTTAAAGCATCTGAATGAAAATTATTTTACAGAAGAGCCAGAACCTTCTCCAGATCAGCCAGATACGACTGGTGCAAGTACTGGTAAGTACTCATAATAATAATAATAATTAATACGCTTTATTATAATGTTACCTGCGGCACTTCTCTTGGACCCAAGGGACACCTAAAGAGGGCTGGGAGAGGACATGGTATCGTCGAGGTCACATAGGGAAACTGGGTAAAGAAATAACCCAAAACATTCATCTATCAAAATTAAACGCTATTATATTGAACCAAAATAATATACAATTCTTCTTCTTCTTTTAGTGGCACGATAGACGCCTAAAGCGGTCCTTGGCCAGCTCAACCATTTTACCCCATTATTGTCTATCTGCAGCTTGGGCTATATTTATTCCTCCTTGTCTGATGTCTGTCAGCACACTGCCCCTCCACCGAGATCTAGGTTTCCCCCTAGTTCAGGTCCTGATTGGATTATTTTTGTAGACCTTCGAAGGACACCTCCCATCCTCCAGCCTAATAATGTGTCCTAGCGATTTTAGTCTCTGCACCTTGACAAAGTTGGAGAGGCTGAGATCCTGGTATTCCCTATTTAACTCCACATTCCAACGCAGTCCCCAGGATCCATTTTCTTTGATAGGCCCTATTATTCGTCTCAGGATCTTTCTTTCGAAGCGGTCCACCCTATGCGCATCAGACTTGTTGAGAGTCCACGTCTCACACGCATAGGATGGTACTGGCCGTATGAGGCATTTGTAGATCCTCATTTTCATAGCACGGCTTAGCAACCTACTCCTTATAATTTTGGCGAGGGAGAAGTACGGTCTGTTTGCTGCTGCCAGTCTGTTCTTTATTTCAGCCTCCTCGTTCATGTTTTCAGCTATGGTAGATCCCAGATATTGAAAGCTTGGGACAACCTGGAAGGTGCAGTTTCCTAGCTGTACTTGTTCTGGGACCATGTCCTTTCTCTTGATGCACATCATTTTTGTTTTATTGTTGTTGACCCTGAGATCCATGCATTTAGCTTCTTGTTCTATCTTTATAATATATGTAATATCTATCTATGTAGAATATAATTACACCTAACATTTAAATATGATAATAAGAATAGTCCTAGAGTCGTTAAGAAAAATAATAAATTACAAATGCAAAATATTCGCCATCAATAATCATTATCCCATAACCATTAATGAAAACAATAATTTCAATATAAAACCATTTCCATAATTCTATATGCACTAATGATAATTACAACTTGAACATTCACCATCAGTAATCATCTCTCATAGCCACTAATAAAATAATAACTCCCATTTAAAACAAGTTCCCTCTTCTCTAACCATAATCCAGTATGCACTAATAATAAGTACAACTTAAATAAAAAATTCCCATCTGTTTTTGGCCAAAATGGGATGAAAAACAAAGAAAATATCTGCCTCCTTGCTCAGGTCCCGATACTTCTCACCGATACCAGTCTTCAACTCTGATGAGCTCATCCCCCTCTGGGAGACCCCGGCCCTGCGCGCTGGTAGTACCAGTCTCAACTCTGACTTTTGAGGGAAAATGGTCGGGTATTTAAAGGCTTATTCGAGCTAGCGTAAACATTCTTACCCCTGGGTCCGTGAGGTGCTGCCCCCTGGTGGTCATAATTATCCAAAAACACTCTTGAATTAAATCTAACTCTGCCAATTTTTCAAGAAATTGGATAAGATACGATTACTGGGGAATTGGAGTGAAGAGAACAGGTGTACTCTCGCCGAACAGGGTCGTGGTCTACAGTAAGTAAGATGTGCTTATCAGAGTGAAGACTTAGACTAGATTTGGGGTGAAGCCGGATGGTGGATCAGTTGTGGATAGAGCCAGTTAAATATTTTCTTTGTCCTTCGTTGTGTTTCATCCACAAAACAGATGGGAATCTTTTATTTAAGTTGTACTTATTATTAGTGCATACAGAATTATGGTTAGAGAAGAGGGAACTTGTTTTAAATGGGAGTTATTATTTTATTAGCGGTTATGAGATAATGATTACTGGTTTCACTACCAGTTCATGTTTAAGTTGTAATTATCATTAGTGCATATAGAATTATGGAAAATGTTTTATAATGAAATTATTATTTTTATTATTGGTTATGGGATAATGATTATTGATGGCGAATATTTGGTAGTTGTAATTTATTATTTTTCTTAACGACTCTAGAACTATTCTTATTATCATATTTAAATGTTAGGTGTAACTGTATATACCTCGACGATACCATGTCCTCTCCCAGCCCTTTTTAGGTGTCCATAGGGTCCAAGAGAAGTGCCGCAGGTAACAATAATTTTTATATTATTATAACCTCAGCAAAATCTCTATTAATAAAGGTATAAAAGTGAAGTTACAGACATATATAAATAAATGAGTCTTGATTAAAAAAAGTTCCCTTCTGGGAACCTGGTGTTTAGCTGAAAACCCAAAAAGCCAACAAATTTTGGTGTGTTCACTCTCACAATTTTTCTTATTGGTTTGGGTTAAAGTCCTATTATACAGAAAGTGTTTGCTAAATCCTAACCAATATTTGTCTTAGATATTTTTTTTTTCATGCTTAGCTTTGTAGAAAATTAAAGTATTTTTCAAATAAGCATTGTGAGTGCCCTGAAAGAAATTTTCAAATATCCAAATCTAAACTTTATACCCTTTGATATAGTGATGTATTTCTAATGAGGTTACAAATGTTTTGCAATTGTTAAGAATATTTTTCTCTCCAATAATAAAGAATAAAAAACAAAAAAAAAACCTGTACCACTACAACCCATGAAGGGTCTGGGGTTCAGTACATGGTAGAGACTGTACTGTTTCATGGACAACGGTTCTGCAAGGAGGTGACTTGTCCTAGGTCACGCTCAACCGCCAGATTTTTAACAAAATAATATTTTGGTAATCCGCAAAGCGAGATTATAGATATGAATGAAATAAGTAATAGAAAAAAATAGTTTTATTTTTAAAAATTAAGATTTTTAATTTAACAATTTGTCTATCTAACGTGAAACACAGATAATTGATGCTTTATTTTATATTTAGCTAGGCAGATGGTTTATTTTAGATTTCTTGATTTTTAAATAAGTATTATATTAACTAAGATAAAACCCCAATATATGATTTCCACAAAAAATGATGGGCAGGAAGAGCTGAGTCATGTGCAACTGCTCCACCACACATTTAAGAAAGTGGGCAGCTACAAATATCTGGGGGCTTTAGTGACACGAAAGAATGACATCACTGCAGAAATTAAAGCAAGAATTTCAGCAGGGGACAGATATCTCTTTGCATTGCGAAAAGCTTAAGATTTCGGAACTTGTCATGGAAGGCAAAATTATTGATTTATAAAACAATCCTAAGACCGATTGTTACGTACGCTAGTGAAACGTGGGTCCTGACCCAGGAATGCGAAAAGATGCTGCAGATCTGAGAGAGGAAGGTACTTCGGCAGATATTTCAGGACCTATACAATGCACCAGACCTAGTCACCTTTATTAAATCAACATATATAAGATGGTTTGGGCACGTAGAAAGAATGGGAGAAGATAGGTACCCAAAGAAGCTATTATATGGCAAACCAGGAGGCAAAAGAAGAAGAGGAAGGCCCAGGCTGCGATGGCTGGATGATGTAGAGAACGATCTGCAGAGGAAGGGGATCGGACAGTGGAGAGGTCGAGCTGCTGACAGGGAGGACTGGAGAGGCGTTGTTGCGGAGGGCAGGGCCCTGCAAGGGCTGTAGAGCCATGGGAAGAAGATATTAACTAAACACCACATGACTAGGACACAACAACTGGGAGTACCAATTATGGCACTATTTAAGCTTAAGAATGAAAATAAAGAAATAAAATTTTCTAATTGGTCACCTTATTGCATATTGTTATTTCATTTATTTGAACGATAAACTTATCTATACATATTATAAAACAAAGTCCTTGGCCGTGTTTGTTCGCGGTAAACTCAATAGCTACTGCACGGATTTTCATGCGGTTTTCACAAATAGATAGAATAATTCACTAGGAAGCTTTAGGTATATAATTTTTAGAGGTTTTGTGTAAATGGGTTGGGTTATCGATGGGTTTCACCAAAGACGCTGCTTGCCTAATCATGTGCAAGATAATAAATTTGTATATAAAGAAATATTTGGTTTTAATTTTATTTTTATAATCTATACATATAAAATGCTTTGTCCTGAATGACTGAGGGATCAATGCACAGCCTAAACCGCTGATCGTAGAGACCTGAAACTTGGAGGGTGTGCTCTTTGTATGATGTATGCATCCGATAAGAAAGGATTTTTCGAAATTCTACTCCCAAGGGGGTGAAAAATGGGGGCAAAGTTTGTATGCTTGCTCACGTGTTTCTTACTCGCAAAATCTACATATTTTCACGGAACTAAACAAATCAAGTAACATAGTTCACTTCTCGCTGCTGCCATACAAAAAGTGAAACCATTATACTAAGTAATCCTTTTCAATAAATTCAATAACATTACTTATCAATCCTTAACTGATATGAACAACAGTCAACTTCTGTCCGTCCCATTTGTTAATCAGTGTCAATGTATGTTTCACGGCTGTGCTAATCCATCTGTGATTAAATTTGATATGTATAATCTCGAGTCTGGGGAAGGACATATGCTACTTTTTATCAACACACCACACAGGTGAAGTTTATATAAAACTGTAACCTGATGACTAACACACCCAGCAGAAACCACTGAACTTTGCATCTTAAAATTTGCAAATAGATTCTTTGTATAGCTTAAATGAGCACTAAGAAAGGAATTTGGACAATTCCACCCCCAAGGATTTCCCCGTTAATATAATAGGGGTTCAAAGATTGTATGGAATCCGTAAGTTTTGAAGTTAGACATTTGAAATTTCGGATGTACGAGTAAGTTATAGTTAAAAAAAATTAAATTATTTATTTAAAATGATCTGTCACGAGATTTTATGTGGCAGACCGAATTCCATGCGAGCGAAGCCGTGGGCAAAAGCTAGCTAGTACTTTATATTTCAGAAAAATATTGACTTATAATTCTTATATATTATTTACTTTTATGTTTGCTCTTCTATCAATTCATTTTAAATTAAGTACTTAAAATTGTTTGTCCTTAAAGTTTTGCCTACAATTATAGTTACAGATATGCCAAAGCAAAAGAAGTTTCGTTGCAGTGACTGTAACTACTCAACCGATGTTTCATCACACTTCCGTGCCCACAAGAGACGTCATACGGGAGAACGCCCGTACGCTTGTCCTTTATGCCCCTATCGTGCTGCTGAGTCCTGTACGCTCAATCGGCATAAGCTGACTCATTCAGGTGCTAAAAAGCACTTTTGCCCTCTTTGTCCTTACAGAGCATTTCTCGCCGGAGATGTAGCAAAACATATGAGGTAAATAGAAAATGAATATCTATTTTTGTTATATACTAATGTTATTCATTTATGTTTTATTTTGATATTTTGTAGTGATGATTACACCATTTAGTCCTAAAATTGAACATATGTTAAATATCATTTATATTTATACAAATCTTTTGCCTGCTGAAGCTTCGCACTAATGAGAATACCATCTTCTGGTGAGTATTGGACTTAGCCAGTGATGAACAGACTCTTAGGTCGAGGAAACGAAGTTGAACATTTAACTGTTGTAGATCAATGACATAATTTAGAGCTGGCAATTCAAAAATACACCTTCAGATTTAATTATAACAGGCCAAGCCTAGTTATTTAATTATTTGAGCCAACAACTTATATCTTATATTTCCGAAAAATATAGACTTCAAATTCTTATATATTATTTATTTTATAAGGTGCCATACTGGTGAACGGCCCTACTCATGTCCTCTCTGCCCGTATAGAGCATCTCGTAGAAGTTCTGTGAAAGAACACCTTGCTACGCATTCACTTAGTAAGGAATACCCCTGCGATCTTTGCGGACATAAATGCGCAACTAGGATTCAACTTAGGAGGCATGTAAAAAATAAACATTTTCTTCCTTAGGTAATTTTTAAGCGAATGAAACTTTCTTTAGTCTGAAATCTAGAATTTTCTTGTTATAATTTTTATATTTTGTTTAAAATATATAGTACTTATGTAAGTAAAAGCCTTAAAAATATTTCATCACACGAATTGTTTTATTTTTTTAAATCTGAATGATTGTTAATTTCATTCTAAGAATGGTATTTATCATTCCAGTTTTGTAATTTTGTTGGCATTTTTAATTTTACGAGATAGGATGTTTTGAAATGTTGTTGAGACTGTTTAGATGGGATCATTTGAATGGAAAAAAAATATTATATGTTGTTAGATCACTTTGTGAGAAGATGTTTTAATTGTATTTATTTCCTTTAAGAAATGGAAGTTACCTTTATATAAATGTCTAGAAGAGTTATATTTTAGTTTATAGTTTATAATAGATGTTAAAATTTTATAATTCTAATGAATTGTTATAGAGCAATAATAAATAATTTTAATTTTATTAATGTCCATAAATAAATCCATTATTAAATGTTAAATTTGTTGAGTTCTTATTTTATTTGTTTCTAAAAATAGAATGAAGGAAAATCAGGGTTTCATATTTTATATTGTTTTTTATAAAACCATTAATGTTTTGGCTATGCAGGTTTCAATAACAAATATTAAATAAATATTTTTTGTATTAAATAATAAAATTTATGTGATTTTAAATCTTAGAAGGTTGTGGTTTAAATTAAAGAATAAATTCGTCAATACATTGTTATCAATTTTATAATTTTATTACTAATATTTTTTCTAAATTAAATTGTTATATCTTTAAATTTTCTATATTACTTTTTGATTCCTTATAATTAAATTTGAAAGCTAAAAGGTTAAAGGTTATTAGTTGATTTATGAAGGGGAACCCAAGGCACATGCAGAGGTAAAATCCTTTTTTTTAAAGTAACTATTAAAGATTATTAAACATACTGTTGGTTTCTTCTTATTCCTCCTATATCGGAAGGTGTCGGAAGATTATGTTTTCAAAATAAAATATATTTAATTGGGAAATTTTTTTGTCCTCAACAATAACAGCATTTCTTTTCTTTTTTATCAACTCTAGATGTTTTTGTCTCCTAACTTAGTTCTCTTTTACTTTTATAAAGCACTTTACCTCTGATGTTTTCCTAGATAGACAAAATTTCAGCTCATTTTGCTTTCTAGTTTTTGAAAATAAATGATAAAAATGTAATAAAAAATGGATTATTTTATTTTGAAGCACTGTTTCTCTATAGTTGGTGGGTCTATTGTTGAAATAATAATGAAGTATAGATGGTATAAAACAGCTGTTTAATTGAAAAGAGTATTATAATTTTTCAATAATGGTTTTCTTTACATTTTTTTTTCAACATCAAACTGTTGAAAGTGTTTGAATATTATGTTTATGTTGCTAAAAGTTTTCTTTTAAAAAAGTCTGCATAATGATCCCTCCAGCTGGGTTTTATATAGGAATACATTTTTTTAAGTTTTACTTTATATATTTCTGTTACTTCCATAATATATTTTTTTTAATATTTAAGATTTTCTTAGTTAAAAATGTAAATGAAAAGATATTTATCTTAGAGGCTCCTTTAAATTAACAAATTATATTACGATTACCATTGTTACAGTAGTGTAACACTGTTTTCCAAAGATCACCCAAAAATATATTTACAAAATTTAGGTGTTGACAGGAAAAAGGTTATCTTAAAAAAAAACATTTTTAATTTTTTTTTCTTAAAAAAGATAGTAATTAATTATGTCAATAGGATAGAAAGAGGAGTAAGTCAAAACTGGGAGTGGTTTAGTTTGTATTAACGGTAATAGTTACTATTTTAAACTTTAACAATTCATTTTTGTTTGCCAAAACAGGTTTTTGCATCTTCTGTAAAATTACTTTTCTATGTCAACACCTCAATTTTAAAAACATTTTCTGTTCCTTAATTCTAACGAATCCTTTCTTCTGAGGTGAGGGTTAAGTGTATTTTTAAAGGAAGTATTGTAAAAACGAAAATTTTCAGAATTTGATAGAAATATTCATTTTGACCATTGTTGAATTCATTTCAATTAGTTTCATTGTGACATCAGTACATTTGTTTGAACCTTGGATTACTCAAAACTGGTTGGAGAGAAATTTTGTGTTTGGGATTGTTTTAACACTCACCCCAATCATTGGTATTGGTAGTTAGTAAACTACAAGTATGTCATGATAATTTTCCTTCTAATTAGATAAAATAATGGAAGAAATTTGACGGAAGTTATTTTTGATTATATCATTGTATATAGCTTAAGATCGTTTTACTTTTATTTTTAACTTACCTTAACAGCTGACTTTTCAAGTTCCAACCCATTATTAACATCATTTTTTATAACATAGCTTTCATTAGTTTTGTGGGATGTATCCAGAGGTTTTTGTCTTTTCTTGGTTTAAAAACAGGGAATTATTTGCTTACTCGTTAACTTAATCTATATTTTATTGAAAATACAAAAATGTTATTAAAAAGTTGAGATGATACCTGAATTAGTTTTATTATCTTCTGGGTTACTAATCAACTGAAAAATGACACAATTTGTACGAGACTGTCACCCTTGACTTTTCATATAACATATGTATCTCTTACTCTGACTGACCCCTGTGTGACATTGATTTTAGGATTTTATATTTTCTCAGAATTACAGTACTTCCAAAGAAATGAAAGTTGAATGTATATCATTATAAAATGATATAATTCATTACTAATATCAGTTTTAAAGTATTTTTTTTTTGTAAGTTATTTAAAGTCTCTTCTTATTATCTCAATGTTTTTTTTTTCATTCAATCATTAAAAATCTGTGGGACCATTATTATTAAACAGAAAAATCAAAATTTTAAAAAGTTTATTAAACAAATAAATAAATGATGTAAAGTACTTGATTTCAAAATTGTAAAATTATTGAGCAGTGATAATTACTTATCTTTATCACCAGAATGGAAATAGATAAGTAATTATCACTCAATCAATATTAGATGTCTCTATAGATCTATACATTAGGGGTAAACTGTCATAAGTGAAATTTTGCTGATTTTGATTTTTTTTTTTTTTTTTGCATTGTTCTGGCCATATTTTTTGTATGTAAGTATCAGAAATATGCTAAATGAGTATTTAAAATTATAATTATAATTATAAAAGAGTATAAAGATTGGCCACTATCAACACTAGCAACACAATGTAATGCTTTTGTTTTTGTTAAAACACTTGGACTATCATTTGGTAAACAAAAAAAATCTTATTTATCAACTATTTTCATTTGATCTGAAAATAAAGGATTTTTAGTCTTCGATTAATAAGGGCTTATGTTGATAGCTCTCTTCAAATAAAAAAATGTTTCGCACTTCTTTGTATTGTGATATAGTTATTAGATCATTATGAAAAAATGCTAATATTCATTTATTGAATGAATTTTTTAGTTTATCATTGCTAGTGCACCCATCTAAATTAAATTTTTTGGAAAGGATAATTTTTTAACGTGAAATAAGTAAAAAATTATTCCCAAAAACAATATGTAGGTGCAATGCATTGTTTTTAAACTTGAAAAATGCATTGAAAGTCATGTTTAACTGGCATGAATTATGAAAAATAATATATTTGTTGATTACTCAGTGATACTAAAATGAAACAAAATAAAATATTCACGGTTAAAAAATAAATTACAAATAAATTAATTTAGTTAATTAAAAATTGTGATAAATAAAAAAAGGTAATAATCATAGTAATTATTACAACCATTATTTTTTTAGATAATTGTTACTATTTTATTTTATTTCATTGTCATATATATTCAATTTTTATATATTTTATTGTCAAATAATTAATTATTAACAAATATTCACCATATATACATCGCAAAAATTGCGAGTACTAGGGGTATAGGATCGGGGAAGAGAATGGATTTGCCTGTCCTGGTTACGAGCCTGGTAGCTTAGTTAGTAAGGTACCGCGCTAGAGTTGCGGAAGACCCGGGTTCAAATCCTGGCCAGGAAAAATCTTTTCTCTTCAAAATAAAAATATTTAAATAATCACAATAAAATAAAATAAAAACAAATATGTGATGATATTTAAAATATTTTATTGTGAACTAACAATCAAATAAGAAATACGTAATGTTTTTACAAAAACTGAATTAATAAAATCTAATCATCATTAAAAATTAAAAAAAATGAATTCTATATTAAATTTTTTTTTTTAAACATCAAACATTTATAAAAAAATTAAGAAAATGATTCAATTAATGTTTGAATTATTGATCCATTATTCTGTAAGTAAATTTATTACCCACAAGCCATCTACTATTGCTGTATGTATTCAATTGGTCACTTCTTAACGAATTATGGTAATTTCATTTATCAAGAATGAAAACCAATAGTGTCTTTCCATTTTACATTAGGGATGAGAGGGCGGAGCCCTAAAATAATAAAATAAATTAATATTAATAGAATAAAAATTATCAAATATGTGTGTTGGTCATATTGATTCATTTGTTTGAAAAGATGAGAACATACCAATCTCACAAGGATCAAAATTCATATTTAATTATTTATATGACCTTAGAATTAGTTGGTCTATTTATTGTCAATTTAATTTCATTAAAGTTTGATACATCTATTACTTCTCAGAAGTCTAAATATAAAATTGATTTTTTTTTCCCTTTAAGACTGGCTTAATGAATTTTTGTTACCTGTAGTCTCATACCAACTGTGTATATTCTAACTTTGTTAGATAAATGCTGGAATGAATGAACTTATTAAGTGGCCTAAACCTTTTATCTTTGGAGAGCTTCTAAGTGAATTCTGTTTGTTGTAACTGTCATTTATCCTATATCACTAACATGAATTTCTGTTGAAGTTTAAATTGTTTATAAATGCTCGATTGCATTAATTAATATTTAATTAGAAAATTGTAAATAAAGTAATTAAATGGAGTTTTAAATGTTAATTTTCCTAAAAAAGCACTTTAACATGCACATATTACCAAAAATGAGAAATTTACCAATTTAAAAATATAGTCATTTATGTGTGCGTGTGTTTATAAATATTTCCTATAACACACGTACACAATAAAAAATGTGTAAATAGACTAATTTATAGTAAGTGCGCACTAGAAAACTTTCTATATTTATTTATGTTAATTCTTATTAATTGGAAATTGAATTTTGGTTTCACTAAAAAATACATTTCCTGTGTGATATTTGGATTTTAAAATGTTAATATATTGTTGATGTATGTTTATACTGTTAATGGATATATATAATGTTAAAAATGAGTGTCTGCATGTATGTGTGCATTGGTGGATAGTTTGTTTTAATATTTTTTCATCAAAGCTACCTCGATATGAAGCTGTAACTAATTGTCACATTTAATTTTTGAATATTTCCTACGTGAGTGATCAGAAAAAAAATAAACAAAAATTTATTAATTAATTTATTGTTGTTAATAATTATTTATTATTAAGGTAATAATAAATTATTATTTTAAGGTAACAATAAATTAGTACTTTACTAATTACTTCTGTACTAATAGTTAATTGATAACACGAGCACTTACCCTTGAAAACATGTTGTATTATAGTATTTCATTATATTTTTATTACTGTTAAAAAATAAAATGTTTTCCTTTTTTAAACAAATTTTATTTTTCCCATTTTCAAACCTCCAATTATAATCTTATTACTCAAAGGTGAGGAGGGGCACTTCTTCACTTAGCTTCATAGACCTTAAGACTCATAAAGCTTTCTGGCTGAGATCTTAAGGACACTATAACTATGGCTATCTGTGTGCTTTCAAGTCCCACTGTGCTAAATCTAAACATAGAAGATCAAGGTTGGGAGTTGATAGATATCCATAGTAGGCTTTGAATCATTCTGAATCAATGACTTTATGTGAGCAGTCGAACTATGTGGAATAATCTTATTGTGGAAATGGATATGATAAAACCGCACCTTAAGCAGAATGAAGGAGGAAAAATTATGCAAAAAGAGAAGGAGTTTTCCCCAACTATGAGTCAGGTGTCCAGATATATGAACTCAAAACTTGCTGGTAGAATCCACCATTATGAAGGATACCCCTTTGTCGGAGAAGTTGTGACCAGAAGCTGAAGAGAGAAGGGTAGTTTCCTCTCCAACAAACACTTAACAAAAATCGTTAGGAAGAAAGTCTATTTATCAACATGATTATCTAGGGGAAAGAGATACTATTCCTTGAAGATGTATGGTCATTGCGGAGTAGGAAGAAGACAATCCTATTCACACCCATGGAAGCCTATTTGAAAAACGATACAAGAGAATGAATATATTTCTTCAAAACCTCTCCTAGTAGTGGGACTGAATGGAGAAGTGAGGAAAAGGTTTTTTTCAGAACCAAAAAGTGGCTTTACCCTTCCTATCACCATAAGTACTTCCTAGCTTCCTTTCTTTTCCAAGTTATCCAATCCCGCCGACCATCATACATCTCCGATCTCCTTAAATTCAAAACCTCGGTCCACTCCTGTAACACCCGTTCTCGACTCTCAGACCTATATACAGCATCCCACCGAACAACTGCTTTTGATAGAGCTTTCCTCATCCGATCCTTGTCCCTTTGGAACCCAATACCTTCTTCCATTCATCGTTCCAATAATCTTTCAACCTTCAAATCCAATATATTAAATCACCTCATAGTCTTACAATTCCCAAAAAATCGGAAATAACATACCCAGTTTTCAGATTAAAATTTAAAACTGATAAATTAATGATGTTTTTTAAATTTATATATAAGTATATTTATATCATTATTATTGACGCTTCACTCATCCAGTTAGATATTTTTAAAAACAAGTTATATTAGTTGATATTGTTCATATTTTTTTTTTCATTTTCTGCTTTGTTTCTACTTGACATAGTAATGTCAATATTATAATATTGTATAATTATGTAATTATCTATTGTTTCTCTCTATATAATTATTGCATTCTTATTTCTGTTATTTTTTATTTCTTGTACTCTGTTTTTTTTTTTTTGTTCTTTTTAAATGTTATCATAGGAGGTAATTCGCAACTTTTTTTTCTGATTAATTCTTTCTCATTTAATAAGACATAAAAATACCTTGTATAGAAACCTGTATTGTTATTCTAAAGTGATTTGTCCCAGAATAAATAAAGAACTTATTATTATTATTATTAAAAAAAAAAGCAAGAAAATTAATTGGTGAAGGAGTTTCACTCCTAGTCATGCCAAAAAGTATGATGTGGAAAGCATCCGGGTGAGTATCTATCCACTACATTTCCTAAAGCTGGTTTCAAAGAGAATCAGTTCTACTCCATTCAGCTTGGAATCACTAACTGATCCTCTGAAACAAAACTAAAATTTGTCCTTAATTCCATGGGATAAGCTGGTAAAATGGATAGTTCAATCGACCTGCATAAAGTACAATACTAATCAGTGGGTCTTTGAAAATATTCCAAATTTTAAACCCTAGGAAGGAGTAAAGAACAACAAGACAGTATTGATGTATTTTCCTCAAACAAAATCACCAACATAGTCTCTAAACCAAACTACAGACCTACAGTAAACATATGGAGGGATGGTTACCAAATTTTTTCAGCTGGGGGTTGGACTAGGATAAGAGGCCATAGAAGCTCTTAAATTATTATACCTTGGAATACCAAACAAGGTTTGTTTGAAAGTAGGAAGAATACAGAAACTGGCCGAACCTAGAAAAGAAGTTAAAGGGAAAACTGAAAAATGGTCCTTGATCCCAGCCATCCAGAAGTGCTGGCGGAGAGCCTAAGTCTCCACAAAAGGAACCTACTCTATGGAAAAGTGAGGTCAAAAGAAGACGTCAAGGCTTAGGAGACCTCTTGAGAAGCTTTAAAAAAAACAACCTAATTCAAGCACATTAGCATAACTAGTAAGATGATTCTCCAGTGATAATATTCACTCAGAACCACTCAAGATATCCTGGATGGTAGGAGCTAAGAAAACAGATTCAATACAAAGGCAAGTTGGCAAATCTATTGCAGAACTATGGATAGACCATGAATACCAGTTATAATTAATAATAATAGTATTGTGATTACAGATTTTGCCTCACAAGAACAGGTTACAGTGACAATTAATGTACCAAGAAATAGGGAAAAGAGTGCTCTTTGCATGGGGGGGGGGCGGGGGGAATCCCTTCTAAAGAAGTAGCAGCCGTCAATGACCACTACAAAAAGGATAACATGGAATACTTACTTGAAAGCGATGGTAACTCCCATATTAAAATATGAGGCATTTTCAAAACAAAAGAGGTGAGGAAATAATAGATTATTCAATATCTAATGACATAGATATAGTTGTTAAAGGAAATAAACTTACATTTTTAACAAAAAAATAGGCGAGAGGTACTTAATTTGATATTAGTCAAACCTAGTAGAGTAGATTAGATACTTGTTTATATAACTTGATGAGTGATGAAATCCATCCTTTGGTGGATCAATTTAGATTAATTATGATTCACAAAAAAATATTCCTATTTTTAGCTTGGGCTAAAACATTTTATAGCTTCCATTGAGTAGTGTACTTTGTGCACTTGAGGCTGTCAACTTCTCTTAACTCCTCTTCATTCACACCCTAACTATAAATGGGAATATATGTTTTTATGGAAGCCTCTAATTACATTGGTGGTATAATATTGATACAGACATTCAAAATCAATAATGTCATTTTTATTCTTCACTTTTCCCTCCCTCAGTTAGTGCCAAGGATGGATCAGAATCTCTCATTTGCCAATAGCAATGCACGCCTTTGTTTTATTTATACCACATGATATATATTTTATTATGCCATGTGAATTGCCAACCTCTTGTAAATCTTGCATTAATCATTAATAAATCGTAAATCTTGCATTAATAAGCTGTGTACTACTCTTTGGCTTGCATTGATACTATTATTCAGATTTTTCGTTAATCTGACTAAGAAACATAGCCTTTCCTCCTTTGAAAAAGTAAAATGATTTTATTTTGAATGCTAATATGAAACACGGACTGAAAAAAAAAAATACAAGTTGATTTTCCAAAATAAGTCTATTTCCTATAACTTTGATACAAGTATTTCCTGCAGAGGTATTATAAATTGACTTAGTATAATAGCTAGCAATTATTTTGCGAATTGACAAACGCTTTTGATTACAGAAAAGAAAACAAACTATTTTGATTCTTCAAAATTGGAATTCCATTTTGTAAGTTTCTAATTGTATGTACTATTTAAGTTTCAGCTGTGGATTCATTATTTTCCCAATATTCTTGTGCTGAAGAGGTGTGAATGGAGTCATCCCCCTTACGTTTTTATCAGAAATTGTTGCATATACATCTGCACATATTTCATCCAGTTTGGGAACTGGGTCTCCGTTTGCTTTATTAACCGCATCTTCCAATTCTTTTTCTATAGTTTTTTCTATCTTCTGAAAACGGAAATTATGGTTAGATGGACATGTCACAATAAGTTGCAACTACTTACATATTAAAAGTTTACCATATGCTTCATTGGATTTCTGTCATTACCAACACATCAACCTGTTTTTTATTTGTAATTTCTGATTCATTTATTAATAATGTTTTTACATGAATAAGTTCCATACAACTTTACAATAGGGTGCATTATCAGGATCAATTCCTAGTGCAATTATTGCTAACTTGTTGTCAAAGTGCTGTTCAAACTTTACTATATATTAAGAATAATTTATTTTATTTTTTTACTGCAAAATAAAAAATGTTATAAATTAAAGTTAGCCATTATATTTGTAGTTGTTATTCAGTTATTTAACAAAAACCAAATAGCAGAGTGAGTGAAAACTAGTCAAAATATGTACGAAAAACCAGTATAAAAATTTTCTAATTTTTAAATAATTAGAAAGAGACATTTTCGAATTTTCTCTCGCATTTCCTCTTATGGGAGCTGGGTAGCTATTCAGAAGATTACTGGCTCTAATATGGCTGTGGCAGATAAATTACCTATGTTATCAGCCATGTGTAGATCTATGTTAACAGCCATAGATTTACAGACCCCCCTGGGTTTCACCGGGGTTCTACCAAGTGGGCACCCTTAGTTGAGGGGAAAACCTGGTTGTTGAGCGTGATCTTGGACAAATCACCTCTGTTGTTCTAGAAACAGTAGGTCTAGAAGTCATGGATTGTAGTGGTAGAGAATTTATTTCCTCTTATATTCTTGTGAATTTGTATTGTTGTACTGTTAGAAATGTTGCCAGTAATAATCATATGGCATATTTGATTCGAACTGATCCTGTTAATCCTGAACCTTGACTGAAACAGTTAACTTTATCTGCTTAGTGAAAAGAGCTATTCCAAATAAGTAGTGTGATGAAAATGGAGGAAGAATGAATTACCCTTAGAAAGGTTTTTATTAGCTTAAAACAACAACTGTAGAAGAATAGTGAGTTTACAAACATATAACTGGTTATCTGCCAGGTTAGACAATAGTAGGGAAAGTTTCCCACACATGAGTGGGATTAAAAATCACCACATTCACCCTGAGTTTTTTTCTTAAAACATTTGGCATAATTTAAGTACAATATATGAGATACATAGAAAGATTTAAGAAAACATTTGGCAAAATTTCAGAACAATATTTGAGGCAAAAAAGAAAGATTTAAACTTCATTCAAGATTTGTAACACCAGGATTGGTTTTCAATTAGTAACATAGTCTTTGAGGTAAGATGGAGCCTTGGTCACCCGTTGAGGTCTTGAGGGGCACACTGGGATTCCAATTTCATTAGAGAGAGAGCCATGAACAGATGGAGTGGCAGAGGGTTCTTCCGGATGTACCATGTTAGAGGGCTCTAATATTGGAGCGGGTTCATCACCATCAGGGCAAGGTTTCTCCAACATCTCATGAGTTCCTTTAGGTGCTAATTGTCTCAGGGACACAGTTGATTCTGATCCATCCTTCTTGCGAATTAGGGCGTACTGTGGGTTAGCTTCAAGTAATTCTACTTCCTCGACAGGGTCTTCATATTTGCTGATTCGCACGTTCCTTTTGGCAAGCACAGGACCAGGGGTTAACCAAGACGGCAAGGAGACTCCATTGGCTGTACGGCGAGGATGAGTGAAAAATCGTTCATGAGGAGTGGAGTTAGTTGCTGTGCAAAGTAGAGATCGAATAGAGTGGAGGGATTCCTGTAGGACCATTTCCCAGTTCTCTGTCCGCAGTCCTAGAGTCTTCAAAGAGAGACAAATGGTTTTCCACAGAGTTCCATTGAAGCGTTCAATTTGCCCGTTTCCTGCCGGATTGTATGGTGTTGTTCTGCTGGTAGCTACACCATTTGAATGGAGGAAATCCTTGACTTCCCTAGACATAAAGGAAGGTCCCCGGTCTGAGTGGACATAGGCTGGCATTCCAAACAAACAGAAGAGATTTTTGAGACACTCAACCACAGTGGCAGCAGAAACATCACGGCAGGCGTATGCGAAAGGGAAGCGGGAGTACTCGTCAATGATGGTAAGGAGGTAGAAGTTCTGTGTCCTGGAAGGGAGAGGGCCCTTAAAATCTATGTTGATGCGTTCAAATGGAGAGGTGGCCTTAACTAAGGTTCCAGATGTTTTCAAGTACCTAGGTTTTACTTCAGCACAGATGGTACAGCTTGAAGTCATCTTCTTGACATCTTCAAGTGAATAGGGGATGTTTTTACATTTGAGCCAATGATACATACGTGTAACACCAGGGTGGCACAAAGATTGGTGAAGCTGGAACAAGTCAGTAGAAGTGGACGCATTACAGACACGGGAGAGTGTGTCTGCCTTGGTGTTGTCCTCCCCGGGACGGTAAGATATGTCATAAACGAACGGAGCTAGCTCTATTCGCCATCTAGTGATCTTCTCATTTTTTACCTTACTCCCATGTTTTCGGTCAAAAATGAAAGACAGAGCTTCTTGATCAGTTATGAGGTGAAAATGCTTGCCAAGGAGGAATGATCTCCAATGTTTCAAGGATTCAACAATTGCCGCAGCCTCCTTTTCGATTGGTGGATGTCCACTGATTTCAGATCTGCTTAGTGATCGTGAGAAAAATGCAACTGGCCGTCCATCTTGACTAAGAGTAGCTGCCAGTGCAAACTTAGAGGCATCGGTTTCTACTACAAGCGGGCGAGATTCATCGATGGTTGTGACGACTGAGTTGGCAATATCCTTTTTTAGATTTTCGAAAGCAGAAGCAGCAGATGGATTCAGCGGAAATGATGTAGCATCAATCAAGACACGGATTTTATCTGAAAATTTATGTATCCACTTCGAGTAATGGGCAAAGAAACCAAGAGCCCGCTTCAGTGATTCAGAGTTATGTGGCAGTGGCATATTAAGCAACGGGGCAAGCCTTGCTGGGTCTGGCTTGATTGATTGGAATGAAACAAGATGTCCCAGAAGTTTTACGTTTGTGAGGTCAAATTTACTTTTCTCTTTGTTGATTTCAATGCCGAGCTTATCGAGTGTCAATATAAGCTTGTTTAGATTTTGGTCATGGTCGGATTTATCCATCCCACACACAGTGATGCCATCGAGGTAAGAATACACTCCAGTGAGGTTTTCGGCAGTTATTATTTGGTCTATTGCGCGTTGGAAGCAGGCTACTCCATTAGTCACGCCGAAAGGTATGCGTGTAAACTGATACAACTTACCCATTGCTTCAAAACCAGTATATTTCTTCTCGTCTTCACATATTGGGATCTGATGATATGCTTGCCGTAAGTCCACAACACTGAAATGTTTGTAATTAGCAACTTTTCTGACAAGTTGGTCAACATTTGGTAAGGGGTAGGCATCAAGTAGAGTATACCTATTTATCGTTTGAGAATAGTCCACCACCAGTCTCTTTTTTTCGTTGTTATTTACAACCAATACCTGAGCTCTCCATGGTGAATTGCTGGGCTCAATTACTCCTTCGGAAAGCAACCGGGTGATTTCTGTCTTAATAAACTGATTGTCTTCATTACAGTATTTGCGGGACCTCATGGCAATTGGATGACACTTAGGGGAGAGATGATCAAAGAGACGTACAGGGTCAATCTTAGCTACAGTATGCGAACAGATTGTGAGAGGTGCCTTGTCACCGCCAAATTTTAGCAGAATATTTGAGTGTGCTTTGAGTATGTCATGTCCAATGAGAATATCGGAACAGAGTTCTTTCAGAACAGTCAACTTACATTTAGTGTAAGTGTGTTCCGCTATTTCTAGCTTTACAAGAATAAATCCTTCAACTTTGGTCCATAACGACGTAGATGCCATTGATACTCGTCCCTCCTGAGGCATAACTTGAATGTTGTGTTCAGAGACAAAGTCAAGGCTGACAAAGCTACCAGAACTCCCAGTGTCCACGAGGCAGTTACAGAGGATTCCATTTACAAGAGCAGAGGTAACAGCATGGCTTAACTGAGGCAGAAACCCATTATTCAGTGATGCTAAAATAGCTGCAGATACAGGTTTGGTTTTCTGAGTATTTTTCTTAGCTTTCCGACATACACGGGCATAGTGGCCCTTGATTTTGCAATTGGCACACTCTGATTCAAGAGCAGGACAAGCCGAGCGCGGATGGCGACTAAATCCACAAAAGAAACAATGGCTGCCCCTCTTCTGACTTGTTGCAGCACAAAGATCGTGATCGTTCCGATCATATGATCTGGGGTTAGCGGATCGTGCACTAGGGCGGGAGGTACCAGGAATTGAAAGTGATGAATTCGAATCACTGCCAATTCCCGCGCAAGAGAAATCATTTGCACCGTTTAAGTATCCTTCAGCTTGTTTATGGGCCAGCTCGAGAGCTTGGGCTCGTTGGATGACGTCATCGAGGCTCAATGTTTTAGACTCTTCAAGTATTCGTTGGCGGATTTGAGAAGACAGTAGTCCGTTAATAAGAGAATCGCGAATGTACTGATTTCTATTATCTTCAGCAGAAACAGCCTTAAAATTGCAATCCTTTGCTAACAGCCTTAGAGCCTGAACGTATTGGTCAACACTTTCGTTTTGCTGTTGTTTACGTATAGCCAAAATGTGACGTGCAAATATTTCCCCCTTTTCCTTAACATAGATTTTAGTCAGGGTTTCAACTGCTTCAACATATGTTGTGGTCTCTGAAATCAGATCATAAACACTGAATGAAAGAAAATTTTGGAGTACCTTCAATTTGTCAACGTCTTCCAATGGTTCAGTAGATAATGAGATGAAATTTTCGAATGTTTTAAGCCAATGTGAGAACTCCTTTCCACTAGATGGTGAATCTGGACTTGCGCAGAATTTGTCGGGCTTTAAATACTTGTCCATCGTGGATTACAAGAGTTTTGTTAATGGTTAAAAACAATTCACATCCACGAAATAAATATAACAACGGCACTCCCGTGATTGAATCTCCGAACCGAAATTTAAAATTTTAAATGACATGACGAACGAAAGTTTTAAGCTAATAAAATTGTGATGAAAATGGAGGAAGAATGAATTACCCTTAGAAAGGTTTTTATTAGCTTAAAACAACAACTGTAGAAGAATAGTGAGTTTACAAACATATAACTGGTTATCTGCCAGGTTAGACAATAGTAGGGAAAGTTTCCCACACATGAGTGGGATTAAAAATCACCACAAGTAGATTACTGCTAGTCATGTGGCATGTTTGTTGCAGGAAACTTGTGGCTTAACCATTGTATCTGTTTAATCGTCATTGTAATAGTGATGAAAGAAACTATTCCTTATTAACAGAGATGTCAATGCTCGACTTAATGTACCTAATATACATGAATATAAACAAAATCAGCAATACTACCTTTAATTCATCCTCTGTTGCTAACTTTAAGGTAATAATTTTTTCTCTGAATTTCGTTATAGGATCTTTATGCTTCCTCACATCTTGAACTTCATCTCTTGTTCTGTAGGATGTTCCTGGGTCTGACATAGAATGCCCATAGTACCTGTCCAGACAAAGAAACGCCGTTAAATGACAAAGTTAAACCATATTTATACTAATGTTAATTATTTAACTTACTAATTAGAATGAAATAATTCGTAAAAAAACTTGTGAGATGCACATCTTACGCGCATTACCTTACGTTACGAATTTCGAATGATCGTGAAACGTGCTATAATAATAAAAACCATAAGAGGCAGATGATAGTCGCAGTTGTTATAACAAATATTATAATCCCGATTTAGGGCTGCTCTAGAGGGATTGGACAGGACGCTTTCGACATCGGAAGGTAATGCCGCATGGAACCGTGGGATTGTTCGCTCAAAAATTATGAAGAATGAATTTATGTATCTTTTAATCGTCCTTCACTTTCTTTAAAGGTATTCAAAAGGATTTGTTTACAGATTCTCATTTTGTCTTTAGAAAGTTTTTAATTCCGTTCTTCGTTGTCTTTGTTTTTTAGCTTGGTAGCTTTCTAAGGAAATACATTTTATTTATTAAAATCTCTTCCATAACAAAACTTTAGTTTGTTCATACTTTTTCAAAACAAACGGCTCTGTGAATTGTACTTAGGCCAATTTCTAAATGATAGTTTTATTTATTGAACTAACTCTGAAAACTTATGTGTCCAAAATTATAATAATAAAAGACGCATCAACGCCAGGTACATGTCGGCTATGCTCGGCTACATTGGAGTCAATTCAACACATTACTGGTGGATTTGGAGTGTTGTCTGGCACTGAATATCTCCAGAGACATAACAATGTGGCCAAAATTTTGCATCAATCCCTGGCGGTGAAATACAACCTTCTAGGCACCATATTATAAGTATCATCCCAATAAACTTCTACAAAAAGGTCCTCTTAAGCTATATTGGGATGAGTCCATTATAACAGACCACATTGTGCATCATTATAGACCAGATATCCTCCTTATAAAGTCGAGTGAGAGGAAAGCAAGTATAATTGATATTGCGATCCCTAATGACAATAACGTAAACTCAACTGTTGGAGAGAAACTTCGAAAGTATCAAGAACTTGCGGCTGAGCTTAAGGAGCTATACCATATGGAAAGCGTGGTGGTAACACCTATTATAATCTCCACGAATGGATTGATTCCTAAATCCACGGTGGAGGGTATTGAGAAACTGGAAATTCCGGTCGAGGTTTTAAAGGAGGCTCAACAGGCAGTTCTCCTAGACTCAGCCAGAATCGTCAGAAAATTTCTGAATGTTTAGAGATGAAAAATATAAAAATCAAAAAATAATAACTGCAGATGGTTGGACTTGTCCCCCATCTCTGTTTTGAGCCCGCAAATGCGAGAAAAAAAAAGAAAAGAAGATAATAATAATAATATTGTATTTACTCAGAATATGGCTAAGCACAAATGCTTTGTTAAAATAGAACTTGTACTTATACACGTAACTATGGGAAACCGGAAATAATTGACAAATGGATTTTAAAAATAAAAGGCTCATTTACAAAATATTGGGGATAATGTATAGTTAAGTTATTGTTGCTTGATGATGATATGAGATGTTAAAGTACTTCTAGTACTTTAGGTGGGTTTGTGAAGTTTTAAAACCCATTCGATGTACCAATTTTAGCGAAAATAAAGCTCAGTGAAAATATTTTAAACCTTTTTGATAGGAGGGAAATTAAAAAAAAAATTAATATATCGAAGACCGAGATAGCAAAATATCTATATATTTCCAAGCATCGAACTAATACATGGATTTTTATTTTAACTACGATATTTTCAATAGTCATATCACTATCAGCCTGGGTCCTCGCGAGGTCAAGATCCGTCTACACTTAACGTGACAACAATTCTATCTATTTCTTGACTAATGATAATAATGAAGTTATTGAAATAACTAACTAAATAAAAACTATCGATTTAACCTGTAAGTTTCCAATTCTAAGACAATCGGCCCTTTCTTGGCGAAGATGTGGGCTTTGGCAAATCTTGTTGCTTCTCGAACAGCAAGCACATCCATACCATCTACCTGCCAAAATGTATCTTATTATTGTATAAATGTCTATAAAGAACATATTTATTATTTTAGAATTTTAAACTAATCAAGTAATGAAGTTTTATGGAAAAATAAAAAAAGAATGGGATGTATGAGTTTTAAGATCTTACAATACTTAAAAAGATATAGTTTTATAATATGTTATGCTAGCTGTACCAACTAATACAGTGTTAATTATCCTAGACACTTCAATACTTTGCCTAATGATGGCCAAACAGTCAGGCCAAAACGTTGGCATATAAATAAATAAGTTTTGCTTATCTGTACATATAAAATGATTTGTCCTGAATGACTGACTGGGGTATCATATGCACAGCCTAAACCGCTAATCGTTGAGACAGGAAACTTTGAGGGTGTGTTCTTTGTATGACGTAGGCATCCGATAAGAAAGGATTTTCCGAAATTATACCCCTAAGGGGGTGAAAAAGGGGGGCAAAGTTTGTATGCTTGCTCACGTGTTTCTTACACGCAAAATCCACATATTTTCGCTGAACAAAACAAATCACGTAACATAGTTCACTTCTCGCTGCTGCCGTACGACAAGTGAAACCGTTATACTAAATAATTCTTTTCAATAAATTCAATAACATTACATACTGATCCTTTACTGACAAGAACAACAGTAAACGAAAGTAGCTTCTGTCCATCCCCTTTTGTTAATCAGTGTCAATGTAAGCCTGGGAAAGGACATAGCCTACTTTTTATCAACACACCAAACAAGCGAAGTTTATATAAAACTGTAACCTGATTGACTAACACACCCAGCGGTCAACGCACAGCAGAAACCACCGAACTTACCATCTTGAAATTCCCAGATAGATTCTTTGTATAGTTTGAATGAGCAATAAGAAAGGAATTTGGACAATTCGACATCCCTGCATTCAGTACTAATATTAACATTTTATTAATATTATAACAACCTTTTTATGTTTTATAATCGTTTTAATACACACAATAAATTATGTGTATCTAGTTTTTAAAGTGTTTATTCCGTTTTGTAGCAAGTAAAAAACACCAGGCATTCGCCAAGGTTGTTCTTCAAGCACGTTACTATTCATAGTAGTCCTAGATTAGAACATAGGAAAGACATATCGAGAATGAGGCACTTCCATTTAGGACTCAGAAACCTAACAATCCACAATATTATCAAGTTTAGCATTAGCTGATTGACACTGGTAAAGAAAATTTATGGGGATAGCAAAAAGAATAATGAGAGTACTAATTGCATCGGGTGAGAGATTAGAGTAGGTGGTTAATGTTTAATATTTGGGTACTCTTCTTAATGAATGTGGTCACATCGGTGAGGAACTGAGCTAGAGAATCAGAACAGAAGAGTATTCTGTTTGCTCAGGAGGGACTTTATGGGTAAAATAGAAGTAAGGTATTACGAAAACTACGCTTCTTGTTATTCATTCGTATTATTCTGAATCATAAATAAGAAGTCGACAAAACTCAAATGTCGAATCCATAAAATCGAGATTTGATCATTTCGGAAAGTGGATGGAATGGATCGGCGAAAAAGATCCCGGGACACGACAATAAGTACTACATTCGAAGTTAAACTGTCTTAGGATGGATCAAGAAGGAACAGGCTGGAAGACATACAAGATCTGCGTGGAAGGAGAGAGAAGTAGAGGAAGAAGGCGCATTTTCTGTTATGGAAGTATCCAAGAGATATTCTGGGGGGGGGGGGAGTGTTGACCCAAAAGGAGACTCTATAAAAAGTAACCTCCCTAAAGTAACCTATAAAGTGTATTTAAAAAATACACATTGTACAAGGAAAGGGATTTGAGGATTGACCTGGAAGAGATTTACTTCCACAATTACTCATAAAACTTAGGAAAATATATCAACCTGAAAATGTTATAAAAATAAAACAAACCCAAATCCCAGGAATGTAACACCCTCTTGAATAAAACTCGACAGACCCACAACCCCGGAAGTCGGCAGTTCCCATGGCAAACTTGTTATTCTCGCAGACGAAAACGACCGGCAAGTCCAAAACCTTTGCGAGATCATAGGCCTCATGGACCTGGCCCTGGTTGGCAGCGCCATCTCCGTAGAGTGTAAGGCAAACCCCTCCGGTGTTGGCGTACTTCAATGCCAGGGCGACGCCTGCGCCCAGCGGCACCTGCAACATAAAAGTTAGGTTCAACGTTCAGTTTATGTTTTTAGCACTCAGTGACTGATTAGGTTTTCGGAGTAGAACCAGTTGCAGAATTAGGAGAGGGAATGACCCAGGTTCTTGCGTTGACTGATTAATTATTCTTCAGTATTTTAAAGACTTAGGACATTATCATTTGAATTTTTTCAATTGCTTTGTAATGAAAATGTTCAGAAGGATATTTGGAGTTGTAAAAGCTGGCGATTAATGCAGACTCCTCAGGCAAAATGCAGAACTGTATTAAATGTATCACGACCTTGACGTGGTGCGGTATATAAGAATAGCTATGATAGGCTTGGCATGTGGCCATAATGGAGGACGACGCTACTCATAAGAGATTGCTATTTAGGTACGATGATGGAAAAAGGAAACGTTGACGGCGACGATTAAGATGGATAGACGAGGTCGAGAGAGATGCAGGTAGCATTGTTGGATCAGTTTTATATTGATAATGATCAAAAATGCATTGACATTGGAGAGGGCGACTGAGGAATTGAGGGAAGTGAGTCGAGTTCCGAATGTAACCATGCCAGTATTAATTGTGTATTTCAAAATGATTCAATATTGTTTAAAAACCGAAAAGTCGTATTTATTTCGTATCCACAACATTGGCGACGAGGAAGAAAAACGAGTCAAAGTGTTTTTATTTTAAACTATCTTTTAGAATCGGGAAGTATCTTTATTGCTAACGCGTATCATAAGTTGTTTTTTTTTTTTTTAACGCGTACCAAGTGTGTGTGACCATACTATATTTATATCGAACTATATATTAAAATCGTTAGAGAGGAAAACAGTTGACTGGAAAATCTAATGGAGGATTCAGTTACACGGTTCGCCCAGCCGCCACTCATTCTATTAGCCCTGAAGATGACCTACAAAGTAGGTCGAAACGTCGGCACAAATAAAAAATAAGTCTTCATTTATTTGGTGTTTTTTTGACTACACCCCCCTCTATATATTAAAATATTGTACCATTTGCTCCAAGCCTAGGCAAGGGAATTAATAAGAAATTAGCATACCAAGGACTTAGCATAGAATACCAAGGACGTGACTTGATACCCGATAGCAGTCGGAAGGTTAGATCGTGGTTTTTATATTATGAAGAGAATTATTGAGTTTAAAAACTTCATGACTGGGGAAGAAACAAGTATTGAAAAAAAACAACCGAAATACCAGTAATTTACACTGTCCATCTTCTTTGATTAAAATGTGGAAGATATAAAGTCGTATTTACTACGGTTGAAAATGTTTTTAGCTTGGCAAAGGTGGATACAAATTCACAAGTTCAGTATGAACTATATGTGTGGCATTGCCAGCCGAAGCCTTCAAGATATTAAGCAATGGAATTTTGCCTAAGGGAATAACGGAGGGGACATTTGCTGAATGTGAAACAGTTTTACATAATTATTATGCACCTGAAAATTGTCAAATCCCAAACAGGTATAAATTCCATCAAATACAACAACTGGAAAGTGAAAGTTTGTCGCAGTACATTAATTCTCTACGCGATTTAGCTTCTTCATGTAAGTTTAGGCAGTTATCAGGCCAAGCATTAAGAGACCGGCTAATATCTGGAATACAAATAAAAAATAAAAACTTATTGCGCAAGCTGTTGTCGCACCCGGACGGTCTGCCACGGGAAGAAACGGTTAAATTCGCGCAGGAGTTTGACACATTCGAGAGATCTCAAAATGTAATTTTAGAAGAAAATGATAGTACTATCGCGCAAATCAAATCGTCTAACAGATACCAGGGGGTCTCCAATCACTTAAATAATCATAAAGAGTCTGCAGGAGTCTACAAACCAAAAAATAACTCTAAGAGTCAACAACGTCCGTCTTATCGGCCATCGTCACTGCCAGGTCAATGGCAACAGTCAACAGGAGAATCTACAACGCATATCAAAGAAAAAAAGAGGTGCCCAGTGTGGGGTAAAGCACAGAGTAGAGTCTACAGTCGTGAGGTCAAGGGAGTTTCTAGTAAACGATGCGGTCATGGTAATTATAAGAAATCAAAGCGGAAATAAGTCGTGGATGCTTGGTAGAGCCTGTCTAAAATTAAGGCAATATATATATATATATATATATATATTTGATAAAAGTTACATCTGGAAGAATCCATAATGTTCATAAAAATCATATCTGAAGTAATAGATTAGAGAAAAAATGTCATCCAAATAAAATCTCAGTGGGCGATATTGATCGAGTTCCGCTTATCAATGAAAGGGGACGAAGAAAGGAAAATTTAGAAGTAAATCAAGAGGTAAACCAAGAGTTAAATCGAGATATTGAAGATAAGGATAGGCAGGTTGTCGCAAGACGACCATTGGGGAAAAGGGTAGTGCGCCCTCCCCAGCGGTATCATCCTAGCGATTATGATTGAAAAGTTAATATATTAAAAAAAATAAATGTATATATATATATATATATATATATATATATATATATATATAATTTAATTTGTCGTCATTAAACCTTGGGTATTTTAATACTTTTTTTTTTATGACTAAGTCTTGTTATAAAAGTGTTTTAAAAAAAAAATGTAATGGTGGAGGAGTATTGTTTATTGATAATGATCAAAAAGGCATTGAAGAGGGAGACTGAGACATTGTGGGAAATAAGTCGAGTTCCAAGTGTAACCATGCCAGCCTTAATTGTGTAATTTTGTGTATTTCAAAATGATCCAATATAGTCTAAAAACCGAAGTCTTATTTGTTTCGTATCCACAACAGGGTCCAGAGCTTGGAGGACCTTGGCACAGGACAGAGAAGAGTGGAGGCGACGCCTTGATGCGGCCCAGGCCCATGCTGGGTACTGGACAAGAACCTGTGCTGATTGATTGATTCTTATAATAAAATAAAATTATTGTAAAATAAAAGTGAATGAATTTTATATTGAAGAAGGTTGGTATTACTGTCTAATCACTGAGCCCTACGTAATAAAAAAAAAAATTAAATAATATAAGGCTTTTAAAAAAATAAAGTATAAAAAGTTTAAATACAAAAGGAAAAATGATAAATTGCAGAGGCATAATAGTTTTGTGATTAAATGGCGACATTTTAGTTAAACGTTTTCATATTATTCTGGTTAATAAATTTGTTGATATGACTAGGAAGGTACCTCCTGTCCGCCTGAGGGTGGGCTAACCCTCATTTTATTAATATTAGTACTGTTCATTTGATTGTACTATTCTTTGCTCAAATTTAGTACCAATAAAAACTATTAATACAGTTAAATGCTGCTAAATATGGAAGAGTAATGAGTAATTACTTGAGCTCCGACGATGCCATTGCCGCCATAGAAGTTGGGCGCATAGGTGTGCATGGACCCTCCACGACCTCGAGAGACTCCTGTGACGCGGCCCGTGAGCTCCGCGATGATCTCATAGGCGGACACCCCCGTGAGGTACGCCCATCCGTGGCAGCGGTAGGAAGTGATCACTGCGTCGTTTTCCTTCATCGCAGCTTTCATTCCGACTCCGCATGCTTCCTAAACTTAAAAATAAAACTCCTATCGTTGATCTGCAAAGACATTTAATATATAAAGAAGCTTTATAAAAAGTTTTTTAGCTTCCAATAATAGAACTTTGTAATTACGATTGAAATAAATAAATGGTACTAGCGACCCAGCCCGGCTTTATTATGCCTACATGTTTTGTCTCTCTAATTTATTTTATTATATAGCTATTATAAGCATAAAAACATAACAAAATACAAATTTATTTTCTTGTGGGTTAAGTTTTTCCGACATCCCATTAGAAACTCATTTAAATTATATGGTATAAAATATTCTAATGGGCATGAAATCCTTAAGGTAACTAAAGTATATAAGTTGATCAGGATTAATACTTTACTCGTCTAAATAGCTTTCCAATTACCGCATTGTACGTGATCAATTGTTTTAGAAGATAAATTGGGTATAGTAAGCTTTCCTTAAAATATAGATATATTCCACCACTGGTTTTTTTGTAGATCTTTAAAAGAGGAATATACCGCCATGCATTGTTCCATTATATGTCAAAGGGATTAGGCAGCTTCTTCCATGAAACCTTCCAGGAGGCTGTACTTTTTTCACTATTTCCGACAATTATCGTTATATTACAACCCATTTACACAAAACTTTGATAAATTATATACCTAAATCTTCCTGGTGAATCATTCAATCTATTGGTGAAAACCGCATGAAAGTCCGCGCAGTAGTAATTGAGTTTACCGCGAACAAACGCGGCTGAGGACTTTGTTTTATAATTGGTATAGATTTATTATCAGTTAGAAAATTGTTTGATAAAATATGAAGTTCATTAAAAACTTAGAGAAAATTTGTACACCTGAAATGGTTTATTATATCAATAGATTTCGGTGATAACATCAAATTATATGGTCACCTTTGGTGTAGTGGTTAGCATAACAACATTCTAGGCTAAAGGCACAGATTCGCACCCCGACAGTTGTTCCTAGGATTTTTTAAAATAGGGAGTAAAAAATACTTTGTTATGCCTTCCTTCAGAACGTACGTAAAATGGGGCTCACGGGCCTGTGCAGTGCCAAGTACTCGTGTGAAAGACCTACACTAATTATATCTTCATAGGCAAAAATTAGGACCCATACTGTAGCATCGTCCCATCAGCCAGAGCAGCATAAAGTTACGTTAAATGAATAAACAACAAACACAAATTATGCAATTTGGTCCAGTTTTCTTCTTCCTCCTTGAAACAGTTATTAGCATTTTTTCTTCAAGCCATATAACATATATCTGCAGCCCCGAAGAATAAGTGTTTAAGTCCACAGTGAGTTTATTGCATTGAGGGTAACGGAATCGTGTCATCTCGTAGTTTTTGCTTGAACTTGTTGTAATATAAGCAATAACCCCTGTTAATAACTCTCAATGCCTAAAATTATAACCCAATAACACCCAATGCCTGACTTAGTCACTTATTCACTACGAAAAGACTATGATTACGCTTCCTTAAGTACTAGAGACTCATTTTGGACAAAATTCGACTTAACCACTTATTCGCCGGGGATCTGGATATTACATAAAAGAGTATATGTTTTACGCTTTATCTTGCCGCCAGTAAAGATAAATCATAAAACATATGCTTTTATCTTCATAACAGCAGCTGTAGTTTCAAAACAGACAAAATCCGAAGGGACTGCACGATCAGGACATATGAAGCTTCAATGGCTCTTAGATAATTGATTCCAAAGTAAGAAAATCGATAGATATTTTTGAATGTATCGATACATTTTTTTTATGTTCTCGTCCATAGCGCTGGTTAAGCCGAATGAGTTTCAGCATCTGGAATAAAAAACACAGCCTTCCTCCTCAATCTTGGACCTTATCAGCGCGTGCTTGATTTCACTATTAAACATGCCTGATACATTATTGTCATGTGCCAACATACGCAATCAGCATTTGAATAATTCATTTTCTTATAAGACTACTGGACTATCTTTTGAATTCATATAATTCACTAATGAACAAAAAAAAACTTTATTCCAGTTAGATAAATCTTGTTAAAACATTAACGAAGGATTAAAAAAAAAACGTTTCGACAAATTCATTTGTCATTTTCAATTATTTTTCTTCGTAACATCCTTTAAAATTCATAAGTAAAAAACATCACTTGAGGTCAAAACGGATCTAAAATCAATTTTACAATAAAGTCCTGGAAGTCAACCTTCTTCCATGGTCAAATGTACAAATATCTTGTATATTTGACCACGGAAGAAGGTTGACTTCCAGGACTTTATTGTAAAATTGATTTTAGATCCGTTTTGACCTCAAGTGATGTTTTTTACTTATGAATTTTAAAGGATGTTACGAAGAACAAGAATTGAAAATGACAAATGAATTTGTCGAAACTTTTTTTTTTTAATCCTTCGTTAATGTTTTAACAAGATTTATCTGAGTGGAATAAAGGTTTTTTTTTGTTCATTATTGAATCATTTGAATAATTTAAATGTAAAATGTTTTCAGACGATTACATTATTTCATAATATGGTCAGGATCATTAAAATATTTGTTATAGTTTGGAAATCATGTCAAAATTGTTTGGAAGTATAAAGCGTTCTCTGGGAAAATGGGAAGGTGGACTAACAGGGCCTTATTGAAAAAATATAGTTAATTTTATTAACTTATACATTGACCTCAACGCTGAAAGGCACAAGGAGCAAGAATGAGAACTCTACATTGATACATATATTAATTTTTATATTACTCTATTAATTCGATGTAAAAAAAAAAAATGACTTACCTGTCCAGCATAAAGGTGACAAAACCCCCTCACCTCTCGGTTCTTGTAAAGGTTCGCCAGTAAATTTTCAAGTTTCCTTATATATACCATTTTGTGGAAACAGTTTATAGCATCTGCTTTTGTGATTTCGACTTTTGTATCAGGTCCTACTGTCAGCTTGAATAGCTTATAAGGCTGAGGAGGTAGTTAAAATGAATAAATATTGCTGACGGGTAGGTAATAAATATCAATAATGCGCATTACCTTTTCAATTTGATAAGCTACGCCTGAATTATGTTTACTACACAGGTAAAATCCCTGAAAATCATTTATAAAAGAAAAATATGTCATCAAAATGTGAAAAAAAAACTATACATATATTTTTTATATGGTATGCAAAAGTAATTGAGCCAGTGGATGAGTTCAGTGAATGGATTAATAGCCTTTTAATTGTAGAAAAGCCCGTTAAACATTTAACCTTCTTCTTTTTTAAAAATATAATTAACAATGATTTTGAAGAGTACCCCTCAGGGTAGAACTAATTTCGATTTATTGCTTCAAGATATCAACATTTACTGTTTCTCCGCATTTTGAATGCTCCATCTGCTCAGTTTACATTTGTTTTGGATTCGATTGGGCTTTCAAACGTACCATGAGAAATGTTGGGGAGATAGACCTTCACATACTTCATCAACTATTGGTCAATGCAGAACACCATTACAAGCAGCACAAAGCTTTTATTCAATATATTTCACTAACAAGGGCGGATCCAGGATTTTTTTCAGGGGGGGGGGCACAACGGGCAGACGGGCAAAAATATCATCAATAACTTAGAAATAAACTTGTAGTATTTATAAAAAGGTTTCAAAGGTTCATTAAAATATCTAAACAATAGTTTCACTCATGTTCTTTCTGTTATTTTATTCATATATTTTAACAACTATGATCATGTGATTTGCCTGTATGTACTGTAATGGATTCTCCACAGTATACAAAAATCCGTCTGGGGGGGGACGTGCCCCCGTGCCCCCCCTAAATCCGCCCTTGTTCACTGATATTCTTTAGCATGCTTTATCTGTTATTACGGACGTTTCACATACTGCAAATCTCATCTGGCATGCAAAGATATTAGCATATATGTTCAAATTAGTAGAAACCAATTCTTAGGATTACCTCTTAGCTAGCCTGGGCCGCAAAATATTACCTTTGTCTAAGATTATTTAGCATCGATTTTGAAATCAGCATTTCCCATCTGTCTGATAATCAGATCAAGATAAGTGTTAAGAGCATGTTTAATCTCGAACTTGACTTACCAGCTTTCAAAGAACATTTTAGGGACTTCCTGGTTCAAATAAGGGAGTATACTGGGGAAGATGATTCCGATCTTTTCTAAGAGGAAACTGAAGCTAAATTGAGAAGGCCCCTGAAGAAATACTAGATTGAAGGAATTAAGATGTAAATTCTGGTTATATGACTCAGCTAAAAGGATATGAGAAATATTGATATCTCATAAACTTCTAGTTTGGTCAATCGTTTAAAATTCAAGAATAGCATAAACTCTTCTCCAAGGATCAGTAAGTTCTTTCAGGAATATCAAAACAAATTGAGGAATTCCTTGCTGCTATTAATGACCTAACAGTTTCTTTTAACCAGCCATTTTTCCGGTTTTAAAAAGGTAATAAGAGAAATAAAAAACACATCAGTTATAACACCCTTCTGTACTAATCCACAGTTAGCATAACTGTTGTATTTTGAAGTTGTATAATTTAGATGGCTGTGCTTCCCGACACTGTTAATAGATTTTTTATTATAACAGATGTAAGAAGTTTATGGAATCTAATTGTACAGTACATATTTTGTATCGCCTGATCATTGGTGTACTTCTATCATACCAATGATAGAAGTACACCAATCATACTAGCCTAATTCTACTCAAGTTTCTTTTGTTAGTTTAATAAACACATCTTTATAATTTCTTCCGGGAAAATATTAATTTCCAAGACTATAACCTTAGCTTACTATCTCGTTACAGGCAAATACATTTATTAACCTATCTGAATGTACCTATTTATATTATTAATATATTTTTAATATTTATATTATTAATCAAAACTCAGTACTTACCGCGAATCTACGGAATGAAAATTGTGAGTACATTTCTTTTACCTTAATCAAATTCTTTTAGAATCATATATTTTGAAAATCTCCTAAAATTATGTATTCAAATTAACATGTTCGGTACAGTATATTATAAAGACGTTTAGTAAAGAAAGGCTAGTAATCACAGCTGACAAGGTTTTACTGTAGACTTATTTTATATTTATTTTAAGAAGACATCAGACGTTACTTTAAAACAGTAGTTATTCATTAAATTACAGTTACAACTTAATAGGAGCGTTTTAAAAAAATGTCACATTTACACTCCCTCACCTGATCAGTTTCATTTCTCTTCTAATAGTGCTTATTTCCATAAACTTGTTGAATAAATTGTCAGAAAATAAAAATTGACAGATTGCTCTCAACTTATTGGTGAGGAAAGCTGCTTCAGGCTGATGACATAATTTGTCCCATTAGTTACTGTTACTGCTGATTAACTTTATTTTAAATTTTCTCTTTTGGAATATATAGAGTTACATAGTGTTTGAAAGAGGCAATCCTACTTTAAGGGTAAGGAAATAATTCCTAAGGAAAACATTTATCCAATTTATTACATCACATTGATCTTGTGGCAACACTGATTCAGTGAAATGGCGGGAAAAGTGCTAGGCCTCACCAAAGTTAGTGTGACTTTTTACCTTCATTATTATTTAGAAGTGATCAGATGCCTGCAGTTGTGTCCTTGGACTATAGTTAACACTATAAAAACATGGTATGATTTTTTTATTCTCTATCATATTGTTACCATAACAATTTTAATTATCCTTGAGCCTAATCAGGTTGTCTAAGCATAATTAATAGCTGTTCTGTACTTGTGTGGCTTCCTTATTCCCAGGATTTAAAAAAAAATTGTGGGTAGATTACACAAAAAAAATAGTGTTAGTTACTGGAACAATTGGAAAATGAGCCAATTTTTTTTAAATGGCCCAACGAATTCGTAAGACATTTTAGGACTTATGTACTAATCTGTAGTGAGTTACAATTTATTGGAGAGACATGAGTTAACATTATTAAATTTAGTACATGAGTTAAGTAAGTTGAGAGTCATTACTGTCGATCTGATATTAAGAGTGAGTTTATTGAAGGGGATCTATGTATTAAAAAAATATATGATCTATATCTAATCTTCCTTTGAAGAAACAGGCTTCAGTCCTGCCAAATCACAGGTTTATCGTAAAATATTTTGGAATGAGTACAACTTTTCTTTCAATAAACCGTCCAAAGACCTATCTGATCTGTGAGCAGAAGTAGATATTAAAAAAAAAAAAAAAAAAAACTTTAAGCGAAGAAACGAACAGTATAACTGAGCAGCATTCCATTGAGAAGAGAAAAAGGATATCGAAGATGGCAAAGCAGTGATACGTTTTGCAGCACACTTATCTATCTGACGTAAAGGTTTATTGTGCGATTTGGTCTGAGGCAATGCACGGACGAGGTGGTAATGTTATTGCTAGCTCAATATACAAAATTTTAAACAGGGTAATAGAAGATTTTCATTATTGGCACAATTGATAGAAGTGATTGCTCTGTTCCACAAAACCAAAATAGTTTGATGATCCTTGTCATTGCTCATATTCTATCCCGGAAATGTATTTCTGTACATTCATGTATTTAGGAGGTGCAATTGAATGGATCTTGAGATCGGAATATTTCTCTTCTATCTCACTTTTGATAGTATTATTATAAGACTTGAAGAGTTTTTAATTTGTTTAGTCATATATGGGTTGTATGTTAGATTGTCATAATTATTTTTCTCATTATGGAGTAACAAAGTTCTATGTTATTTTATTTTTCCAATAAATATTATCATTCGCTCATTTTTCATTTACAGTATTTATAGAATTCTTTTTCTGCTGTTCAATGTCACCTGACTGAATTGAAATAAAACTATAATATTCCACCACTTTAATAGTTCGTTGATCAAAATCTTTGACATTGTTTTTCTCATTTTCATTTATGTGTATCATAGAACTTTGTAACATTAGAGCAACAAAACTCCGACATATGTCTTTAATGGCTAGTATTAGCAGAGTACCCTGGGAAGAATAAATAAGTCAAAATATATATAAGTAAACAACGGATTATATTGGATAAACTTCTTACACAATGGTTACTTACAAACGGCCATTCTCGTTCTCACATTACACACACAACTGCCACCATAATAGAGACAGACGTGACTTACTTGATATATATAAATAAATAAATACAATATTTAATTAATGCGTAATTACATCAATACTCCCTCTTAATTGCGCATTAGGTACAGACAAGATTTAATCTTTTACAAAAGTCATTAAACTTAGTTGTGGGTAGACTTAGTCATAATGTCCCCTAGTTGTTCAGAAGATTCAATATAATTTATTTTAATTGTACCATTAGCTACCAAATCTTTCATTTTTTTTTTTTTTTTTTTGAACCAGATTAGAAATAATTTAATTTCTAAATATTTACACAACAAAGGATCAACAATAAATAATACATAGTTACAACCTGAAATTTTGAAACTTAAACTAAACCATGCTGTACATATTAGATACTTAATGACATTTTTGTGATGTTTCCAACGGGCATTTGTGTAACAATTCTGAAAGCGTCCAAAATATGAAATTGAATAACACAAATCAGGGCGAGATCCTATCATAAGGTACATTAAACTACCCAATAATTCTTTGTATGGAACATTAGGACAGTCATTAACTGGTCCTTTTTCAAGATTCAATTTAGGTTCAATAGGTACCTTTCTACCCTTAGCATTTGTCATGTTAAATTTATTAATGATTCTTTTAATTAAAACTTCTTGGTTAATAATAATATTACCTTGATCTTCTTTTACAATATGTAAACCCAGAAATTGAAATGAATTATTATTACCTAAATCCTTACATTCTAAATTAGACATAAACAAATTCTTTACAAAATCCAAATCAAACTTGGAACTGGCCACAACAAGGAAATCATCTACCCAGATAAGTACATAAACATTATTATCATTAAAATAAAGACATGGATCTACTTTAGATCTATTAAAACCAAATTTTATAAAAATTTCATTTAAGTGGTCGTTCCAAGCCTTAGGGCTTTGTTTCAAACCATACAATGCTTTCCTTAATCTAAGCACTTTTCCACTGACACTTTTATAGCCTTCCGGTGGCTTAATAAAAACAGGCACTTTTAGATAGCACTTAAGGAACGCACTTCTCACATCGAGTTGGTTGATAATCATATTTTTCTCTGCTGCAGCAGCTAGGAGCACCCGAAGGGTTGTGAAGCGGGCAACTGGAGCATAGAGGTCATCGGGCTGATTGTCGGTTTGTTGATACCCTCGCTCCACAAGCCTGACGTTCTTCTTCATATCGTCTTCTGAAGACTTCACAGTGAAAATACATTTGCAGTCAACTATCGCCTTGTCAGGTGGTGTGTCAACTTCTTCCCATGTTTCATTAGCTTCAAGTGAATTTAATTCATCGTTGATGGCTTCACGCCAACCAGGATCACTAATTGCTTCAGAATAAGTTTTAGGGACGTCACAATCATAATGAGCAGACAAAGCTACCTCATCAAAAGCAAATGTTACAAAATCATCGAGACATTTTGGTTTAACTCTGGTTCTTTTAGGCTTTGAATTTTCTTCTTCAATATCGGGGAAACCGTGAAAGTCACTTTCCTGATCAGAATTATCTAGGATTTCAATATTTTCTCTAACGTCATTAACCGGGGAATGTCTCTGTTCAGGAGATATTATTGTATGTCGTGGTTCTTCATGATTGGAGATTTCAATTTTCTCGTCAAATACAACATTTCTTCCAAATTCGATCTTCCTAGTATTGGGGTTCCAAAGGCGATACCCATTATCACAATATCCCACCATATATAACCTTTTAGATCGATCACTTAATTTCCCATGTCTATCTTCTTTGTGAATCAACGAATAGGCAGGGCAACCAAAAACTTTAATTTTATTTAAATTGGGCTTGTAACCATACCATCTTTCAGCAGGAGTGACACCTTTAGGCAAAACGGAAGACTCTAGTCTATTTGTGATATAAGTCGCAGTTGCTACAGCTTCGCCCCACATATCCTTATCTAATTTGCTGTCCAATAGCAAGCACCTAGCCTTCTCCAGTAGGGTTCGGTTCATTCGTTCTGCTTTACCGTTTTGAGACGGATTCCTGGGCATCGAGTAACTAATAGTAATTCCTTTAGACTGGCAGAACTCAATAAATTTACCAGCAACATATTCTCCACCTCTGTCACATCTTAAATTTTCTATTTTGGTACCAAACTTTGCCTCAACCATCGCAACGTAAATTTTGAATTTGTCAAAAACTTCACATTTTGAATGTAATAAATACGTAACGCAAAACATTGAAAAATGGTCAATAAAAGTAACAAAATAATTATAGTTATCATAAGTGTGAGATGATATTTTTCCGCAAACATCTGTAGAAATACATTGGAGCACTCTACTTGCCTTCCACTCATCAGGGATGGATTTCATGTATGGTAATTTGGTTTGTTTCCCTTTCAAACAAATGTCGCAAAGTCCGACCGGGAAGAGCGAGCTGTGTGCCATCTTCTGATGCATCAATTTATTACTTGCTGAAACCAAATTAGCATGCTCTTGAATCAGATGTAGTTTCACAATATAAAGTTTTCCAAAAAGTTCTCCCCTTAACACTTTATTCCCAGAAATAATTTTAACACTTGAATTTTCAAATAACACCTTACATCCTTTTTCTTCCAATTTCCTCACAGATAGGAGATTCATTGATAAATTGTCACAAACCAAAACATCACAAATATTTACCTTGTCCCCACTCTCAGACAAGCAAACCAGGTTACCCTTATTTATAGCACTGACACACTCTCCCTTTTTGGCAACACTAATATTCAAATTAACTTCAGTGGAATCTCTTAAATAGTCGATATAATCAACTTTCAAAAGATGACTTGTAGCCCCTGAATCCACCACAAAGTACATCAAATCCGATGAATGTTTACAAACATGAGATGTTTCACCACTGTTACCTATGAAGGTAAATTCGTTATCAGTCTCATCAAAAGTGTTATCACCAGATGTAGCGCCAAAAGTTTTATTTTTCAACTTAGGACAAAAATTCTTCATGTGCCCTCGTTCTTTACAATAATAACAAATAACACTGGACTTGTGATTGGATGGTTCACTACTATTTGGCTTGTAATTTCTAGAAGTGGAAGGAAATTTACTAAAATTGTTAGACCACTTGCCTCTATTTTTGTAGGCAGCAAATACATTTTGGGACTGGTCCTCTTTCTTCTTGGATCTCTCGTACTCAGCCAAAAGGGTATTCTTTACATACTCCAAACTGACAGAAGATTCATTTTGATTGAAGAGAATATCCATTGCTGATACCACTGCATCAAAGTCAGATGGCATTGCGACCAACAACTGACTGACGATTTCGTCTTCTTCTAATTTCCCTCCAGCAATTTTTACTTCTGATGACAATGTCTCGAACTCCTGGAAAAATTCTTGAAGCGGTCGTTCGTTTCTGTATTCCAGCTTCCTCCACACCTTTTGTGCATTTACAAGCGATTTCATGCCGCGCTTCTCGTACGTTTTCTCGAGAGCTTCCATAATCAGTTTAGCTGTTTTCTTGTCCTTTATCGTAGGCAGAATGTTGTCGGCAAGTCCTTGAACTATGATATTCCGAGCCTTAACATCATCTACGTTGAAAGCCTTGAGCTCGGCTGCCGTTGTTGGAGGTTTCTGTGAGAGTACGTCAAGTACTCCATTCTGCTCCAAAAGTAACTTCATTCGGAAATTCCAATTGGTGAAATTTATTCCATCGAACGGTTTAATACCGTAGACAACGTTTCCAAAACTTGTAGTTGCCATAATTAACAAAAATTTCACTCAATGACAACACGTGGTCTCACTTCAAAATACCGAAATCCGATTTTACTATCAAAATCCCAAGCTAATAACTCAAAATAGGTACACTGGGCCCATAACCTATTAGCAGAGTACCCTGGGAAGAATAAATAAGTCAAAATATATATAAGTAAACAACGGATTATATTGGATAAACTTCTTACACAATGGTTACTTACAAACGGCCATTCTCGTTCTCACATTACACACACAACTGCCACCATAATAGAGACAGACGTGACTTACTTGATATATATAAATAAATAAATACAATATTTAATTAATGCGTAATTACATCAATAGCTAGCATAAAATTTACAAAAGATAGTAAGATTGGGAATATGTATAAATGAAAGAATATACAAATGATACATTTATATTAAACTGATCTGTATTAAAACATTTCGATGCTAACAAACAATATTATAACAAGATTACAATGTAACGGAATGTACATTCAATATATCTTCCTCAGCCATAAATGTAGGTTTTAATTATAATACAAAAAAATAAATAATAATTTCAAAAAAATTTATTTATTTATGAATTTAATTATAAGAAAACATACTATACAAGACGAAAATTCAATTTTCCAAAACTTATTATACAAAATAAAAATATAAATATTGTATATATACATATATTTCTATGGCACTCTTAAATAACTTATGTGATTAGAACATAACTATCAAAGGGATATTATTAAAATGTAACATATAAAGAATTTAGGATAATTATGTCAGAAGCAAATAAGGAAAATAAAACTATTAATTTGTACCTCAAAGTTTATACTTAAAAGACTTTGGATAAATGATTTCTATTCTCATTGCACTAATTGGTTGATGTGAATAAAAAAAAGTAACTGCTTTCATTTGTCGTAGACATTCAGTCATTCTTTTCTAGAATTTGTGTGCGCTTTATCGTGTTTATTCAAGTTGTGGTCCAGTATACAAAGTGATATTTTCTTCACTAATGGACTATAATTATCTTTTATTTAATAGGTTTATCAATCAGTAATTATTGTAAATAAATAAAAAACTTAGCATTAACTTTAAATTGTGTGAATAAAATGTAATTACTTACAAACTTATTTTTTTATTTAAAATGAATAATATGGTTAATAACATTTGAAATTGAAGAACATAATATATATTTCAAGACCAAAAAGGTAAGATATTTCAACTTCAAAAACTTCATTATCAGAAAAAAATGATATTATATTAAATTATTATTCATAATTTAATATAGCTAGCATTGGGAGTCAAGCTTAAGTTAGTAAAACTTTCAACTATATTTAAGAAAAAAGAACTGAAAAAAAAAGGTTATAAATCATTGGTATACTGAAGAACACAATTTAACTTACTCCAGGAATTACTAAAAATTAAGAAATAAGTAAAAACTTAAGATATTATTTTATTTTTAAAATTAGTATCTACTAATCTACTTATGAATAATCAGTTTAGTTTATTCACATCATCCATCATGTTTCATCTTTTAAACATGCAATTTATTACTATCTATAGCAGTAATATTTATCTTTCAGTTTTGTTATTTACAGTTATGCTACATGCATTGTATGCAATTATATTACTCCAGAGAATTTTTTTTCCCTAATGATTGGAGAAATGTAATCTGACTGAATTGAATAGATAAAAAACATTGAGAATAATTTTTGATCAAAGTTAAAATATAATTTATATTTTATTATAGACTTATTGCTTTGTTTTCACTATTTTAGGATAAAACAAAAAAATAAATAAATAAAAAAGATAAGTAAAAACAATTTTAATAAAATCATTATATAAAATTCCAAAATAAAATAATAAACAAATTAGATCTTTTTCTAAATGTTTTTAAAATTAAACTATTTAACAATAAATAAATAACACATTTTTTTAATTTGAAGCAACTATTCACGTGGCAATTAATAACAACAATATTTTGTATTGATAACAGGAAACATTATTGCATTCTAGGAGAGGAAAGAAAATCGCTCCAACAATTTCTCTTAAGAAAATAATCTTTATGACAATTTTAATTTTATCACATAATAAACTGATGAAAATGAATAATTTTCTTAAATTATCATTAACATTTTCTGTGTTATTTGCACAAATATGTATTTGATTATGCTAAACTTAGCCCTGGATATTTAGCTGTAAAAGTGGAACAATCCAACATTAATTTGTTTAAAATGAGTTTTATAGTCTTCAATGCAACAGCAATTGGTTATTGGTGAAACGAAACATAAAAAAAAAAAATTAAAAATTCTGATATGTCAGAATACTGTAGCTTAATTCAATATCAATCAACAAGTGACAGTATATACATATTTAGAATTAACTTTCAAACAGTTACTGTTGAACCACTAAATAGACCAACATCAGAAAATAAAATTAGTGATTCGTAACAGCATAGATTCTGATTACAGAAAAAAAGAGTAGAAAACGAACAAAGAATATAGAAATATATTGTAAAAAGGAATCAGTATTTTTTTATCCTATATCTTATTTCACACAAGACAATAATTCCTGAGGAAACTGATTTTCCATATTACACTTAGCAATTATCTTTGTTTGTTTTTTTATGTAACATGTTTTCTGGACATTTTTTTATTACTATTAATCCCTTGCTTTGTTTTATTTTTTGCTTATTGTCTAACGAAATGGCAGTTTCATATAAGGTTACCTCTCACATAGTGGAGATGTGATGCCATTAGATCAGTAATTACTTTGAATATCAGGTAGTTAATTATTAATGTGGTAGAAACGGAGTCCCCACATTTACGTGCTTAACAGATTCAAACGGAGTGATTCCTCTGACGTCTGGTTCAAGAGGATTAATGTAAATATCACTGGCTAATTCTTCGATTGTGATTTCGCTTTCAGTTCGAGCTTTCGCATTGGCTTCTTCCACTTCTGCACGGACTTCTACCTCGATAGCCTACAACACATAATGATAGTAAAACTGTAGTAATATGATGCAAAATAATCATCATGATGTGGTACATTAGTTTTGTAACTCACCTTAAGTTCATCAGGAGATGCCAAGTTACTGTTCAGCATTTTTTCTTTAAAAGATGTTATAGGATCCCTTGACAGTCTAACTTCTTGAATTTCTTCCCTTGTCCTATAAGAGGTACCAGGATCGGACATGGAATGACCGCTATATCTATTTAAAAAGAAAAAAATATCAGATCGCCTTTTATTTAAATATAAAAAATCTCGTCTTAAATTAATTAATAGATACAGATAATCCAGGATACCTGGGAGTTAATAAGTTGTGATTACATTAGCATATTTTCCATACAGACAATAACTTTTGATGAGGTTGTGTAACCAACACTAGGAAGATACCATGCCTTAGATTAAATGAGAAATCCCTTTGCAGAATCTGGAGAACACGAAGGCATGCAGGTTGTATCTATGAAAAGTACTATGAGCCCATTAGTAATATAGGGAATACTGCAGCAATTGCTGTGGTCTAGCTTCCAAACTATACTATTACCAAGCAACTCAAGGAGTCAATTGGCAAAACTTGAATAACATTACTAATTGGAAAAACAATTACTGTTGTTTGTGATTGTTTACGAACAATGCATTTTATATTATTACCATGAATATTTAAACGGTTAGAAATTAAAATGTTGATTTGATATAGTTTAAAAAAAAAAACTATAACTAAAGCACAGCACCCTAATGATTGAAGACTAATAATAATTTAGAACACTGTTTAAAACTTATGAATAAAACTAAAGTATTTAAGGTAAATATCTATTACATTATAATATTATGTATACCTATATGTCTCCACTTCCAAGACGATGGGGCCTTTATCAGATGTACACAGATCGATTGCATATTGTGAAGCTTCTCTAACAGCAAGGACGTCCATACCATCAACCTATGAAAAATTATATCATTCTTAGCATTTTAGCATATAAAGAGTGGCATTTACTAATCATTGTTATATTACTATGCCATTTCAGATGAAAAATAAATTGCAAGGAAAAGAAAACTTTAGCTGGTTTTAGCTTATTTTTATTTGTTTAACATCACTTTGACTGCTGAGGCCATTAACGATAACTTCTTAAATTTCTCTAATGATGTTTATTATTTCATAAGGTATTTTTTTTTTCTTTTATCCCATTATTTTCTTAATATGGAAAAGAAGTGTAACTATATATGGAGGAAGAAAATGATCCTGGTAGGCGTCATAAAAAATTCTCTTTAATACGGAGAACTATGTATTTTAAAGCCAACGTTTCAACCCACATTGCGGGTCTTCATTAAGGCTTGTAATGGGGTCAAGGGCTGACAGTTGATTACAAAACAAATCAGACCTACTTAAGCTTATTTGCTAGACTTATCTCCAACAGATTTCCATTTGTTCAGAAATTTAACAACTTCTTTAAGCGTAAAATGCCAGATAATGATTCTCAAGTCAAAAACGCATTTTCTGACTTTATTTCATCACAAAACCCTTTATTTTTCAGTTCAGGCATTGAAAATTCTAAAATACGTTGGGAAAAGTGTAGAAAAAATGAGGATAAATATTTGTGATAAAAATGTTTTGATGTCATAAAGTTGTTCCCTTTGAAAACAGACACTTTTGTAAGAAACGACCCAATATTTAACCTTTGAAAGATGTCACAGCTATGTATATATATATTTATAAATGCTGTGTAGAGTAAATCATATATGAACTGATTATTTGAACATACAAAAAACAAATAAATATTTAGAGATAACTTGCCCTGATACCCGGAACGTAGTCTCCTCTACTGTAATAATCTGTACTGGCCGATGATCTCTTGGATGATGTCCCCATTCCATAGCCATTATTTTCACAAACAAATACACATGGTAGTTTCAACAACTTGGCCATATTGTATGCTTCGAATACTTGTCCTTGGTTGGCAGCTCCGTCTCCGTACAAGGAAAAACAGACCCCTTTGTCATTGAGATATTTATGAGCGAATGCAATTCCAGCACCCAACGGAACCTTGAATAAAGAGTAAAAACAATTAAAAATGTTAATCATCATAATAATAATAATGATCATGTAAAGCATAATTATTTTAATATCATTGAATTACATTTTCACTTCAACATATTAAGAGTCATCAATGAACTGTTACAAAATATTTCTATTAACCTTTTAGCGACCGTGAACCTACTATAATAGTCCGAGCGCGACGTGCTGTGGGGACCGTTGACTATTATAATAGTCCGGTGTCAGGTGGGCTCCACGGACCATGGACTATTATAATAGTTTTGCTTCCCCGGCGTTTCTAGACCATAAGCTACTATAGTAGTTCTGTTCCCGGGGCCATCTAGTTTTCACCATCACAAGCTTTAGTACTTTTTCTTGACAACAGATGTTATGGGAATCCATTTTTGGGTATATTACTTTTCGTTTGGTATATCTGCTACCGTTACTTTCGTGTGTTTTGGCATTTATCACACTCAAAAGAAATTTTAGCTTTTCAAAAAATTAATATTCATATTTAAAAAGATAATATAAAAAATAAGGTTAGATAAAAAAAATTTGATTTAAACAAAATTTTTAAATCTACCTGTGCCGGTCCAAAGTCCGGATCAAAAAGGATGATGGGAAACTATGAGGAATTAAATAAAAAAACACGATGGCTGAGTCAAAAAGTAGTCGGTCCAATCATTTTTTTAGAATTTTTAGGACAATCTGCTGATTTTAGTCACCTTCACTTCTTATCTTTTTCACTTATCTTATTTATGAATTACTAATATTATTGTAACGGAATAGTTTATTTTTAAATTAAACGTCGGCACATACAAAATAGAATAATATTCACTTATTTTTGCTGTGTTTTACTTGACTGCACCCCCAACTATTTACATCCTAAAAATATTTTAATAGAGAGGAAAAAAACATATTCCAGTCAAATATTGTTATTTAAACTTTACAAATGATTAAAAAAAACGTTGGTACAGAGTAATGGTGTACAGTAATGATTAGGACTTTTAAATTTAAATGAAGTTGTAAGAGGGATTGCTTAAATTGAGAATGACAAATAAATGTCGAAACGTTTTTTTTTAATCATTTGTAAAGTTTTTAAAATTTTTTTTATTCTCTTTATTTCCAGATCGGCTATTCCTAGCCTTACATGGTTTTTTAAATGATGAAATCTAAACTTTAACACAAGGTGATAGTGTTGGTTTCCTCTCATGCAAGAAACACCCCTAACTGTACATTATCAGATTATTTACAGAGAAGATGTAAATATATAATAGTGTTTCTTCATATAAAAGAATGTTAGTAGTTTAAATATAAAATATGTAAATAAGTAAACAAAATTAAAATTAATGTAATAATAAACAGAACTACAGTACTATAAAACGGAAAACTAAAAGAAAACAGGATTATATTACATTTTGTTAAAATGATTGGTGAGAAACGTTATCTATTGAGATCACATCAGAATATCTTTCAAGAGTCTTGGGGATGAAATAGGTTCGCCTATGTTGAATCCTACAGCTCCTTGGACTGCTGGTAGTCTGGTCTTAAATCTGGTGTAATGCTTTTTAATAAATCATCGATCGACTCTAGGTTTAGCTCTCGGTGAAGTTGACTGTTTCGTACAAACCAATGCGCATTTACTGCGATCCGTAGGATTTTATTTTGGAAAGTTTGAAATTTTTTTCTCTTTGTTGCAGACACTGCACCCCACACTTCACAACCCTACATTAGTAGAGGTCTAAGTATGGTTTTATAAATTAATAAGGGTGTTTCTGGTTTTAATCTGGATTTTCTATTAATTATCGGATAAAGCAGAGCTAGCCTTGCGCAGGCCTGTGTTAATTTAGTGTTGATATGCTGGTTCCAGGTAAGACAACGATCTAAATAAACTCCGAGATATTTTACAGCTTCTTTATTCCACGGGAGGTTGCTGCATTGAGCACTAGCTCAGGTGGGTCTGAAGGGCGTCTAAGGGCGAAAATGTTTGCGCAGCATTTTTGAACGTTGAGGCCGAATTTCCATTAAGAAAAGTATTTTTGCAATTCATTAAGATGACATTGAAGTGTGTTCCTGGCTATTATTATGTCATCACTCTGCGAGAATACTGCTGTGTCGTCAGCGAACATAGCTATGTAGGTAAGTGTAGACTGAGTGATATCATGAACATAAAAGTTGAAGAGGATCGGAGAGAGAACTGAGCCCTGTGGGGTACCGGCACTGATTGGTCTAATGGTTGAATTAGTGTTGTTTATTTTAACTGTATATGATCGATTGTTCAGAAACGAGCATATGATGTCGTGAAGGTATTTTGGAATATTTGCTTTTTTGAGTTTGTAGAGGAGACCGGTGTGCCAAACTTTATCAAATGCTTATTTAAAGTCTAGGAATGTAAATAGCGTGTGTTTTTTCATTTCAAATCCGTTGACTATGAACTCTGATAATCTTGATAATTGGTGTGATGTAGAATGGTTGAGTTGAAAACCAAACCGAAAGTTTGGGATAATGCCTATAAATTGAAGATAAGAAGAGAGGCGCATTTTGATAATTAATTTGAACAGTTTTCCTACGATTGGTAGTAGACTAATGGGGGCGGTAGTTTCTTAATTCTTTGGAATTTTTGCCTGGTTTATTTATAACCACCAGTTCTGCTCTCTTCCAAGTATCAGAAAAATATCCAATCCTTAAACAGCTGTTGAAAATTGCCGTTATCAGAGCAACTGCTTTCCTAAGTAACTTTTTTATTGCAATTGCTCAAGTCGTATCTGGGACTTTTCCTAGTTTTGAGCTTCCTAATTAGTGACTGGATTTCTTTAGGAGTGGTGAATTCCACCAGCAATTTTACTGTTGATAGAGGTGACCGTAAAAACTCTTCGATTTCAATGTCTGACCGCCCTCTATCTGATTGTGAATTTGAAAATGTTAGCTGGAAATAATCGACAAAGGCTTTATCCAAGTCGCTGGTGATATACCCTCCGTTAATTACTACACTGGGGATATTTCCTTTTTTTAATTTAAAAGTTGTTTTGTAGTCTTCCATAATGATTGGTCTCTTGGGTGCAGGTTGCAAACATAGTTTTTGTACGTGGATATCGTGGATTCCTCTAACTCCTTTTTTACGACGCGTTTTAGAAAGTTCCATTTACTTTTGTCTTGAGGATTCCTGCTTTGCATCCATCTCCTCCTTGCTTTATTTTTTTCCTTTATTCTAAGAAGAATGGAACTAGGCACACTGCTTGTGAGAGTTATCCTTTTTGTATGAAATGATCTTGTGGTTGACTGCTTTAAGCATTCAGCTATGGTATGCTGCAGTTTGTTTATGCTTTCATCGATTTCTTGTGGCCTGGCGAAATGATTTTTGGGACAAACATTAAAGTTTAAATAACAATATTTGACTGGAATATGGTTTTTTCTTCTCTATTAAATTATATAAATCAAGAAGATTGAGTCCAGTATATAAGAAATATCTTATAAAGAAAAAAAAATGAAAAATATAAATTAATGTCGGCTGGAAGGTAAAGTTTAAGACGGGATAAGTAATCAGGATGCTGTTTCTTTTTATTTATGTCTTATCCATATTTTATTAATTTAGGTATTTTAACCGAACATTTATTTTATTCCTTGTATTTTTGATTTAATTAAGCTCTGGTATTGCAGGCTTTAAACCTAGTCTTATTAAAATCATAATTTTAAACTTAACATATTCTATTAACACATTCAATAACCATTATTTCTAATTGTAGAAATATAAACGTTATCATAAGAAATTTTAGTCATTACCTGAGCTCCGACTATTCCATTTCCACCATAAAAGTTCTTGGCGTAAAGATGCATAGAGCCTCCTTTGCCCCTGGAACAACCAGTATGTCTCCCAGTGAGTTCAGTGAGAACACCGATCGTAGAAACACCCTGCAGATAAGCCCAACCATGGACACGATAGGCAGATATGATGGTATCTTGTTCACGCATAGCAGCTTTCATTCCTACAGCACATGCTTCCTAGCAAATATCAGTTTGAACCATTAAAAAACATTTTACTATTATATATCTACTATAGTTGAGTTGATAATTTACACTATGGCTACATTATTATTTCTTCTACTATTATTTTTAATTTACTTCATGTTACTTATTATTTTGTCCCAAGTCATACTTAACTGCATTAGTTTAAAACTTACTTTATTATCTCATTATGGTAACACTTGAACCAGACATTTGACTTTGACAATACTCCAGTCCCCAACCAAGACAAACTACTCTCAGAAAGCAGCCATCTCTAATTAGGATCCCTTATCATCAATCAAAATCTATTCCTAACCTACCCTATCTATTTCTTTCCAGATATGATAGTACCATATGTTATTTTTAATTTATTATACAGCTCTATCTTAAAACATGTACCTTATTTAAATTTAATGTTATTGAGACTAATTAATTTTAATGCTATTGAGACTTTAATGTTGTTGTTGGACTTATTCTCCAGCAACATACCATTCACTATAGAGAGTAAAATTATTTTTCATGTAATAATGTTTTGCTAACTTAATAGATTTTATTTCACTATTATTATTTCCTAATTTCTTAACAATTATTTTATAGGGAACAAAATGGTCTGGGTGGAGGTCAAAGAATGAATTCCTTAAATAGTGATAAATTATTTATTAGACGTTTCGACCCACGTTGCAGGTCTTCTTCAGAGGTTGAATGAAGGTCACAAGTATTGCAGAAACACTGTTTAAATTTACCTCAATATTTGTGACCTACATTACAAGCCATGAAGAAGATTTGCAATGTGGGTTGACATGTCGGTTTCTAATAAATAATTGATCACTATATAAGGAATCCATTTGATTGCTTTGACCTTCTCCTCGACCAGTTTCTTCAATTTAAATATAAAGTCAACTATTATTATTAAGAAACAAGAAATTATTTTATAAGGAAGAAAATGGTCCGGGCGGAGGTCAAAAAAACTCTCTTAAGCAGGAAGAACTGCTTATTGGAAACCTAACGTTTTGACCCACATTGGAGGTCTTCTGCGGGGCTAAATATACAAAATACAGAAAAATTAAAATCACATACAATAAATATTAAAATACATAAGCATCAAGGTATCTGAGTGATAAAACATAAAGATGGGGGGGGGGACTTAGATATCAAAGGGAATGATTGTTGAGTATTAACAAATAAGGTAATACAAATAAATGATAAGGTAATGGTTATTTTTATTTTTATTACCTTATGATTTATTTTTGTTGTTTGTTGGTCGGTGTTTAAAGTCGTAAAACTTAGGTCATCAACGCCTACTGATTTATTTTTATTACTTATTTGTTAATACTCTACATTCATTCCCTTTGCTATCTAAGGGTCCCCCATCGTAATGCTTTATCACACAGATACCTTGATTCCTATATATTTTAATATTTACCATACGTCACTTTAATTTGTATTGTCAATGTATATTTTAGTCCTAAGACCTGCAATGTTGGTCGAAACATTGGCTTTCCAATGAACAGTTCTCCTTTTTTTACCTCCATCCGGACCATTTTCTTCCTCATATATAAAAGGTCAACTAATGTTATTCAAGAAAAAATATTTTATAATTTAACCTTTCGTTAATAGTTTGTTCCTGTCATTTCTCTCAATAAAACATATTTTCTTTGGTATTGCACTTTTGATGTTGTTATTTTGTTTTGTTTTTTTCTCATACCTACTGATGAACTAAAAGTTATGCCGAAATGTTAAACAGGCTAAAATAAACCATATTTGACCACTTTAACAACAGATAATTAATGTATTTATATTACTATATATAAATTTTTAATGTTTCTTTGAATTAATATAATAAGCAGTGAATATGAATTAAAAACATGGTAAAAGTAAAAAATTATTATTTAGAAAATACTTTTTGAACATACTTGTCCATTTGAAAGGTGGCAAAATCCTCGAATGACTCTTTCTTTGTACAAATTGCTAGATGCAGTTTCCAATCTTCTGATGACATACATTTGACGAAAATACTTTAATGCGTCTTCCCGGGTGACAGTGACAGAAGTGCTAGGACTTTTATCCAATTTATGTAGTTTGTAAGGCTATACCATGGAATTATATATTAGTACATAATTATAACAAAGTATAAAGTATCAATAGAACAACGGATATTACCTTGGTTTCGAATGAAGCTTCATTGTTGAAATTACGGGAGAGCACAGTAACTGGCGGATTAGGATTCTACAAATTAATAAAAAAGATAGTAAGTACCAAACACAAAAATTGTAGGATTATAATAGAAAAAATATAATTACATATAATAAAAGAAAAAATAGACCAAAAACAAAGGTTTGCTGATTACTGTAAAAAATGTGTAGAACAACAGGAAATATGTTTTTTGTGAATTAATGAATACATTTTGTTGATAGTGCATAATATATTCATAACTTGACAGACCTTAAATACATGTCCTTCACATAGCCTATTGAGGCTGATAACAATTACAATAACAAGGTTTCAAGGACATAAGTATTGAAGAAGTAAACACAATGTTACACTTATTCTTTCACACTTTTTTTGTAAATAATATATTGACAAATAGAAAAGTGAAGCTTGTAATAAATTCATAATAATCCATTAACTACATAGAAATTTTTATGTAGTTATGATATTGTAAGAAAGACTTATACAGATAGATTGTCACCAGATAGTAAATATTTAATGAATTGAATATAAAGGCATATTCATTGATGACAAGATATGTTAATAAAATTAAATAAGGGAAGAAAATTTATTTTGAATTTACAATTTTTTTTTGAAAAGTAGAAAATTTAGAAGGAAGAGAAAAAAAGGTATTTCATAAAACGATTGAGAAATATGGAATAATTTTCGTTGAATTGATTGCTTCATGTTTTTCTTTGAATAAACGCTTCATTTATGATGAAAAAAATAGTCAGAACTGATTACCTTTAAAGTAACTTTCCTAATTAATCCACAGATTCCGTTATTCATCTTAACACAACTCGATGGACCAAAACCTCCCAGAAGACGGCTATAGACTACAATCAGAACGTGACCATCAGCTGCCTAACAGCTGATTGAGAGTAACATTAACCTTATCACGTGTTCTCTGTAACAGGCTACTTACCTCACCATAATGTTTTAAAATTTCAGGATTTGTAAGTCTTAAATAAGATATTTCTTAATGTGTAATTGCTGAAGTATTCGTAATTTTTTAATCACCTTATCCAATAATATCCTTCCAATTCTCTTGATTAATCACTAATTTGTTTCATGGTTTCAACATCCTTAAGTGTTGTGACATGGTTTACTTGATGTCACAATTAAAAAGCAGTTATCACCAATTTAGGATGGGCAGTTTAATCAAATTTTACTTAAATTAAGTCTATTTGGTTCACTCTAATAATTTTGTCCCCTTTAAACCGTGACAACTATCCATGTCTGAATATTGAAAGTTAAAATAGTAAATGTTATGTAATTCATATACAAAAGGAAATTAATTTTGTGTTGGTAAATAGTGTTTTACAAAAAACTTTTTCATTTAATGATGATAAAACATAATTCTATCCTTTTTAAAGTAGCATTATGCTAGTAAATATTAAATAGCTCACATACTGAATTGCAACTGTAGTTAATCTTTAATAATAATATAATCTTTAAGAATAATATGCCTCTTTTCTTTATGAAAAAGCTGTATTGTGCATTTTCAACAATGTATCACCTTTAAGTTAAAATTAAGTTTTAGTTATGGCTATTAATCATATTCTATTCATTAGATTTCCTTTTAAACAACTTTGTTCTTAATCTTCATTTACTTCATAATTATCTGTTTTATATTAAGATTTATAAAAAAGAAAGACCAAAGGCACAAGTGAACATTTGTTTATTTCATTTATTTATTTGAACTTAAGTGGTTTGATTCTGATGTAATTGTATAAATAAAGAGTTCTGATATTTTTTCATTTTTTATCTTGATAAATACAGTTACATTTTCACCTCGAATTTTTTAATATTCATCAATTATATTGGCCAATTCCGCTTTGAGATTTTCACCTGTTTTCATAGTATTCAATTATATACACTTATGCCTAAAATAACTTGTGAGTGATAATTAACCTGAATTATTCTCTGGTATATGAAATACTGCAATAACCTGAGCTTAGTTTTTAAATTGACAATAATTTCCCGCATTTGAACCAGAAGCTTATCACTGACACACACAGCAAAGCCTTGCACCTCAGCGCATGATCTGGCAAGTTGCGTATTATCTGATAACGCAAGGGTGCACAAGACTTCAGAACCTTTCCCAACTGACCGTGGGAAGGCGTTGTCATAGGCGTGCGCAGCATTCTTTACCATTTATTCTTTATCATTTATCCTTTACCCTTTATCCTTTATAGGATATTTGTTTTATTTGAACATAGTACGAGGGAGGGTCCTACAATACGGAGGTTCCGTGGGTATTCTTTACTTTCTACTAAATCGCTTAAAAAATATACATTATGGGTCAATCCACTCACCCAGTCACTGTTGCTAAATATTTTTTATTTTCCTGATTCTTTTTATCATGGATTCCCTATGGTTAGACATTAACAAAACTCCAATTGAAAAAAATTTACAAGGCATATTTTTTAATTGGCAGCCATTTTTAATATGGCGATTCGGCGAATTTGGTAAAGAAACGAGGTTTGCAGAAAATTGTATTGCCAAGACATTTTTCAAAATATCAGAATAATTTAAAAACCAGTGCGTTCAGCATGAAATGGTCTTCAAAACGAGTGTATTTATTTGTCCAAAGCAAGAAAGTCAGTCAAACTCTTTCTCTAAAAGCTCGGAAAAAAATTAAAAATCGTTAATTTTTAAGACTATAAATTTTTAGGTAGGAAAAGAGACTCACTAATAATATTTTATTTCTGTTTTGAGTGCTCATAATACTACCAGCAGCATAAATTTTAGTGTTGAGAATGAACTCTTTTTTTTTTTCTACAGATTTAAAAAAATGACCAACAGCACATTAATGCCAATATTCATCGGTAAATATCTAAAAAGGGACTGAATGAAAACTAGTGAAAATTGTAGATAATATTCTTTATACTAATAAGAACATCTCACAAAAAAACTATGACTGAGACTCAACTACATTTTGAGTTATAGATATGTGAATTTCAATAAAAACGCTACCTTTTTATTACACTCGTGCAATGCTAAATTAGCAACTATAGGTTTAAAATGATCTTAATTGAAAAGTTAATTGATGCTTCAATCTATAAATTATTATTTCGAGTTTTAAAATAATTAACTAAGTCTATATTTGAATGTAATACTTGAGTTAAAAATGCCCATTTGTTTATGAAGGCTTGGAAAAGTTGAAGACAAAAGCGAAGATAACAATGAAGTTTTGGTGCATTTCCTTCATCCTTCTGGACCAAAAACCGCCTTTCAACTGTCAAAAAATGATACTGCTTGGGTACCTGCAAACAAAATAGTACGTAAATTGACTCCATTGGAGCTCACAATGGTGTCTGGAAGAACACACAAAATAACATAACTGACAAACTGTGCAATGAAATATCATGTTTGTTCAACTCCTTAATCAAAATTACAGCTGGCAAGTAGTTACTAGTAAAGTTTAACACAAAAATATAGAGAAAAACATTAGTGTATGTATATTTTACGCGTGGGGGTACATGAAACATATGAGTAAGTTAAGTACAAGAATTTTACCTGTGGTACCATTATTACTGTCCATTCTTATTAAAAAGAAGAAGTAATTAAAAGTGTATTGTTAATTTAGCGATTGAAGCATCGTTTAACTTTGTCAATTAAGATAATTTTAAGCCTATAGTTGCTAATTTAGCATTGCACGAGTGGAATAAAAATGTAGCGTTTTTATTGAAACTCACAGCTTTATAACTCAAAATGTAGTTGAGCCTTAGTCATAATTTTTTTGTGAGATATTCTTATTAGAATAAAGAATGTTATCTACAATTTTCACTTGTTTTCATTCAGGTCTTTTTAGATATTGACCGATGAAAATTGGCATTAATGTGCTTCTAGTCATTTTTAAAATCCGTAGAAAAAAAAGGAGTTCATTCTCAAGGCTAAAACTTATGCTATTGATAGATTTATGAGTACTCAACTCAGAAATAAAATATTAGTGAGTCTCTTTTCCTTGCTAAAAATGTATGGTCTTAAAAATTAATGATTGTTTTTTCCCCATATTTTTAGAGAAAGAGTTTGACGGACTTTCTTGCAAGATAGGGAAATTAAAATAATGTCTTTTTGAAGGTCATTTCTTGTTGAATACACTAGTTTTTAAAATATTCTGATATATTTAAAAATGCCTTCGCAATAAATTTTCAGCATTCCCGTTTTTTCATTAAATTCACTAAAAAATCATTTTAAAAATGGCTGCCAAATAAAAAATATGGCTTACAAAAAATTTTTAAATGGATTTTTGTGAACATCAACCCATAAGGGAACCATGGTAAAAGAATTGGGAAAATTAAAAATATTCAGCAACAAATTATATTTATATTGGGTGATTAAGAATGGATTGACCCTTATATATTTAAAAAAAAACATAAAACGTTCTTATCATTATCTGGTGTGCAAGCCTATCGGAACAGTCAATGGACCATTCATTTTACTCAATTGTTTTTTTTTAATGGTTCTAGAAACAAAAATATTAAACACACGTTTCCGCGTTCGTTGAAATGGGTCATAGGGGAAAATAAATAATAGGAGATGCTTAAACTTATTAATTTTAGTTTATATGGAGGTTAAAAAAAGTAATAAAATTTCTACATGAAATTAGGTTTTGATTTGATCAGTTCATCCAGTTTCAAAGTTCTTCGACAGCTAGGTCGAAAATTTCTTACCCCAAAAAACACCCTTTGCATTATCTAGACGGACTGTATTACAAACCATATTTACAAAAATGGTTTTTGAAGGCATAGTGACGAAATTTTAGGAACTGCTCATGGAGAGTAGTATATTTTCGGGGGATTTGAGAAATTTGATTATTCTAAGACAAGTTCTGGTAAAAAATTATTCCAAGATTGCTAACTGATGAAGGCTATTGAGGTGAAGTATAGGACAATGAAGAAAGGAATGAAGTTGAAACCGACGAGGGTGGTCTTACTTATTTTCTACATTTTCGTCATCTTTTTTCCAAATTGGCAAAGAAATATCTCTTACCACAACTTGACTCGAACCTACGCTTGTGAGTTAGGGGTCCATTACCTTAACCGCTGACTTTGAATATTGTAGACATTGTGTTGAAGGTTTTGAAGTGAAAGAGAGATTTCCTGAGGGTTTTTAAAGAGAACATAAAGGTTATATGCTAGTTTTAATTTATTAAGGTTATAATTGTTTATAGTTTTAATAAATTTTTTCCTTTCAAAGTAAACCTTTGAAGGAACCGTTTATTTGTCACATTGAATACATTTTTGTACCTAATATATTTTATATAACTGATAATTAATTATTTACATTAATACTCTTAACATAAGTAATAACAAATAATCAATTTAAAGTACTATAAATTACAACTTTAAAAAAAAAAAAAAATTTAGGTTACTGATAGGTATAAATAAGTTTCAGAAGTATATTACACATTTGTTTCCTACAAAAGTATGTGGCAGTGCTTTTTTTCTATTATACCCGATTGATTAGTACCTAAACTTATATACTCTAAACATATTACCAACTTTTCGAATCCCAAGCTATTTATGAATTTAATGAAATTAATACTGAGGAAAGCCACGTGAAAAAGATTTGTGATATTTTTGAATTATAATTATTCAAATATAGTTAAATAGTGTTTAATAATTTGCTGCCTTTATTTTTGTTTTAACTATTCAAGTTTCGAAACAGAAAAGAATAAAGAAGGGATTTAGAATCAAATTTTAAAAGAAAAAAAATCAGTGTAAACAGTAGAAAATAAAAAAGATGAAGTGTAGTTTTAATTGAGAGTTATTAGTCTTGAATGGAATCTTAATCTAGGAACTTGCAATGCATCCCAGGCTCAGTAATCCGATTTTATGGATTACAAGCTTTGTAAGGAACAGATTATTGAAACATTGTTTTCAAATCACAAACTACAACATCCTTAAAGGCTATTTCTTCTATCCAAGGTATGTAGTTGGAGACCCTGGTGTACACTCCTGGGGAGTCCGGAAGACCGCATGTGTTCCCATAGGAGGTTATTCCAATCTGAGTCTTGAGGCAATTGTAGTCGAGTCCAGTAATCAGCGGACCTCCGGAATCACCCTTAAAAAGTCGAAAAGAAAATCCGGATCAATTATCCATTTCGTCTGTTATTTACGAAGTGTAAACTATAATATAAAAATTATAGTTAACATGCTGTATCCTGGGCACCTATATAGGTTACTGATAACCTCTATGCTATTGCTACTCACTGTACAGGCGTCCTTGCTTCCGTCAGGAACTCCTGCGCAGATCATGAGGTCAGGCTGAAGACCTAACGGAGTCTTAGGAGTGTTCGTGTTGAAGATGAGCCTCCTGCATTCAGTCTCGTTGTACATGTCTACTTCTCCTTCGAGGAGCTTATCGCTTGTAGGTTCAGCTGTGAACATTATAATTACAAGACATCACACAGCATTGACAACAGATTGGATGAAAATACTTTTCAATATCTGAAAACTACGCCATGTTTCTGTTCACCAGCTTAAATAATTATCTTACAACAGAAATATATTTGAACTTACCAAAACCTGTCCTTCCCCAGCCTGTGAAATTCGCTTTGTTCTGTCTTATATCTCTATATATTTCGAGGCAGACGGGCATTACATAACCGTTGAAAATAACATCACTGTCCATTTTGAAGAGTGCGATGTCATGGTAGACTTGAGCTTCTGAATATTGTGGATATACGAGTATTTCAGCGATTCTCTTGTCAACTGGTTTTGCGTCGTCTTGAGAGGTACTGATGTCCAAATCTCCTAATCTTGCCCATTTGGCAGGCCCCCTGTAATCAAGTAGCATATTTAAATATTTTCGACTTAATAAGCAATTGTTTAAAAATATTAAATGAACAATTATAGTACACTGATGATCGGACTATCGCTACTGAGAATCAAAGAATCATGTCTATGATTGGAAAGATCTGCATGTGAAGTAGAAATACTAAGTGTAATACCAGTTATATCTGTACCGAGGCTGAAGCCAATGGAATTACTATAGCGAGGGAACACCTTTAAAGGTGCAAATAAGTTCGTATACTTTGGGAGTCAAGTAGACCGTATCAATGATCTGCTCCAAGAAATAACAAGGGCGTAGTGGCCAAGAGATGTCTTTTTGTTCTTTGCAGATATATAAGAAACCAAAAGAAGGATATAAAAAATCCTTAAACGTCCGGTACTGACGTACGGTTCGGAGTGCTGGACCTTCACGAAAAGTGTTGGACAAAGTAGACTGGAATGGAGACTACGGAACAAGCACGAGCTAGGCCGGGTATATAAAGAAATCAATATACTCCGGACGATACGATAAAGATTGGTTGGTTGACTTACTAGCAGATCTATGGAAAAAGCAGAGTTGGCAGGTAACAACGTGGTGAATAGACGGAGTCTACGGTGATGCAAGTTGGCTCCTGGGAGTCAGGGACTGGTAAATGGTAGCTAAAACAAGAGAGGGCTGAAGGATTACTGCGTACTATGTTGGAGGAGACCAGGCCCCCCACAAGGGTTACAGCGCTACGTAGGTAAATAGGTTAAATTATTATAATATTTATATAAATAACATATTTTATTTTAGAAACTAACAATGCCCTTTTCACTTAATATATGGCGACTTGGGTTCAAGGCTAGTGAAAAACTGTAAAGATCCATGGATTGTGGCCGGTCAGCAGACGCTCGAGGACCAGTTTTCCTTTCCCCGAACCAGATCCGAACATACAGGTACATTTTGGGTAAAAACATTGAAATCTGCTTTTAATGGTAAGATTTCAAGATTTTTTAAATAATCATTTATACATTTTTTTGTTAATTGCAATGTCGCAGTATATCGTCGCTGTCAAAGCAATACAGCCTAAGTACGCTTAGGGAGATTTTACAGGAGAGAGAAAAAAAACCAAGCCGACTGTAGACTTGGCAATTTATAATCTATTTTTTATCTATAGAATTTCGGAACTATTACTAAAAAGATTGAAAAGAAATATCAAAAAATCATACTCTGTCATTTTGCTGACCTTAATACGTCCGTTACCGTTACTAACTCATTTTCACCAATAGTTGTAGATACGCGGTATTGTTTTGACAGCGACGATATGCAAGTAGGTCATCTAAGGGTTTTAAATTGCTTAATATATTCCCTCGGATTTCGATCGTTTTGGCAATGAACTCTAGAAAAAGGATATAAGCTATTGCGGAGTTGCAATGTGAATCGGCGACATGCTTTAACTTTAACTGATGATGCTTTTTTTTTATATAACTCATTGATTTTATTTTTAGTGAAGCATACAATAGAACATATGTCAAAGTTTTAATTGTATTTAAACCAAACATAATAAAATTTATGTTTTCCACGTTTATCATCATATACAAAGTAAATACGCCTTCAGCATATATCATTGAATATAAATCGAATTACAGCTCATGGAATAATAATAAACCAAACAACTAACTTACAAACCACGAGGTAGAGCACAATGCGCCGCACTCAAAACATATCTTGGTGAAATGAGAGATCCACCACATCCCCAGCTCACCTCAGTCACATCACAATTCTTATCTTCTCCGCAGAAACCAATCAATGCCTGCACAATTATTAACATAATGTATCAATTTTATATATAATAAAATGGAATAAATGAGGGCTTATAGATTTTTCAAGAGTGTACAAAAGGTTCTCGAACTACATATCCAGGGAATATGTATATATTCATTTATTGATATAATACATTATACAGAAATATACTATGATAGACAGTGCTACGAAAGATGAATACAGTTGGTTTTGTGACCGTTTTACATACAATTATTTGAACAGCCCAACTCGTAAAGTTTAAAATATGGACATTTTTCGGAGTTTTTAATATAGACTAAATGAAAAGCCATTTTATGTTGCCTTAAAAAAACTTTAGGTATCTGTTCCGCAGGTTGTCGCTTCGGTTTGTGTTACAAATTTTAACTGTTTATTCGTTTCATTTTTAATATTTTCCAAAAATACAAGTTATCGTGAACTGTAGAATGGAAAAGGGAATGTAATAATGGGTAGATTTCGGTGATGATTTCATCAAGACTTAGAAGTTTCAACATTTCGTAGTACAGATGATATATGTTTGTTGAAACGTTCATTTCTAGATGATATGATTACCAAAGTATACACGATTCTCATAGTTAATTTCTCTTTTCCATACTAAAGCTCATGATAACTTGTATGTTCGGAGAATATTAAATGAGAAACGAATGAAAAGTTAAAACTTGTTTTGATGCAACTCGAATCGACAACCTGCGGAATAATTACCAAATTTTATGCTATTTTTTATATTAATTTGTAAAGTATAATATTATATTAATGTAAAATAGCTTTTGATTTGATGTACGAAAAATAAACTTTACCATATAGGGATGTCCCCTTGGTCGAACCTCTGTAGCACCAACACCGGTTGTCTGGAAAAAAACAATTTAAAATTAGTATTTCTTATGTTCGGAATGAAAAAAAATATCGAAGAAATCGAATGTGTCACAAGGTTAAAAGTTTTTTATTTAGTTTTATACGGATCCTTTAAAACCAAATAAATCAGGTGATCGTGATCATGCAACGTAGTCGTGCAAGAGAAAAACTGTCTTGATTAATGGCAGTAATCATTAGTAATCTAAGTAACAGTTATTACTACATTTCCTAATAATATAAAATATAGCAATATAAATAAAAAAATAAATAATGAATTGTAAAATTTAAACTTTTTAAAACCCTTACCACAAATGGTCCGCAGTCATCTTCACCCTGTAACATTACAAACATAAACTTCAGACATTATTAACTGCAATTCGTGAATATATGGCTTATGTTTTATGCGAAATACATTACATTCCATTTATTTTAATAATGCAATAATATTAATACTGATAGTAAGTTAAATGGAAAACATAATAGAAACAGAAGAGGATCAAGACTATTTTTAATAGAATAGTGTGAGTAAAATCGTACGTACACCTTTGGGTGGCATGAACGCATCCATCACAATCGGGTTTCTGGGGTCATTTTCTCGGCGACAAATATATCTCAGTTCATCGCACACTGCAATTGGATAAAAAGGAAAATATACTCTTCAATAGCTAGAAATATATTTCAAAAAAATATTATTTTTTTTGTCCTTTTAAAATAAAAAATAGTTGTTTAGCATAGAAAATCTTTAAATGGGCGGAATTGAAGTAAAATAGACACTCGTGTATTGCCGATACCCGTGAAACCTTTCTCTTATCTCGTGTAACCTCTTCTTATCACTCGTCTCATTTCAGTTTTTTGTGTGTGCGTTATTATATTGTTTTCTGTAGTTTGTTTTTAAAGAGTTTTCGTTAATTAAAATGTTTGTATTGTTTATTAAATTTAATTTTTTTTATCTTAATCCTTTTGTTGTTGCCTATTTGAAATGAACAGAATAACTCATTGGGAATAGCCATCTTTAAATGAAGAATCTGTGGAATACTTCCAGAAGTTCGGAATAATTCCCAAGATGAAATTATGTGAAAAGGTCATCTAATGGATTTTTGACAAGGACATAAATAGAGATGTTTTCATCGAATGTGCTCGGAATACATTTGTATAAGAGAGGGGCGTGGCTGGGGGGGGGGGTCTAGAATTACCATTTTATTATTACATTTTGTATATTTCAATTTCCATTTATATGGATAAGAAAGTGGGTGTTATCAGTATCAGGATCAGTGTTCAGGTTATAAACAATGGCGGATAACTATCCTTGGGTACCGGCTAATGCACAAATACCGTAAAATAATATAAGAATATATTTATATCAGTATGAAGGATATTAAAACAGCTGTTACCTTTGAGTGCCTTGAGACCTGGTGAGAGCTTTGGTGTTTCCACCTGCTTGTGAGGGCAGCATATTATTGGCACTTTCTCCTTTCCTCTGAATGAGCAGATCGGAGGTTGGTTGTTCTTGAAGTCTCCGGCTGTCGTGCACTTGGAAAGTAATCTGCAGGTACCAATACCTCCGCCAAGTGCATTACAGGCGTCTCCTGTGAAATATTTGAAAAATAGGATAAAGAAAAAGGAAAAACCAAAGTAAGGGTACTATAAAAGAACACTCTGCAACCTTCAGAAGTCTCTCATAAAGTCAGCAGATTGCCAATAAACTTTCCTTTGTACGTTCCTTGTAAAGTAAAAGATAATGAAATCATATTTGCATATGAGTTACGCATTTCCAGTTGGTAAAAAAAGGAAACTAAAGAGTAGAGTGAAGATCATTCCACCACTTCATTTTCTAGTTTCTCTCATCTTTCAGAATAGTAAAGGCAGGATATATAGCTGTCAGATTATAGTGATAATTATTTCTATTATATCACCCCCCCCCCCAATTTTCAAGTTACCCACTATTTTCAGAAATACTAGTCAATTTTACTATAGACTTATCCAAGTTTCGCCAATTCAGTAATGATTACAACGTTATGGATATGTGTATGTTTAACTGCTAGATCACAATCGGTATACTGCATAAACAAAGCTTTGAACCTCTTAAATGTCGTTACTCAACTGCTATGTATCGTACCGGGTGGAATCATAAAAATAAATATTTTTATGCATAAAGAGCAAATTTGCAAGAAATAGGTCGCTCAGGTAGAATGGCTTGCTCACATGGTCAAGGTGGGCGAAGAAATACCATAGGCGGGGGTCTAAGACTCCATCTTTGAAAAAAGGACTCTGAGAAGATCCCGAAGAGGAAGGAGCGAAGACGCGGAAGACGGAACCCGACGAACAATGATGGCGCAGGAGTATATATATCAAGTAGCCTTCTGCTTGGTTTTTCTGGCCCGATATATATTATGTTTTTATTTCTGTTCATGTTTGTTATTCTAAAGGCACTTATGCCCAGAATAAAGTTATTTTTCTATTCTATCCGGAGGCGGCCAGGCCGAAGATCTACCCATAGACGTAATCTACTTCTGTTTCACAGATATGTTGTATTTGAAGTCCTGTATATATTTTATGGCAATCCTCTATTACATCTGAATCATTATGCCTACTTCTCTATGTATATATTAAACCGTCAATTTTATTTAAAATTGTATTATTGAAGCATATTTATTATAATTCTTTTTGGTGCTTAACCCAGACGCACTACATATTTATGAATAATATGTTGATGGTTTAAATAATTAGTAAATTGGAAACCACACAACAGACCTCTGGAAAATAATCCAAATAAGAATAAAGTTAGGAATTTTGAAGAAATAATAATTTGAGTAATCATCTTAAATGATTACTCTGGCATCCCAAAATCAATTTGAATATTTAAAATATATTTAAGCATATAAAACATAGCAGAACAAAGAGGCCACAGTTTCCACAATCCAAGTATTAGCAGGTTGTACGGAAATTATCATATTATAGAACAAGATAACAACAGTTGAAATATAAGCTGAGCAGTAATAAGCAGTTACACGTATGATACATTCATCAATAAACCAAGAAGAAATAGGAAGAAAAGTACTATTTATAAAAGAATAAATACAGAAAAAAAATTTTAGTCGTCGATGAAAAAGATTATAAATTGCATATCCTTATATAAATCAAATAACAAACCCAATCAAGTTAGATTTATTAGACTTGTCTAAAATGCATAACGTTTCAGAGTAAATTTATTACTACGTTTACCATCAATCTTAAATTTGATAGCAATCTCAAATGACTGAGTTTTGTGAATTGCCTCAAATATGTTTCTCTTCAAGCAATCCCTCTCATTCTGGATCACTCTAACCTTGCGGAATCAAAGAGGTGATTAAAAACGTCAGAATGTTTTGCTAATCCAGAGTTATTAGTGCTTTTTTTGTGGTGATTTTAGGGAGTTATACCAACTTATAACCTTCAAATAATTCAGTTTATTTCTTTTTTTCCCACCCTTGCAAACTATAGATTAAGCGTAGTGATCGGAAAGATTTGTGCTTTTCAAATTTCAACGAATATACACAGTCTGACCATGCTAACTTCAGTTTTCTAGTTTCGTCGTGACACATATATGTGGCTTCAATCGTTCTTTCGTATCTTGCAAAACTCAAAAACTTAACCCTGGGGAAGTTCAAATTTTGTATTTGGCACATCTATATCTTTACCAACCTTTTTGGATACTAAATAATCACCAGACGCTATTACTTATTTAACTTAAAAGTTATAATAAATTTTCATTAAAAGCTATATAAAGTAAAATGCAAAAGTTCTAAAAAACCTGTATTGCTATGAGCATGTTGTTGGTTTAATACTTCGTACAGAATAAGCCAATGGCTCGCATAAGTAGGTGATTTGGCCATGATCATCCCCCAATTAATTTTTATAAAGACTGGGTGGGCATTAGGAGGGTCTTCAGATCCAAAATAGTTGGATTACGGCTATTAGTATAATAAAAAATTTATCAGCTAAAGATGATCTCAAACTCGGGACATGGATCTCAGGAACTACCTCATATTCAGTTAATAACACTTATATTGCACATTATAAGATATATTACCTGCATCACTACAACCCATTAAGGGTCTTGAGCTCAATACATGGTTTAGGCTATACTGGTTTTATACAATGATTGCGCAGGGAATTTCGGACGAATATCAGGCTCAACCTCATAGTTTTTCTCTCGATTAAGGATATCAACTTTATACAGGACTGGGTGGGCCCCAGGAAGCTCTGTAGATAACATCGGATTAGTAGCTGAATACAAAAATTATCAGCTATAGCTCAAACTCGGGACATGTATCTCAGAAACTTGACGATCTGTAACACTGAGGTATCTCGCTTCCTCAAATTTGGTAAATAATATTTATATTATATATGATAGTATAAGATACAATAATATAATTATGGATATACTACCCTTCAGCTAAACTTCGTGAGCTGTGATAAACTGAAAGCTTGGGACAGATTTAAGCGTAGTTTTGTTTTATTAATTTAAGACTTTAGCGATAATAAAGTGACACCTTGTTAGTCAGAATTGCGTTTGTGTATGTCAGAATTGTGATTTTTAAAACCATTCCGTTAACTCTCTTATCATGCAACGGGAGACATATAGAATGGTTCTAAAAACCATCTATAGACATTATTTATTTAGTAATGTTATACATTATTTTTTATTAGTTTCTTGATGATAGTCAATGCGGTACAAGCAAATATTTATTTTGAATTGGTTTAGGATTACTTTTTGAACTACCAAATTATAATTGGATAGGAATCCTGATGTCAGCATTAAATTATTATAAATAATAATGATAATTTTTTCGATTACCGTCAGCATTAGTATTTGGTAATACGCTTGACAAGTAATCTTTAGGAGGATAATTTTTGATAAGAAGAATGTGGTCTACATTTTCCTTTCGAGAAATAATGTCGAATGATATTAATCTTGTAATCATCTGTGTATTCGAAAACACATCAACACATCGAGAATTTGAAATTCCTTCTGGTCGAATGCCTTCGTAATCATTAGCCTATGAAATGGACAAATCAACACCCATCAATCGCATAATGATAACATCTATTTTTATCCCTGAGGACGATTTTGTTTACTCGAAAGGAACACTGCAAAGAGTCGCCCATTCCTGTTCCTACATTAGCTTTAACGGTACAGGAGGCGAAAACTGGTTTTCTTTAAGGCAATGACTTATTTTAATAGAAACTAGAGCGAATGAAAAGTAACAACCAAAGTTTGAGAAATCCTTGAACAAAAACTTTGGAGTCTTATAAAAAAAGATTAAATAGATATAATTTCAGCATCATGACAAGAAAGACGATTAGCAATGATGTTTGATTAATTTGGTACAATTAAAACAATTTAGTGGAAACCGCATTGGAAATTGCAGTAGTTAAATTCTACCAAGTCATTTCAATAATTGTTAGACCAAGTAAAGATTGAATACAGAATATATCCAGATATAATCTATTATAGAGATCTTTAATAGATTATAGAGTAATAAATCTATTAAAGAGTTTTATAACTACCTAATCTCAGTTTTACTCTTAAAAGGAGTATATTATTACTTGGCGATTAAATCGAGAGGAATCTTCCCCATTTTTCCTCATTGAGGAATTTTTCCTCACTGAAAATTTTGCTAATGTTAATTGGTGAATAAATTATTGTTTACCCGTTTAACAGAAAAATGCAATAATTTCTCTTCAAGAGTTATCTGGTGAGATCATTCTTTTCTTTTCATATTATATTTCACAGATATATATAGTTTGCATATATTAAATAAAGTTTGCGCGATTTTGAATTTACATCCTTGAGATATTAGCGCTATTTGACCACTAAGAACATAGTACGATTCTTTGGTCAGAAAAAAGTTAATTAATCTTAAAACTGGAAGCCTTGAAAATAATCACTCCCACTTCCGCAACAAATCGTGCAGTTCCCTTCCATTCCGGAAGCCAATGAACTTCTAACAATGACCTCTCGGTTGTAGATTCATAGAGTTCACTCAATTTCAATTATTAATGTGTGTAGGTCAATTCAAATATAAAGTCTATTAACTATATTTATCTACGGCTCATCCAATTCGACCCGAAGATGGTGAGAAATACAGGAATATTGTCAAATGATTTGGTTTATACTTTACCAAATCCTACTTAAACATCTAATTAATCTGAAATCATTTAATCACACTTTAAATATACGATTTAATTTATGCTCTCCTCACTGAGGCTTTTTTTTTGGCCAAGAAAACAATTCTTCGGCCACATTGTATCAAGACAGATTAAATTCCACCTATATATGTCCCTTATTTGTCCCGCTCTGTTCTAAAGATTGGAAACTGTGACTCTGGCAAAAGCAAATGAAGATGATCTCCTTTTCTTGGAAAGAAAGATCCTCCGAAGAATATTTGTTTGAGTGTTTGTTTGGGGTTTGGAGAAGACAGACTAACCCAGAAGTATACCGGGTATTTACATTAGATAGATTACATTAGATTTTTAAATGAGGCAGATTGTGATGGACAGGGATCTAAGAAAATAGCGAAGAAAATGCTTATAGAGGGACTTCATTGGATCAGGAAATGAGGCAGGACTAAGCTGAATTGGACTGACGGAGTTGTGACTGGCTCGAGGGACATCCTTAGCGTCAGGAATTGGAGGACAGGCTCACAGAGGTCAGGACCCTTCATAAGGTTGTTGCGCCACAATAATAATAACAATAATATATTATACTTTATAGACAATTTAATATTTATAGAATCATTAAGATGAAATAATCAATCTGTAAACAGACGCATCTTTTAATGGTAATAATTTTAAAAACTAAATAATCCAATTATGGATCCATGATAACTGAGGTCACTAGGTATTTTATAGGCATGTTTATTGGGTACTGTCACTGCATATTAAAATGCAACATTACAACAAAATAAAAAAAACATGGCTTTTATAAACTCTTCGGCTTTGAAACAAATCCATATTATAATCATATATATGTATGCTTCAACTGAATGGTATAATATAAACATGTGTATAAGGCTGTGATTATTTTAAAATAAACATATAAAACTGACTAAAAACTAAGTAGTCTGTGCATTATTTACTGGACATTCTTATTTCTGTAGTCACACATCATGCTGGAACTAGTTGTAGATTTTAGTGTATGAACAAAGATATTATTGTATAGCACAAGAGACAAAGATACAAAAACACTATTACATACCATCTTCCAGCTGTAGTATATTGGCAGTCACCGAAGAGGATCCCAAGAGACCTATCACGAGGATCAACATCTTGGAGACTGTTCGTCCTTAATCCCCACCATTCCGACTCGGACTGGTTCTCTGCTGTAGGATACCGTCGGGGAAAACACTGTGATAAATTTATTATTCATGTGCTTCAGTTCAAAGAAGTGAATTCAACGACACGTGTTCCCAATAGTTTAATAATCATGATATAAATAGTTCTGTGGAGATAAGACTTTCCGTGCAAATAAAAGGTTTTTATTCTCAGGCCTCTTTCAATGACTTCGCATGCCTGGTGAATATATATTTGGCTTTTTGGCCTCGGTAAAACTTTTTCTCTCCTAATACCATCGTAAGTAACGAAATAAATTAAATCAAAAGGATACTTCTGAAATTCGAGATAAATATTTAAAAATATACAAAAAATTGTTTAGAATTAATCATATTTTTTGTCACTATCAACAGTTAAATTTTCAATAAGTTGCAATAAATTTATAAATTCATAAATAATATAATTTTCTTATGTCCCGGCCTAGCCTAAACAGTGGGACCAAGCCTCGCAGGCTCGTTTCACACTTATACGGTTTGGTTCGGACAAGTGTGAAACGGTATGCTTTCGGTACATAACAGACAACTGATAGAACCGAAAGCCCCCTCGACACGAATCGGTTTCGTTGGGTATCTATTCGGGTCCAAGGTTCACAAAAACAATTGATTGTTCACACACATTCGGTTTAGTTTCGGTTCTGTTACATTTTCGGTAAGCAAAAATATTATTTCATTTTCTCATTTTAAATTTGGTTGTTTAATTACGAATATTTTGACGACTCCAAAAAAATGATATCGGTACGTAGGTATTGAACATTCCATTTCCGTTTAACGTAGTGAAGCTCATTAAGATTTTGAAATCAAACCTGATACTAACCGAATTTGTGTGAAGAGTTTTCATTCGATCTCGTTACGATCTCAGGGTGGCATCCCATGTTATTATTTGAATATTATTCAGAGCAAACGATCTAAACTTTCCGTGAGATGATTGTTTGATGAGTGAAGCCAATGTAGCCGTGTAGTGGCCGAATTAATCGCTTGGAACATAAGTGACAATAATACGTATTTATTCCCGGGAAAACTGAAGGCCCTTTTAAGTAGCACGAAGGTGAAAAAGGCACCAGGCCAGGAAGGGATTCTGTGCATTGAGGACGATTATACCTCAAAGGCGTTTTGATTTCCGGATTCTATTAAGATTAAGTCTATCATTTTCAGCCTTCCATGGTGTTTTTCATTAATTGTACAGGGATAGAATGTACAATTTAGTCTTCCTTTAGTAAAATATTTACTATACGGGCATTCGAAAGGTTAATGCTTGAACGGCCCTGTCATTAATGCACTTGTGATGTCGTAATCCTATAAAGCTAAAACTTAAACCTTGACTTTAAACTGTTAATCTTAAACGAGGGGAATGCGATGATTTAGTGAAGCCCTAAAGCTCTATTCCGTAAGTTCAAATGGCTCTAATGATTATAATTAATCATTATAATGTATGTGAGTCTATTATAATTAATGCATAATGTATATGAGTCTATTATAATTAATTGGGAGCTTAGAATGTTTGTCTGGTAAATGTTGTAGTAGCCTGAAACGGCGAGCTGTTTCTTGTCGTTTCAGTCTGGTATGAGGATTCCAAGTTAAGCGTTTGTCAAGGTTTAGTCCCAAGTACCGGAACTGTTCTATAGGAGTCAGTGGGATGTCATTAAACGATACAGGAGGACAGGAAGTCGTCATCACTTCAACATCAATTGAAAAAATGTAAAATATCCATTATAATTATATATTTTTCAGTTTTAACTTTTCATTAGTATTTATTATATTGCCATTGTATATATAAAACAAATTTAACACATTCTCTTATACTGAAAAAATATCTTTTGGTTAACAATCTGGTACATCCTTAAAAGCTATATCTTCTATCCAGGATATGTAGTTGGAGACCCTGGTGTACACTCCTGGAGAGTCCGGAAGCCCGCAGGTATTCCCATATGAGACTACTCCAACCTGGGTCTTGACGCAGCTGAATTGATTCTTAGTGACCAAAGGGCCTCCAGAATCGCCCTAGAAAAATATACTTGATAATGTTATTTGGCTAAGGATTATAGTGAGATTGATTCTCACATTTCGGCAGGTAAATTTATGTCATTATGTTATTGGTATGTATTTAATGGTAATATGTTGTTGGTACTCACTGTACAGGCGTCCTTGCTTCCGTCAGGAACTCCTGCGCACATCATGAGGTCAGCCTGAAGTCCCAGTGGAGTCTTGGGAGTGTTCGAGTTGAACATGAGCCTCCTGCATTCAGTATCGTTGTAGAATTCTATCTCTGCTTCGAGGAGCTTATTGCTTGTAGCTTCATCTGTCAAGTTGATAATGTCAAAGTGTTATTAAAGGATTATTATTAAAGGAGATATTTGAAGTGGGCACAACACATACACACAAAAAACACATTTTATACCCATAGAGTTGTACTATTGGGGATATATAAACCTTTATTCCGTGTTTCTAAAAATAACATGAATCTACAATAACGGACTTTTGCCTGCAGTGTTACTAAATTTTAACTCAATTTGTTTTACCTGTAAGTCATTAGGCAGGCTGGAAATATTTCGGAGTTAAATCAGAACTTACCTAGGGTGCTGGCTTTGCCCATAAAGATCGGATTGTGGAAATACAGCGGCTAGCCTAAATAAGCTCTCTTATAAATACCGCATAACCCAAAGACGATGCTGTCACATGGCGAGTTGATTGGGACCTCAAAGGCTACTCACACATTTTTGTTAATAACAAAACTGGTTTATATAATGTGCACATTGGGTCCATTTTCATGCCTAGCTAACTACTCTCATTACGTGTGATGAACAACTCTGAGACTTCGTGGGGTTGTCAGTTTCTCGACCAGATATTTCCTGTCCTCAGCCATCTAGATATATTTCACGGCGTGCCGTGAACAGCCAGTTTGTTTGCAAAGAAGAGTAAAAAGGAAATAAGGAAGAGCAGTCGATCGGGAAATAGTGTATCCTCACTATTTATATTTTTAAACGCAATCATTACATGAGTATGAGTCTCAAGCTAAAACTTACCAAAAGCAGTCCTTCCCCAGCCCGTGAAGTTGCCCGTCTTCACATCTATATTTCTGTCGAGTTGAAGGCAGATCGGGTATAGGTAACCACTGAATATAACAATACGATCCAATTTGAAGAGTGCAATGTCATGGTAGACCTGAGCAGCTGAATATTTCGGATGAACGGATATTTCAACAATTCTCCTGTTTTCTACGTTTTCGTCGTCTTCAGAGGAACTGAGGTCCAAGGCTGATAATTTGGCCCATTTGGCAGGTCCTCTAAAATGAAACCAATTCATAATAAATGTGCCGGAATTTATATGTATACATAAAAAGAAACTTTACTTTATTAATGGGTTCAACGAAAAAGTATGTATATCGAGATTAAACCCACCAAAGCACAAAATAATTTTCAGCGTTACCATTAAGTAAGACTTGAAAAAACAGCAAACTATGCTTTTCAAGAAATATTACGGTTATATTATTTTAGATTATGATTTTTACTGTTTCATTAAAATATAATCGGGTATGAGCTCATAATACAAACTTACAATCCAAATGGATAGGCGCAGTGAGCCGCGCTCAAAATGTATTTATCAGTTATAAGAGATCCACCACATCCCCACGAAACGTCTTTCACTTCACAACTCTTATTCTCTTCTCCACAAAAACCAATCGCAGCCTGCATAATTAAAGCATTTTGTATGAATCAAAATTAATATGATAATGGTCTACAGAAGTGTAAGTGCAAATGGGAAGTATATCTAGCCAGCTAACAAGCATAACGTCTACAATGCTTGCACATTACATTGAGCAATCAAGGCGAGCAAAACAACAGTGCACTCCAAAGATTTTATATATAAAGATATATTTAACATAAATAAGTTGCTTAATAAACCAACCCCAAGCCTTACCATATAGGGCGTACGTGCTACAGAGGGAACTGGTGTACCACCAACTGCGCTCCACTAAAACAGAGTCTGAATTTAAAATTAAATATTCGTAACATGTTATAGCTTTATATGTTATAGCTTTTAGATATAAAATATAAGTATTTTTGAAGTTAACTAATGTGGTAAATAGGAGATGATCGAATCCTCTACTTCTCGACAACAGGTTAATGCAGTACCACGATGAAGTTTTGAACAAGAATACTTGGAGTCACATTACAACATAAATAGGACCCAAAATTGCATAAAAATATGAAAATTACTAGAACTCATGAGAGTTTATCGTTCCATTGAAAAATCTAGAATTTATGTATTTATACTAAACTCAACATCTAAGGGAGTATCATCAAAGGAGTAATTTAGTATTCCGGTGGTCAACAAATGTGAGACGGGTTTCAAGATTCGTTTATTTCAACTGTTCACTAATACGAGCGTGGTTTTATCATGAATAGTAATTTGCTACGGTCAAGAGCTATAATTTATAATATTGTAAATAACTGTAATGATATAATTAAATTTTTTTTTCTTTATAAGATATTTCTTATATACTGGGCTAACTTCTTGATCTATATAATTCATCACTGTAAAATTAATAAAAGTACACTAAAATACAATAATAAAACAATTTGTCAAAAATAACCAATAACAATAAGCATAGATACCTTGAGGTCAAACAAATTAAAAAATCAATTATATATAGAATCCTGGCAGTCAACTATCTTCCATGGTCAAATATACCATATGCATTACATTAAAAACCAAACTTTGATCTCTGTAATACTAGATCAAATTAAATTCTTTTATAAATATAAATATATTAACAAATGTACTCCAAAAAGGACTACATAACTCCTTTTTATGTTTAATTTATTTTGATCTAGTATTACAGAGATCAAAGTTTGGTTTTTAATGTAATGCATATGGTAGATTTGACCATGGAAGAAAGTTGACTGCCAGGATTCTATATATAATTGATTTTTTAATTTGTTTGACCTCAAGGTATCTATGCTTATTGTTATTGGTTATTTTTGACAAATTGTTTTATTATTGTATTTTAGTGTACTTTTATTAATTTTACAGTGATGAATTGACTTGTAAATTTTTAAGGGATGTTGTGAAGAACAACTAAAATTGAAAATGACGAATAAATGTCGAAACGTCTTTTAATCCTTTGTTAATTTTTTAACAAAAATTGTTTGACTGGAAATAGTTTATTTTTTCTTCATTGTTGATATAATTAAATTGGAGTTTATTATTTATTAGTAAATAAATAATAAACAATCAACAAATTGATTACAACAGGTTTTATAAATTAGAATAAAATTAAAACCTTACCATATGAACTGCGCCGCAGTGTTTCTGGAACTGTATAAACAAACAGTTAATTTTTAACCAAACTTAATGGAAATGAATTGAAAAATAATTTTACTATGGGATCAGGTCCTTAAAGTAATAACATAATGTATATGTGTATGTATATATATATATATATATATATATATATATATATATATATATATATGGCCAATTAAATCATATGGTTTTTATATAAGCACTAAAAAGTATAAAATAATATATAAATAGCGCATACAAAAATTAAATATATATAAAATAACCTATAGAAGAAAATTACCAATAAGTCATTAGATAATTCTGATGGATATGAGTTATAATTATAACTGTTAAGTGAATATCTGTTTGGGAATTGAGGAGATGCTGGAAAAACATGGGCTGGAATGAGGATATGGAAGAAGCATGGCGGCTATTAGGCTGGAGTGAGTCCCACACTATGGTGGAGCGGACGAGAAAAGGACGCTTGAATATTTTGACTCTTTGAAAACGAGTGTAAAAGTCGGAAAAGCGAAATCATGTTTCCTTGTGTGAGAATTTGAATCATTAAAGAATACAGATGAATGAGGAAGATTATAATGACATGAGCTTAATAAAGCTTTCCTAGCATTTAACTTCAGACTGTACTGGTTAGTCGAGCCACAAAGAACGTACCAATAACTCAGAGGGAGAAAAGGATAAACAGATTGGCGTAGATAAATAGAGTCTTCGGCGTACATGTAGTGGGAATAGTGACGGAACGAATTAGAAAGAGCCCAGTGCAATTTGACGGGAACTCCATGAACTCCTGTGGAGTTGGAGTATGATGGCATTAGTAAGGAAAATAGGTTGGTGGATGAAATGTCTGAGAAATAAAAGTTATTATAGTTGAATGATGTTATTAAACAAAAGTCGGAAGAAGCAGTTTCTGAATTGATACAGGAGGTAGGCAAGAAATATGAGTTTATTTCATCTGCTGAAGACGGAAAAACTACGGGGGAAGGGGTTTAACAAAGAGAGAGTTTGTGAAGCAGTTGCCATTTGGATTTAGGTTAAGGCGCAGCAGAAAGGGCTTCATGGGAGTAATTCGATTTCGCTTGCCTCATTGTAATTTTGTTCGAATAGCGGAGAGCCCTAAACACTTTGTACTAACAAGTTAGTATTACACGTCTAAAGCTTCTGAGGGCTGCATCGCGCTTCCTCTGCAGTTTTTATATGTTTTGACACATCTAGGGATCTGGCCGTCAACGGAAGGTTAAGGTTTTCGAGGGGATTAGGTATAAAGGGTACTAATAAGATTGGAAATTAGTGTGTACGCCAAGGAATCATTAGTAGCACTTTTCCCTCCAATTCAGGGTTTCAAGAGAAGTTGAGATGCTTGGGGCGGATCTAAGTTGATTATGGTTTTAGGGAGGATCTTCAGAGCTTGGATATTGTATGCAATTTGGATTATGTCGGCACAGGCATAAAGAAGATAGAAACGGGGGAGGCATAAAGAAGATAGCTTTTCATTTTTCATGTATCCATTTCATACCCAGCCGAACCTCCCAATTAAGACTTACATCGTCATCATTGTTTGGAATATCTTTAAGAACACTGCAATGTCGTACGTGTGCACCGTCCATTACACCAGAAAGACAAATGGGACAATAATCGGATTCTGCAATACCCATTCTGTGCAGATATGCCTGGAGGTAATCATGGCTTGTGATGAGTCTGAATCTCGCAACAGCTTCGCCACTCGGAAGATTTCGGGGGAGCCTCTCATGTGCAAGGCGCTCCCATTTTTTCCATCTGCTAGCGTTGTATAGTACAACAAGTGTCTGATCGAAGGTTGTAATGGGTGGAAGAAAATGGAACAATCGACAAATGTAGAGAGTGGGAGAGACTTACTGGGTATAGGCTGTCATTGGATTCAGTAAGGATTGTTTTGAAATAGCCAGCAATTAAGATATGGTTATTAAGGGGAGTATAATTAAAGAGAATAGACTTAAAGGTAGAATCAAAATACATCAAAGGAGGGCGAGGGTGTACTACATGCAGGAGAGGGTGTACAATTCAGGAAATTTCCTGCAAACTGCCGTCAGATCATCTAGTCATCAAAGCAGTTATACGTTCAACATATAATTATTCGAGATATTTTATGAAATATTAATATTCACGGAGACATGGAATAGAACTATTGTAAACTCATTAGTACCTCTTCACCGATCATCACAATATTGCTCACAGATATTCCCACCGTCATTCCCAGGTTCACACCCTTCGTTTCATAAGTTTCGCATACAGTTTTCAGTTGATGGCACACTACAATATAAAATACAAATACATAAACAAACGCATATTTGGCATGTAAGTACGAAAGGCTGGTGTATGGACTTATTCATGTATATATATTTCCCTGTATTGAATTTAAAGAGGGAGAGTAACATGGAGTTCAGAACTGATTTTTATGATATTGACAAGACTCGGACTCTAATATAATCCTAATAATCTTATTTATTAATTATATAAATGCTGTATTATAATATTTTTATTTGTAAGTAAAACATTATAAAAGAGTGCCGCAATCAGTGAGTCTATAAGTAAGAAAATATAATAAAGCTTTATATGTTGAAGTGCTAGAAACTTTATTGCAATTTTATGTTGTGATAAAAATGAAATTACCCAACTGCACTTTGCGACCTGGCTGGCCCTTCGGTATACGGACCTTATCGGGACAACATATGATCGGTTCTCTACTCCTTCCCGTGAAGCTGCAGATCGGAGGGTGCTTGTTCCTGTAATCTCCGATGGTGTCACACTTGGAAAGTAAGCCGCAAGTGCCTTGCCCTCCACCCAGAGCCGTGCATTTTTCTCCTGCCAGCAAATTAAAACAAATATATATATTATGATAATTATCACATGGGTATACGCAATGATGGATTAGATAAAAAAAACGAATAAATTACGGATGCTAATCGATGCTTTTTTATTCATCCGCAATAATGTGGGTGTTATAAATAAGGGAAAACCTGGTCTTGGTAAAAGGGGTGGTCTTGGCAAGAACAGAAACAATCTTTAACTAGAAAAACTCATAAAAATACCAATACAAGTAGAATTTTTATTATAATTTAGTTAGAACGCATTGGTGCACTTGCGGAAAACTAACCGATTATTCTAAGAACTCTAGTAACATATATATATTTTTTTTAAAAATTTATTGATATGTTTCAATTTGCAAATGACTAATGATGAATCCAAATTTTATCCAATCAATAGAGTTCTGTTTAATTTTGTGTTAGTTAAAAAATTGGAATATATTTGGAACTGTTTTTGTGTTTTTAGTTTCCTTCAAATCTCACCGATAATTTTATTATAAAAACATATTAACCTGGCAAAAATTGGTGTAATATATGGTTATTATTATGCAATATGATGATAATAAACCAAAAAAAAGAGAGAGATTGTTAAAAATGATTTCTAATATAATACAATTTTTCTTTCTAGATAAAATCATGTTTTTCTCAACCCACCTAACAGAGGCTGGATAGGCCTCAAGCAGGGTTTCCAGATCCCGCGGGTTCTGTCCCCGGCTGTTATGACAAATTATATTAAATATCTGCCACTGCCGGATTTGAACCTAGGATCCTCACCAAAAATGAAACATTAAAGATGTGAAAAAAACACAAACCTGAAGATTAATATTACCATTTTCAATCCAACCTATATATATATATATATATATATATATATATATATATACTGATTTCTACTTATCTTGAATGTTATGGAAAATATATATTCTGAATCTTGAGCAAAAGCATTTAATAGCCAATAGAAATTTAAGAACTGACTAGAACTCAAGAATCAGAATATATATATATATATATAGAGAGAGAGAGAGAGAGAGAAAGAGGGAGAATATAATAGAATAGAAAAATAATTTTATTCTGGGATTAAGTCCCTTTAGAATAACCAGAATGCTATAATACAAATAGTAAAGTGTTTATTAAGTTACGAAAAAGTAAATATAAAGTACGAATCCTGACAGGATATTTAGCAATTAAAGAGAATAAATAAAAATTAATACATTACTGAAATAAATAATTGTAACAAACAACACAAGAACCGTAAGAAAAACAGAAGATAAAAAACCGTATGAAAAACTGAAAGAAAAAGTCATCTAGTAACCTTCCCTATGATTCAGTACTTCCATTTGAGCCTTAGAGGTGGTGGGATGTGCGTTTTTTGGGTGCATTATTCATGTATTGCTTTGCTGTTATTCTCTTTCTGCCCTGAGGATGCCTGAATAGGCGAAATATTGGACAGGTATTTTCAATTTCCTGTTTTAGTTTAGAGACTTAAGGTTTTTAGTTGGAATTTTTCCACTAATGTATTAACATGTGTTTAATGTCTCTGTTGACCTTTCCCTTTTTCGAGGATAAATAAATTAATAACAACTGTCAGATGCATGAGCTTGCATAAATAATTTCTTTACATGATGTATATCTTCTTAAAAAAGAAAACAAAAACGACAAAAGAACAAACATACAACAGAAATATATCCCGACTCTACACTACGATTTTCTTGCTGAATATTGCGAATGGTGTATAATAGCTATATAAATAGTTACAAATAATCACAGATATGATTTTAGAGACCTTGCCGTAGCTCCAGTATGCTGGCAGACACCGAGGCCAAGCCCAAGAAGCCGATGAGGCAGAGGATCATGTCGGTACTGCGGAGCCTCTAGCCCCCACTCTATCGTCCGGGGCCGGTTTTTCCTTTACATGTCGGGAAACGAAATGGGTGAGCAAGTTGTTTATGAATAAGTGCCGTTCTAAGAAGAATGTAAAATACAATATAGACTTAATCATGTTCAGAACTTAAGAACATTAGGGCACAATTAAAGTGATTAATCTCAGTTTGGGTTTCGATCGCGGGGTATTTATTTTTCTTACATATCCAAGTAGATTTCCCGCTTTTGACCAGGAAGAGGAATTCAGGGGTTTAAGGAAGTTCAGAGAAGTACAAATTAATGGCAACTTTTTTTTTTTTATGGAGAAGAGTTTTATAATTTGATTTACATATTTATATTTCTTCTTAATCAGATTGAATGATAAAAACATACACCAACACATTTTTAACCTCATGTGAATCATACTACTGCTTGGGGGAGCGTCCTCTGAGGATGATTGCCGGAATTTCTACTAGATGGACTCGCTGATCAACGATGTGAGTGGCCCTCAGGCTAGTTGTACTGCGCAGTCCGTTTCTAGCTGTTGAACAATCTCTTCACGTGTTGTCTAGACCTTTCGTAGTCCCTTCTTGGCAGTCAAACGGCTACTGTAAGTGGCTATCGTCGTGATCTGTAGTTCTTTCCAATTAGTTCAGCGATATATATTGAAAATATTTCCCCGTTTTTAGCCACGTTTGGCTTTATGAGTGGAAACAGGATGGTCTCATCCTTAAGCACGAATAGAAAAATTTCGTAAAATGTTAATAATTTTGTAGAACGTCTCTAGTCTCAACTCCACAACCTCAAGGACATCTACATCGTCAGCTCCACCACCTCAGGGACAATCGCAGTCTTAACTCCTAAAACCACAATTGAGGATGACACAATAGAGAAAACCCTATAAGAAGTGTAAGCTTCCAGAGTCATAATAATAAGCTTCCTCATATTTCATACTAATATCTCCAACTCTAAAGGTGATAACTTCAAACATGACACCTTGGGGTAACAATCATTCATAACTCCTCATTTTTCTCCATTAAATATATAATTCGTAAACTTTCCTACTGAAACCAATCTGGACAGACGCCTTAAAAATATGTTTTAAATTGAAAAAAAGGCACTCATTCCCAAATCACAAATACTTATGGCCAAAAGTTTTGGGAAAATAAAGTAACCACACATAACATCTGCACAAAATTCCCACTCACTAGGAGTTTTAAATTATCAAGTAAGCACTTATGTATCTGTCAACGCCGACACCTTCAAAGAGAATTAATTTGTTTTGCATATACATGTATAAATAATTTGATTTGTTCAATTAATTTAGTTTATTTTAAAAAATATTTTTTTCCCTCTCTTTTGTTATTTTAAATTTATTTTGTATTGTTACGACCAGTTATCCTTCAGATTTTGCTTCATTATATGGTCGGCCTGGGCACTCGTATGTTATCGCATCAAGTCAGTCAGTTACGAGAGCTAGTGAAGTGTGGTCAGGAGGAAGTAGTCGCTCCGTATTGCTCAGTAAAATCGTTGCTTCCTTTCTGACCCTCTTCACGGCTCACTTTAGCACGATGCTACCTACATTTATTCACACCTTTGTACCATGTACTATAAGGGGGCACACAAGGGCGAGAAGAGGACACACTTCACTAGCGCTTGCTCCACAATATGTAGCCATAATCATTTTAATTTGTATATTTGCAATATTAATAAAATATAAAATTTCACGTTTTTCTTTAAAAATCAATGTTCTTATTTCACAAATACCCTAACCTGCTGCCTCCGGCCAAATCATTTTTTCTTCGACGGTCCGTGCTCAACCTTTCAATCTGCGAAAGGCAGACAGCCGCCACAGTATCCTTTGATATAAGTAACTTAAGATTATGTAGTAATCATACTGTATTTAATAACTAAAATACTTGCAGCAAAGCAAGATTGTATTCAGCAATTCCCAAGAATTTATACTCATAATCCTAATTTTGAATATATCCAAAAAATTAATCAACCATTTAAATGATGACCATTGATGACACAGATTAATTCTTAAATAAATAATTCATTAATTTCTCTCTTCTACCCTAAGGTGCTGGGATATTGACATAATGTAACAAAAACTTACCAAAAAAAAACCCTGCAATAAGTAATCAGAACGGAACAACGTCAGGATCTCGCTAGACCTGTCCGCAACAGATTTCCATCTGTTCGGAAATTTGCACAACATTCTTAAGACCAATATTTTTTAAAACTATCCTCAAGTCAAAAACGCATTTTCAGACTTTAATCCTCACAAAACATTGAATTTTTCAGTTCTGGGATTGAAAATTGGATAAAATATTGGAAAAAACGAACAGAAATGAAGGATAAATATTTTGAATAAAATTGTTTTGTTGTTGATTTCATTTAGTTGTTTCATTGATTGATTCATCATTCCTCAGTTGATCGGCAGATGATTATTTTCTATCATCATCTAGAGGAGATACTATATTTCAGACGTTGGAACGTACCATATGGAGGTTGAGGTCCTCCCACTGGTGCCTTGGGCGGGATATCTCTAACTTTTTCTAATTCAGAGCTAAACCTCAACGCAAGCTAACTCGGTACGGGGAATCCATTTATAATTATAATTATAATTTATAAAACATTGAGAATTTTCTCAAGATATTTTGTGAAATATGAATATTATAAATACACATGGAGACATGGAATAGAACTATGGAAAACTGGTAAGTACCTTGATAGATTTTCTTAGAGAGCTTCCAGATAAATCCATTCTAGCTCCCATATTCGCATTCTTCGCTCCAAAACTACTGCATATAAATTCTAATTTTCTGCATTCTAGAAAAGAAAACACAGGTTAAAAAACCATACATACATAAATATTTGACAGTTAAAAAGATAAATTATTTATAGTCTGATTTATTGATTAACTATTGTATCATAATATTTGAAATGGAAAGAAAAACATTACGTAAATAGTCCAAAAGTTGTAGTCTATCATCAAGATATTATAGTCAAGCTTTATATGCTGAAGCGCTGCAGATGTTATCAATATTATATTATATTAAATTGGCAATAAAGTTTTACCCAACTGGACTTTGCGACCTGGCTTCCCTATCGGTATATGCACATCATACATCATAACCTTTCTCTGTTCTGCCGCTGTGTTTTCCAGGGATGGACCCTCGACGCCAACATATGATCGGCTCTTTACTCGTTTCCTTGAAGTTGCAGATCGGAGGCTGCTTGGTGTTGAAATCTTTGACTGTCTCACACTCGCAAAGTGCCTCGCCCTCCGCTAAGTGCTGAGCATTCTTCTCCTGTAAAGAATTCGAAGTCAGAAAACCTCAGACATTTCTGTAAAATATAATAAGGATATCAGCTATAAGTTTTCGTCCCTGTGGATAGATTAAAAAACGAGTCAATTACGAATGCCAACAGATTAACTAAAATGTGCTGCACATTGTCTTCTTTGGTGTAATTTTTATTTTGGTGGGTGTCTTTGTAAATTGAATCTGAGTTTCCTTTATAGTCTTACGAACATCCTCAGTCTCAATCCATCACCTCAAGAACAGCCACAGTCTCAACTATCACTTCAAGGACATCCAAGGCTTAATTTATCACCACAAGAAAAGCCCCATCTCAACGCTATAGTCTCGAGAATATCCGCATCTTCTTAATCTTCCAACCAAAGGAAAGCCATATCTCAACTTCATAATATCAATAATATCCCCATCTTCTTAAACCTTCAACCCAAGGAAAGCCACATCTCAACTCCATAGTCTCAAGAATATTCGCATCTTTTTAATCATTCAACTCAAAGAAAGTCACATTCTCAACTTGATCATCGCAATAACCGCCACATCTTCAACTATATAACCGCAAACAATCACACCCCCAACTTCACCACCCTAAGTACAACAATATCCACAACTATATCACCTCAAGACATCCACAGACTCGATCCATCACCTCAAGGACAGCCACATTCTGAAATCCATCTTCCCAAGAACATCCGCAGTTTCAATACATAACCTCAAGAACTGCAGCGTCCTCAAGACCATCAATTCATGTAGATACGAATTACCCCCGATCCATTACCTAAAGAACATCCGAAGTAACAATCCATCATCTCAAGGAAAGTCATATCCTGAACTCCATCACCTCAAGAACATGGGAGTCCTCAATCCACCACCTCACAGGACCAGAAGCAAATAAACACGAAGCTGGCGTTAAGAATCCTCCCCTAAGGACTGTTAGAGCGATGTTGCAGATGGCTGTTATTGATATATACCAGCACCTGACGAAGACATTGACTTATTAACCGAACAAATGGTACAGGAGCAGTTATCGTTAGGTGCAGACAATAATAAATCCACTAACCTTACATATCTGCAACCTCATCAGTGCTCAGCACAGGGGGTGATGATGACATACGGGGGTAATGATGACAGTGGATCAACTTTGTTCCTTGTGGATGTATTGTAATTTTGAGGATCACTACGCACTACAATGAAATTATTACCAGAAGGGGCAGGACGAATACAGCATAATTAATCGCTAAGAGCATAAGTGACAATAATACGTATTTATTCCCGGAAAAACTGAAGGCCCTTTTAAGCAGCACGGAGGTGAACAAGGCACCAGGCCAGGGCGGGATACTGACAATATTTTAAAAGAGGGAACCTCACCTCATTAACCTCTACAATTCTTAATGAGGATAAACAAAAGTTAAAGATCGTTCAAAAATTTAGTAATTAAAAAATTGGTTTAATACTATCTCTAATAACAACCTAATAACATTTACTATCTCTTGATCACAAATACATTTTTTAGCTAAAGAATAACCCTTCATGCAGGGCTAGTAGAGAGTAGTAGAAGTTGTACCACATTTCTTCTCTTCTGTATTGAATTAATCAAGTTTTACATAGATCGACAATATCAATGCTTCTAAGGTGTGAACTTTTTAAGAGACCCTTTTCATTCGAAACTGCTGTTAGTTTTTTCACTAAAAAAGGAAAAGAAGAAATGATACTAAAATTTTCGGAGGAATCCAAATAATGAATAAGGAATGACTTTTACCTTCACCATCTATTATTTGCAGATGACCAAGTCATCAGAGCCCAGGATAAAGAAGACGCAGAATATATGTGTACGAAACTAATAGAAGAATATAATAGGTGGGGGATGAAAATGAACTTTGAAAAGACAGAATATTAGGACACGGAGGAGGGTGGACCATTCGAGGTAAACGGGGTACAGAATGCACCCAACATTAAATATTTAGGATCTATCCTTCAAAAAGATGGAACGTCTGAAGGGGTTATAGTCCGAAGAACCAGAGAAGGAAGGAAAGCTATTGCCATGGTCAATTCTGTACTTTGGAGGATGTAGGATGAGAGTAATACCATCCTAAAAACTACAAACAAAAAAAGATTTTCCATGCTATTATAATGGCTATAATGTTATATGGGTGTGAAGCATGTAAATTGGGAAAAGGAAGCCAAGAGAAACAACTAGTTGCGGAAAAAGATTTCCGGAAGAAGGGCAGCCGGAATTTCTAGACATGAAAGGATTCCCAATTCAGTAGTGCGAGAGATAATGGGTGCTCAGAATACCATACTCGAAAAAATCAAAATAAAGAGATTGGAGTGGTTTGGACACCTCATTAAGATGGATAATAATAGAATACCCAAAATGACAATGAACTGGTGACCTGAAGGAAGAAGAAGAAGAGGACAACCGAGAACTTCTTGGATGAACCAGGTCCAGGAAGACATGGTAGGATATGGCCTTAATGACGTGGACGCATTTTACAGGAAAACCTGGAAAAAAATATTACTCTAATATTTGGTTGGAGAAAACCTCAACTTTGGGGAAACTCTTTCTCTCTCTCAAAAAAAAAAAATCTAAATAAATATTTCCTGAATAGAAATGTTGCACAAGGGGCGTTTAGTTAGTGCTTTGTTAGTAATAACTATTTAAAAGCAAACTTAATGATATTATTGATGCACAAAGACCTTCATGAGTTACACATTTAACTATAGTAAATGGGTACTACATGAGTTGAACCTGAGAGAAGTATCCGATAAAATATAAATAATAGATGAGGAACATGGTTCGTAGCGCCAGGTTGGTAGTAGTGTAGTTTATTGTAGTGTGTTAGTATAGTGTCGTCTGAACGGAAAACTATTTTCCGTTTTCATTTCATTAAAATTCTCTTATATTGACATTCAATTAAAATTATTGATTTTTAAGAACAATTATACCTTGACGCAAATTTATTGCATTACATTTATATATTTGTTTGAAGTTTGCATTGTAATTACAATTAAAATTACCTGAAATTCAAATTATATCAACATTTTCTAAAATTCTGGTCGATTATTGAAAGATTTAACTTTTTTAGAGCCCAGTAGACATTGAAGTTGCAATTACCATTCAAAATTACAAGGGGTAAAAAAAGATAAAAACCTGTACCACTAAAACCCATGAAGGGTCTTCAGTACGTGATAGAGACTGTCTCTAGGACAACATTTGTGCAGAGAATCACTTCGACCTGCCCAAGATCACGCTCAACCACCAGGTATACCCGCCTTATAGAGGCTTATTGAGGTGAGCCCAAGGAGAGTCTCCAGATCCCGCAGGGGCCACACCCGGTTAAATAAATTATCTACCACAACCTGATTTGAACCCGGAAACTTCGGCAACCCAGCGCTTTACCACTGAGCTACTTTGCTCCATATTAATTGTAATTATGTTGTCTGAACTGTGAAATGAATTGATTTGCGTTTTTGCAACTTGTTCCCAGGTTTTCTTTCTGAAATTCTTCTGTTCCATTTTAGACCTTTACTGCTGGTTATTCTTCTAGATCTTCTCTGTAACACCACAGTGATTCTTAATAATCAAACTGCCATATTTTTGTAAACTAGAGGTGTTTTTGCTTATAGTAATACTATTATTTAAATATGAAAGCTCACTCGAAGAAAATACATAGTACAAAATATATGAATATTATAATGATTCTGGTATAATTATTTCTCAAGAGACTTGAGTCACTGAATAAAATTATTTAAACATTCGCTAATTCCCAATGTTACATTATGTTATACCGTTTTTAATCGGTTTATTCCTGTCCAAAAATAAAACTAAATGGCTAAGTAAGCCGCTAATGCTGAGGCAGAAAGTGTTCCCGCCGAGAGGATTATGGAATGGACCTAATTAACCTCCTGTGGGTTGGGTTTGGGATTTCACCCACACCCACACCCACACACCCGCACCCACATGATAAAGCCTTTATGAATTCACTTTCATTACCGTACCTCAAAAACAGTAGATTTCCTCTTTCAAGCTTTACTAATTCGCATAAAAAACCTACTTCGATAAACACAGGAAAAATAATTATACTTATATATTTTTATTTATTTTTTCTATGTAAATCTCTCATCATCATCATCACAAGGCGCTACGGTCCATGGAAAACCCTCCATGATCAGCTTTCCCAAACATCTTAATCTTGCTTTTTTAATACAAGAAACTATATCAGGTTCTCCATATAGGTCCTTAAGTCCCTATATATTTTATCTCATACTTGAGTTATGTCACTTTGGTTCGTTTATGACAAACTGTAAATTATGACTCAGGGGTACTTTTTACCTCCGCAGGTACCTCCTAAGTGGTCCCTACATTTGAAAAACACAGACCAAAATTTAACAAGAAATAAAAAATAAGCTCCTGGGCACAGCGGAAATTCTTGAAATACTTCGATGTTTTAGGGTGAACAATAAGTTTTTTTAAGCCTATTCATTTTTGTGATGCCAAGAGTGATTATTTATGGTAATTACTCAACTTAATATTTGCAAAAAAGAAAGGCAATATATGTCAAATTATAATGTAATTAATTTACCTTTATTCAGTTAATTTTTTATTTATAATGTCAAAACACGTTATATATATAGGTTGGTCTCCTGAACGTTAGAATTAAAAATGATTGATACGTTTTTAATCATAAAGGGGCTTTACCCAAAACGTTGAAACATTTGTTTTTGGTTTTTATTTGTAGTTGTTTTTGAAGAATTTGAGTAGTTATGTGTGACAGAGCCGGGGGGTATAACAAACTGCTATATGTGGCACTATTTGGAATGCTAGTTGTATCTAAATAAATAGATTAAGGCCGCTAAAGTGTCTCTTAGGATCGGTATGTTTTAATCATTTTTAATTATGTAGACTGTCATATATCGACAGCGAAAAACCACCCTTTTCTTTGTTTGTACTCGTAGGTAGGTTTATAATTTATCTTGTTACTATCTTCAGCACACAATAAATATAATATTACTTATTTATTATTATTTAATAAACAAATCCTGCTCAGTCAACCACGTCAACCTTTGGAGAAGAGAGCCTTTTATTCATTAATGATAAAGAATTACTATATCTTAAGTATAACAATCTCAGGGTGGCATCCCATTTTATTATTTAATATTATTCAGATCAATGGATCTAACTTTTCCTTGAGGTCATTGCTTGGGCGGTGAAGCCAATAAAGCAGAACTTATGTTGATAATTTTTCAGCCTATGATAACTGTTACTATAATAATACCTCAGAAAAGTGTTGTATCTCTTATTTCATAAATAGGCGAAACAAACACAAACAATTTATATTTGGTGTTGGTTCTTTACGAACCCACCGTTTCCTGATCCCTTGGTTTTCCAGCTGCTCTGACAATGACGTATCCTCCGACTCGCCACCTTTCTGTCAGGACGACCTCATCATCAGTTGCAACAAGAGATGGAAGTTCGTGGGGGGGGGGGATGCATGGCCGGTCGCGTGTATACATTAGCCACTCTGATTTCCCCCGAGGCTCCGCCAATCAGAACCCGCCCTTGCTAATACCGGGTCGTCCTCGTCGGAATCTCTGTCTTGATTAGTTTGCGTTGTCGATGGCGGGCATCTTCTGCTGCATCTGCTCTTTACCTCTTCAGGACCTTAGGGTGATTCGTCGTTAGTTTATTCATATATTATATCTATGCTAAACGTAGATTACGTTTGTAACTAGACCGAACAAAAATGTGAATAGGCAGTCATGAGGACTGCCAAAAGGAGGGAAAACTCGAAACTTTGGAATATTAATATTAGTCTGATTTTCACATATATTTACAAACTCCGAACAATAGTTATATACATTTTCAAATAGTTTGTTAATCTAAACATATAATGGGATGCACTAGCTCAATACAAAATATCAATAATTTTGTTGGAATTTTTCCACTAATGTATTATCAATAATTTAATTGAAATAATTATTAGTATACAGTTATTATTACTTATATCTTGCATTTGTATTTACTTAGATATTAATGTAACTAAATGTAACTTTATATTAATTTTTAGCATTATAATCTTCGTTAAATTCAAAAAGAATTTGCATTATTATCCTCGTTACCTTGTTAGTTGAATTTGGTATTCAAGTAATACCAGTGGGTAGTTTTTCTACCTGCCTTTATCTCATCCCATCATATACCGTTCATTATAGTTACTTGGTGTATTATTATTATAAAGTTGTAAATTTCAATAAATAAAAAAACTTACACAATACTTAGGCCGTTGTTTGTACTTTCAATCATCTCATAAAACAAGACTTTCAACTATGACACTTAAAATCGTTTAGGGGAAATGACAAATTCAGTTAATTATTGATGTTTGGAGTAATCATTGCACAACAATTATCCAACCATTTAGTTAAATATTATTATTAAAGCAAATCGTAAAACTCATGCACAGGCTGCTACGCGTCGCCAGTTTCGAGCATGTGAGCACGGTGCAGACGCGAAACCCTTAGTTTTTCCTCTACCAAAAGTCACTATAGAAGTTTCCACTTAAAAAAAAACTTGTACCACTGCAACATATGAGGAGTCTTGGATTTAGTACATGGTAGAGATTGTAATGTTTGTTTTTCTCTCTGCACATTCGTCGTGCAGAAAAGTGATTTGTCCTAAGTCACGCTCAAGCGCCAGGTTTTTCTCTTAATTTAGGGTACCGATTCAATCTACTCTTAATAGACCCAACTTGTCATGAAAAAATATATAGTAATAATTGTCGGATAGACTAGATTCCACTACAGTTGACGTCTGCATAGGGAATTATCAAAATTAATATTTGAAAGTGAGTGTAATATAAAAACTTACACCTCGTAATTTGGCCCTTAAAGTTGTAAACTAAGAGTTTAGTGCTGATAGTTTTTTTTTTTTAGAAAAAATAAAATCTATTTTTATTCTTCTGTAGAACCCTCCTTGGATTCGTCAAACCTTAAGCACTGATTAATATATATAATTATTAATATATATATATAATATAAATAATTGATATATTGGTCACATTTTTTGAAAGCGAATTTTAAGAAAGTAAAAAAAAAATTGCCATAAAAATATTATTATGGTTCCAATAATCATCGTTTCAGTTTTTCGCTTCAAAAAGCAAATGCTTAGAAAACGGCATGATTTTTTAATAAAATAAATAAAATGTAATGTTAAATAACTACAACTGGCGATAAATAGGTAATTATGGATAAGGCCTTAAACAGCCCTACCACCATTGGTAAAAAGTTTATTTAAATACACCCCTACGTTTTAAAAAGTTTTTATCTGACTTCTAAATCTTTGTTAACTTGTTATTATAAAATAAAGGCAATATTTGTTTATGTTTACCTATTTACCTAAGCCCTTATGTACATATCTTTATAACGATTTATATTTATTAGATTAGAGTGCTGCCAGTGGGTAGTGCCTCTACATGTCCTTTCATGTATCTAGTTAGTCATATAGCCCTTGTACTAGATGTATATATTACAGTTATACAATTCAATAAAATAATTATAAAAAGAAATATTTATTAGTAAATATTTTGATAATTAAATATATATTCATTGTGATATCGAAATATTGGTTTCAAACTCTGATTAAACTGTTAATAAGTCTTAACTAATTTAACCAGAGAATACTTCTTCGACAGTAGTATTCTCTTGGTACCTTCCGGTTTCCATTTAAATCTATCGCTTAGAAAAATAGATACGGTTATTGTAAATTTAAATAAATGAAATGCAAAAAGCTATAATCTAAAAATATTTTTTATCATTTCTGAGATTTTTAAAAATTTAATAAGAAACTCATCTTTCCTATAAATATTAACTTAAATCGCCAATTTAGTGATTCAATATGCAAATATAAAAAATATTCAGTTAATGAGTATTAAAGTTTAAATATAAAAATACAAAGATAAAGCAAGAAAAAAAATTAATAGATAAAACACCAGACTCATATCCTGTATATTTAATGTCATTACAATGTAAAAAAGGTCAAAACTGTCAATCCAGATTCAGACAACCAGTTGTATTGAGAAGTCTCGGAATTGCACAGGATACACCAATTATTCTCTAAAATATAATCTAGATTTTTTTTTCTCCCTCTCTATCTCTCTCTCTCTCTCGCTCTCCCTGTCCAATGAGTATCCTTTACTGCGCACGTTTGACCCTAAGGAACACTAACTTACATACTAAATTTTCTGATTTATTGATAAAACAATATACTTAACACATAACATTCTTATTGTTATTTTATCTATTCCTTAAAATATTATTAAGAATTTTTTTGGAGGATTCATACTTTCCAATTTAATTTATCAATATATTGGTTCGTATTATAATTTGTTCAGTATCTTTATCTACCGAGTTCACATTTACGTAAGAGAATTTTCCTGTATTATACTCATTTACACAAAAACCTGTTGTCTTCAGTTTCCCAACTGCTTTTAATGATCTACTACACATGATAATGATACTATTAACATAAATTTATTTAATATTAACATTGCTATAATTAAACCATTAGCGTCGTCCGACTGTGATCGCCTTTTGAACTGGCTAAATTCTCACAGCCAATCGGTATTGCGAGTGTTGTATAACCTCTGCGCCGTGTTCATTTAGATGCTGTATCAATAAAAGGCGTATGGAAATCTGGAAGTAAATGTACGTAATACGTTTCGACATATGGCACTTAGCAATTATTAACAAAATAATGGTTCATTGATATTTAACTATTAAATAATGGATACATTTTATTAAAAATATATTAAAGCCAAATAAATAAATATGAAGTACTTTTCCTAATGAAGATAAGATAAGCTGTTAGCCCTAGCTAACACACCAACAAATATATATACTATGTATATATATATATATATATATATATATATATATATATATATATATATATATATATAAAATATAATATAAGTGTGTGTGTTTTTAAATAAATGAATATTTAAGTAAAACTCTCATAATAAATAAAACATTTGGAGACAATAATATTTTTATGAATATATTTTGTGTATATATATATATATACCTACCGTTTAACCAAGTTGATTAAAAGGTAATTCGAGTAATTCAAAACACTTTATTAAAATATTTTTTCATTAAGAGGAAATATAGGAAAAACAAATTCACAGTTCTCTCATGGGGGGGGGGATTAATTAAAATGATTGTACGTATCGTGCCTGTGATATTTTATATTAGGCTATTCCTCGTTTTATGTAAAACTAATATTTATACTTACTAATACTAAAAAAAACAAAAACTGTACCCCTACAACCCGTGAAGTGTCTGGGATTATTACATAGTAGAGACAGTACTGTTTCATGGACAACGTATGTGCAGGGAGGTGATTTGTTCTAGATCTCACATACTAAAACTAAACCATCGTTTAAAATGATTATATAAATAATATGAGACTATAAAACTATAAATATTTTTCCTCTTATTCCTATAGTCTATATTATTTTAATCAGTCTAAATATTACCTCTAAAATGTTTTTTGAAATATATAATATTACAACTTATATTATTAATCCTGTGTTGTTAAATAAGAAGTTATTTAAATAAAATTCTTATAATAAGTAATACATTCGGAGACGATAATATTTTTGTGAATGAGTAGAACTCCAGAATTAAAATGTTTATAAAAAAGAAAAAAATATATTTACAATAATAAGTCATGATAAAAATAATAAATTATTATTACTTAACATTTCTTTACTAATTAAGTTTGATAACGTAATGAAAAACTTAATATAGAATTTCCTTACATAAACTCAATGGCCCTTGTTTCAATAATTTGGTTTGGTATTATTAAGGATTTTTTTTTTAAATCAGATTAAAATATTCATATAAAAAATCTTTGATTCAAGCAAGTCCTTGCTAAGATTTCAGTCACTTTAAATTTAGTTGTACGAAATTGACATTTCAATTGTTTTTATTAATATTATCTTCTTCGAAATAATAAATGACTTTTTACATAATCCACGATTTCATTTGCAATTTCAAAACATGTCTAAAAATATGAATGGAATTGATTCAGTCTTCTCACTTGAAACTAAGGGCATTTTCTTTAATAACTACATATAATCTTGTCCTATCGTTTCAGGTACAAATATACTTAACTATAAGATATAACTAATTTACCTAGTCTATTGTGGCTTCTTAAGAATCATATATAAATATAGCCTCATAAAAAAATGGGCATAAAATTAAGCGGGTGGTTAAGGAACGCATTTGAATTATTTACGACTCAAATGTTTTACCAAAACCGAACAGACCATTAAATAATTATTATAAGTAGAGTATATTTATAAATTAAATTATTTAACAGAATATCGAATTTTAAAATAGTTATTTCATCAATTAAAAATGACTTCCGCTAGGCAGTAACAGTTTACAGTCCCCTGCAAAACATTTGGAATTTCGATTTCGAACTCATGACCTTTCTTCATCCCAGTTTCACCTGACACCTATTGGTCTTGTGTCTTCCAGGTAGCTGCTGGCTGATCAGTGGAATCAGCTCCAGACTATGCCCTCTATCCAGGTTACGTACTCGGACACTCTGGTGTAGACCCCTGGAGAATCCGGAAGTCCGCATTCACTTCCGATGGACGTGATGCCGACTTGTGTTTTGATGCAGCTCTCGTCTGCAATGACGAGCGGTCCGCCGGAATCACCCTGAAGAACAAAAATTAAGAAGTTTTAATTGCTTGTTACAGGTGCAATTTTGATAAATTTAAACAATAATTAACTACTTCTAAATTGCTTGTGTGCGTTAGTGATAAAAGGATTTACTCCAAAAAGAGAATAAACACTTTAAACAAATTACTTTTTTTGCCAAATCGCGCCTCTCTCACATGATCATTAGTATAAGACCAAAAAGAAGCTGAATGAGAGATCTCTTTCATAAAGAGAATACCTGGAAGAGGTGCAGCTGAGTACTATCCTTACCCACAACGGTGATGTAATTGCTAAGTTTGTGATAGGTGCGAATAAGGAACCTTGTGAAAATTAAATTTAAAAGACTGTATGAAATACCTGAATTAATTTAATTTAATTATTGTTATAATATGATTATTAAGATCAGAGAAACAGCCAACGTTCGAAAAGACACGTAACTGTTCGGGTATGGAAAGGGTACTGGCTCCGCCTTGTAGCGGACATAAAAACATATACTCGTATGTTAATCGAATTTTTTAAAAATAAATATAATTACTTAAGAAATTATAAAAATGTCATTTGGCGATCTATCGATTAAATTAAACTAATTAAAATCACTTACGTTACTAACAATAGTGCCTTTCAGCAATTTTATTTAATTATATAAAATGGTCGGTACTTGTATTTAATCTACTTGTGTATTAAATCTACCACCCGAAAAGGCCGTACATTGGCATGCGCAAGCAGTTAGATTTTATAACATTTATATTCCTAACAGTAACAGTTACATTGTTCACAGATTCATTGTTCTTTGTTTCTTCGTGTGTTCTAGAGTTGTTGTTGTATCCTCATTTTGGTTTGTTGCTGATTTGTTGTTTGTTTGATGGTTAGGGGTGGTTAGGGGTGGTTTTTATTTTAAATTGTTGATGATATATTCCATTATTTATATATGTTATATATCCAATATATTATCTATATATGTTATATATTAAATTCTATTATTATTAGTTCTATTGATTTATTTCCATTATTAAAAATACTTAAAAAGGTTATCCAAGGTAACTGTTAGAAATATAACTGTTATAAAACGTTACTGGTTGCGCATTGGCCTTTAGAGGTGGCGCATTTAATAGACAAGTACCAAATGGTCTCTTATTAAATGACATAGGGCATAACAGATTAAATAATTCATCTGCCATAGCTGTATTTAAGCCCGTATCCTACAGCATAGCAGCTGAGCGCTCTACAAACTGAACTACACCGCTCCATTTTCTATAGACGTTTCCTAATAAAATTGAGCGTTTAGAACACAAATAAATCTATAAACTTTTAATAAACATCATGAGGTAGCCTTGACCTAGCTACCACACTATCTCTCCTTATCTTATCTTGGTCGGACTCCAATTTAATTTCCAGTTATTTTATCTTTCAAATGAATCTGGAATGCTCAGGAAGAGTAGTAGCTCTAATCTGTTAGCAAAAAAGTAAACACATCTCCATAGAAACCTAGTCAAAATAATTCACAAACGTCTTCTTCTTCTATTCCTTCCTCCTCAGTGCCTCTCAGCGTGGAGGTGCCTCGATCCGAGCGTTCCATCTGTCTCGGTCTCTCGCCAACGCCTTCACGGAATCCACATATTTTCCTCTTTCTCACCGGTGGGGTTTCCGACCTATTGGTTTAGCACGATCTCAGGCAAATCACCTCCTTGCACAACCGTTGTCTTGGATACAGTACAGTCCCTACTATTACCCTATTACCATTACCCTTCTTCAATTGTGTATACTAGGATAGGTTTTGTTTAATTATTTTTTTGACAGCGATTGAGATATGGCATTACTTATTTTGGTATTATGTACTATGAGTACTGACTCATAACAGTATAGGGGACCCTATACAAAGTTAATGATATAATGTTTTAGATAAAATGACACATCATTCATTCCTACAGGAAGCTCCTTTTTATACCATACGATTCCAGATAAGGTAAGAAGTTTACAATAAATAATACAATAAATTGGAATATTACAGAATCTAGTAATTTATAATTTTATTATAGCGTAGGTGGGAGCGGGGCAGCTCTGTGTTTAGAGCGCTGAGTTGCTGTACAGAAGGCTGTACAAATCTTGCTGTAGCAGATAAGTTATTTAATCCGTCAACATGGCTGTTCCTGTGGACCAGATCTCTTAGACTCTATAAAGAGTATTCTTAGTTGCAGGAAAAGCCTAGCGGTTGAGCGTGATATTGGACAAATAACGTCCCTCCACAACCGTTGTCTTTGGAACGGAACCCAAGACCCTCCATGGGCTTAGCGGCACACATTTGTTTTATTAGTTATGTCAAATATAATTAGTTATGCAGTAAAAGTTATGCACTTATTAGTAAATCAATAGCAATGCTTGAAGTAATTTGTACAACTTCTTCGTTGAGAGGATTCTCAATATTCTTGGAACAGAACAATAATCTAAGCTCGATAAGTTCTCGAACTCAATTAGGGGATTCTTAGAAAACAGCGAAGTAAAAAAAAAAAAGTTTAAAGAACCAGTTAAGTTCTTGAAAAAAATCTCCCTTATTCAATTATAGAAATATAATTTATTTCACTGTATAACCTTGATACAGGATTGTTAAGTCCCAAGCCTCTTGTTGATTCAGTTTAATAAGGAAAACTTTACTATAAAAATATTGCTTTGTTAAGAAAAAAAAAAAAGTAATCAGATTCAATATTGAGTGCGGAAATCAAGTAATTTTTAATGAGTAGTGAGGTAAGAAAAAACTTTTACTTTATGGCTTGTATACAAATATGTGTGAGTATAAATAAAATATATTAATATTTATTCATATTAGAAGACATGATTAATGAAATATCTTGGCATACTGTTTCTTGTTCATTGTCCATGACAAAAGAATTGCCTGATGACGACTTGGTTAGTAAACAGGTAGCAATCGAAAAATCTACAATCCTATTTTGATAAGCCTCCACACTGTCATGCAAAGTACACAAACACTTGGACGTTTTTTAGGATTTGATTCTTTTAAAAAAGTGTTTTTCTCCTTCTTTAAATTATTTCGTTTAGTTACTTTTAGAGTTGTGTCCTATTATAAGACAATGACGTAACTTAAAATTTTGAAAAGAAGATAACTGGAAATATGAAATGAAAGAATTCCGTATTTGTTAACTCTACTTGGTTCCTATGGCTAGGAAATTATAAGGAATATTACTTAGTGATAGAGTAAGTACTATTTACACCCAATGCGATAATATGATAAAATATATTTTAAAAATTTCTAGTTTATAGGAACCTATAGCATAAAGCGTGATCTTATATCAGATGAAGAAACTCTTGGCAACGATATCTAGAATGGACAAAATAGAAAATGAAACGATGGGAAGGAAGAAGGAAGTGGAAAGAACATTCTGGAAAAAAAAAGAATAATAAGGTATGGATATTTCCTAAGGACGGCTGAAGAAAAACCAAGCAAGAGACATAGAGAAGTTTATTTGTGAAATATTGAATAAAGCGAGGTAGAACATGAAAATCTTTGGATAGTGAAGTAGAGGAATCGTTAGAATGATACATGGTTTATCATAGTAATAGGCCATGGATCCAAAAATCTATCCCAGATAGAGTGAAAAAAGTACAGTTATCTCCTTTTTAAATATTTTTTTTTTCCATTTGAATATTTTTTAATATTTTTATTTTAAGTTTTTTTATTTGTATCTCAAGTACTATGGAACTCCAAGCCCTTCTAAGTTTTGTATAACCCCTTAATACTTTTTTTCCTCGCTATTGTAAAAATTATTACTAAAAAAAATTTTCAATAATATGTATATTTATACCAAATTAAACAAGGCGCTGATGACCTATACTATAGGGTTTAAGCCTGAACATTAAAACAGCCAACCAACTTAAACGCCTTTATAGCTATGCTAATCCATGGAACCTATTATGCCCAACACAATGGTTTCAAACCAAGGTCTTACAAACGAAATATTAATAAAAGGATAATGGTTTAAAGTAGAAATAATAAAGGGGCCTGGATTCCTTTGGTCTCCCGATATTCCAATCGGCTGCTAAGGTTGAAGCCTATTAGCTCCTAGCCTATAGGCTCCGATATTTCCTATCGGCGCGCTAGAGGCTACAGTCTGATAAGCATTTTACAATCCCGTTTATTACCGCTCCAATGATTCCATTTCAGAAAATATTGCCGATTAAATTGCTTTTAAACTTTATTTAGTAATTATCCATGTGGATGTGGTACCGTTTAATCCAGCTTTGTAAAAAATAAAGACATTTTTAAATAAAGGGATCATACAAGGAAATAAATAAATATATAGATAAATAAGGTAAATATATAACTGTTTAATAATTTTTTTTTTAAATATACGTTTGTTAATAGTATAATAAATCGTACACGACCTACACGACGTACACGACACCGCCTTATCTTTTCCAAAGTTCTCTCAAGACCCACTAATAATTAATGGAATATATTAATCATATTCACAATTTTTTATTTAAAATTTCATTATGTCATTTATTCTCAGCCCTGAAGGTGGCCTAAAACTTTGTTCGAAACGTAGGGACAATAAAATAAGTCATTCTTATTTTGTGTAAAGCATCCCATGACCATTTTACACTATTCTTATATTAATCGTAATTTATCTTTTTATCCGTGGACATATGGTAGTGCATTAATATTGAACTAAAATTCTAATAAAATGATTTACAAGTGCATGCTTTAAATAGGACGCTAAACATTTTGAAATACATTTATTATATAAAAAAGAATAAATTTATCCTCTTTAGTATCTCCACGTAAACGGAGTAAATGTATTGTGATGTAAACGTATTTTAATTGCATTTTTGTTATAGGATACGTAAATGATTTATTGGCTGATTGAATTAGTCAGGGGTGCAGTCAATAATAACTCAAAATAACCATAACTTATTTTATTGTGCCGACGCCCAGTGTTTCGATTAGTAGGAGCTAGCTGGACAAAATTCATGTTTAAAATTCTAAATTTTTTTTTTTGAATATTGTATACAATTATTCAAAACCTAGAAATCCAATATTTGTTTATACATGGTACACTTCATCTCGTCAGTAATTGAGTCCAAAGTCATGAATCCATAGAAATAAACTAAATCAGTTGTATTCAAACCTTGATTTCAACAGCACAAAATTAAAATGTTACTAATTTTATATGAATCAATTGTTGAATATCAATAATATATGTATGCATTCATAGGTGCTATTTTTTCCAATTAAAAAAATCTTCTGATAATCAAACTGTATCAATTAAAAAAAAAATGCATGCCGGATTTTTTCTCATTTTGAAACTTTCAAGATACGGCAATGACTTGTATCCGGGCTACATTTTTTATATTTCATAGCTGCATCTCTCTCATTAATAATATGATGCATTATACTCGAGTACAACATTACAAAACATTACAGAGGAATCAAAAATAAAAGTGATTTTGGCAAGGAATTCTTCCCAATTTATGATATATCTTATTTAGCATTATTTACCACGAAACAACTTTAATTTTTTTTTAAATTAAAAATTGTTGGATGGATGATACATATTTATATGTAAGGGAGTATGTATATACATAATAAGTATATATATATATATATATATATATATATATATATATACATACTTATTTTTAAAATAATTATAGTTTTTTTCTCTTTAATTTCTTAAATAATTTGTTGTTGTTTTGTTGCCCATAAAACTTGTATATATGTAAATATTAATAGTTTTCTTTCTTTATAATTATTGTTATCGTATTTAAACTTTTTCTTTCATATAATTCGTTATTGCGAGCTAACTCTCACAATACGGCCCACATCTTAGGCCGAAACGTCGGCACAATAAAATAAGTTATGTTTATTTCTTGTTATCATTGACTGTACATCTTGCTAATTCAATCCAGCGTTAGAATTATCCAGTCAACTAGTTTCCACTTCAACTTAGATGATTTAAATTTGCGAAAACTATACGCCATAATGAATTAAAACTTATGAATACAAAATGGTATTTTTGGTTGGCACAAAAAGGGTAAATTGCTCTCCCTTCTAAAGATACGTATAGGGATACGGAAGGTTTACTCTAATTCAGAACTCAGCCACAATAAGGCCTATTGCTATATATAAGTTTCACTGCTGCCAACGTGTCTCAGCCAATTATACTCTCTCCAAAATTAGCTCAGTTGGAAGTGGGAGTTTTATTTATTCTTACGGAATTACCTAGATTATAATATTAATAACGAGACAAACATAATATATATATATAATGTACCTAAATAACACTAAGTTTAACCGTATAAATGAGCTCTTTTCTTTTAATAGGTGGTATTTCGTCCAAAAAAAATGATAACGATACGTCAAGAAAAATGACTCAACCTTTTTATGTAGTTCTAATTGATATAGCTATAATAATAATATTTTTAATGTTAATAATACGTTTAATTAAAGAAGACCTGAGAGGCCTCCGTCGATGACATTGACAACCCATAAAAAAAAGGAAAAGAAAATGATACGTATTTGATCGCTTATCGACTGTGGTTATACCGATTACCCAAGAAATTGTCGTTTAACGTAATTTTGAAAACGAAAAAACAGATTATTCTGTTAAATAATATATCAAGATCTTCAGACTGTTAACAGAATAAACAACATAATTTAATTCGGAGGCTACTAATGTAACACAAGCTATATGTGGATTATTATTATGAATTAACCAAACAGAAATTTGTTTTCACGGTTTAAGTATTATGTACCTACCTATATCAGCCATAATGTATTTTTTTAGAATTGATGGAACATTTAGAAGTAAATTATTTACTGGTAATTAATATTACCTCGCTACACATCAGGTTGATGCAAAGCTTAAAATATGTAATGAGAAATTTTATTAGTTATATTATTATAGACTCAGATTAACCCCTGAGGAAGCTTGCAGTATGACCAGCGAAACGTCTGAAAAGAATTTGACTACATTGATTGAAGAACCACGTGATGAATGGATTAAACGTATTATTTATTCTTCTGGATTCCGGGAATATCCATTCGTAATTATAATTCTAGTTCTGCGTATTTAAAGTATAAATTATGATTCAAACGAATTTTAATTGCTTCGTAACAGCCGCCTGAGATGCCAGATTGTGAAAAATCCGAAGAAAACGCGACCGCCACCATTCTCTATGTTAATTAATTGCTTCCACACAACAATTAACGTCCACTAATTTATTTGGGGTGGAGGAAGAAAGATAAAGTGGTTTTTACACCGGCGCGATGACCTACATCGAGTCTAGTTAATTCATTCCAAGTTCCAGCACCTCTTCCTGATAAGGTTCCATAAACACACTTTCGTATGATTAATTGCATTGAACACGACTGAATGAATTTAGTAAACAAAAAGTGTGAGTATAGAAATTTATTGAAAATTAGAAATACTAATTAAGGATAATTGTATAAGAATAATGTTATTTAAATATAACATATAGGTGTAACCTTAAAAATTTACGGTCGTAATAGGGAAAGGGGAGAATCTAGAATCCGGCATTTGAATGAGCATTTGAATTGTAAAATTACTTCAAATAAACCGATTACGCCACTCTTATGGTGTACGCAAGAATGGAAGACTAGAAGACCCATGACAAGAGGAAGGAAAAATCAAGTCGACAAGGATGCTGCAGAAATGGGTTTGCCTAATTGGAAGGAAATGACAGAAGCAGGGAATGGTGGGAGAATCGCTTGGAGGTGGCCAAGGCACGGGACGGGTTTACTATTGAAGAAAAAAGAAGCAAGGTGTAACTGATATAGAAAAAAACTTGTAGCGAGGCGAGGCGACGAGGACAAATGGCTTAACTACCGGAGCTATTCAAGATTGTTAAAAAACATCTTATACAAACATATGGTAAAAAGTATTTTTATTGATTGTTCTTTTGATGGTGAATAATTTTAATTATACATCGCAAAAATTGTGAGAACACAGGGATATAGGATCGCTGAAGTTAATGGATTTCTCTGACTTGGGTACAACCCTTGGTAGCTCAATGGTTAGATCACTGCACTAGAGATGCAGACGACCCGGGTTCGATTTCCAGCCAAGAAAAATCTTTTCTCTACAAAATAAAAAATAGGTAAAAAAGTATGTTATGTATCAAAACATTTTTTTTCTACAATTCTCTTTGGCCACGTGATGACATCTTACAGACTCATATTCTTTGCGGTAGCAAACACAGAATGGTCCCTCATTGCTATGAACCATGGTTTCTAAGGTACAGTCCATAGTTCCATAACCAGTCCCTTTCAGTCACAAGTTACTTTCACACCGACAGCAATCAATGAACAATCGGTAAAAATTCATATATTATATTTTTTTATTAGAAGGACCAAACCTCCGGACGACTATTTACCTAGAAAACCACACGGCGATTCCCGATTGAAGCACATGATTTTAGTCCTTCCTATGTCAGGACATAGTGAGTTAGCTCCAGTAGGCAGACGGAGCTCATATATCGAGAGGTGGGGGATGCTTAAGAAATCCCAAGAATATAGACACATCTTCAGAATGTTCGATGATCGTATGCCAAATAAACGATGGTATTTTATAAAACCTAAAGCAAAAAGATATGAATGGTCCCAAAGGTATTCCAGAGGACAAATCACGAAAGTGATAAATTTAGACGAATTGTGAAAAACTACTAGAGTTTAAGTTAGGAGAGGAACTCAAAAGACGAAGGGAACCTCTGTCGGAAGGACGGAAGAAGGCATTGAGTGAGTGGTTCGTGAGATACTGGAAGGACATCAAAGCTGGTAGAAGAAAGAACAAGTTCCAGGCACGGAAAATTATATTGCTTGTTTATATAACGTCTCTTTAAGCCGCTATGGCTAATCTGACGGTGCTACAGTAGGAGCTATAAATTTTGCCTATCCAGGTTTAATTAGGATAGGGATTTTAACGAGTACCCTGGGCATCGTATATGCTCAGGACCCGGTTTAACGTCCCTTTCGAAAAGGTATTTTAAAAAATCCTAGTGCTACCTGCCGGGCTACGAACCCACGATCTTGGTCTTAGTAGGTTCTTATCCTAACCAATAGACAACAGGTCGGAATATATAAATATCATTAATAATAATGATACTTATCATTAATTCGCAGTCCATAGAGGCTCAATGCGAGCGCAAAAAAATATAAATATACTATTACATACGTATAGAAATATTATGGTATAGAACTCTTTGGAAATAATAAACCAGTGTAGTTAATAGCAGTGATTTTTTACTTTATCTTATATTTGATGTTAATAATAATTATACCAATAGTTTTAATAATTATATAATTATAACTGTTATAGTTACTATACTAGTTGTTATGGTAATTGTTATAATAACATAAAAATAGAAATTTTACTGGTGAGGTGTAAACCAGGTTAAATAATATTGGCCGTGTAGGGCGAGCTAAAGATACCTTGAAGTTATATCCCAAGTAATTTAGTGGAATAAGACCTGCGCATAAGGCATTAAGGTCTTATCTGTCTTCTGGGAACGATTCCTGCATTTTTAAAATGTTATATAACATGTTTGTTGGCAGTCACCTCACTGCTGTAGGTTGTAACAATTTAACCATTAACTTCTGCTGGTAGGTTAAACCGCCCAAAGTAAAACTTTTGAGGCCTGCATTATCTTTGTAATAAACATTTTTCATTTCTATTATGGTTCATTAATCATTTTATTTATCGAGGCTTGTTTAATATTTACATAACATTTAATTGTATTTAATAACAATAAATAACTGTATAAACACACTTTCTCAACTAATTATTTATGTATGTTAACATTTACTTATTTAATCATATTTTTTGTCTAGGTAATGATGATTCGCACAGCGAAATGAGAACATATTGGATCTTCAGAGATAACACTGAAAATTGAATTTTAATGTAGAGTGCTTTTTTATACTTGGTTTATATTTGGTTTTATCGGTGAATTCTTTTCATGATAATGCACTAACTTGCTTTCCGACTTCCTATTCATAAACTTGGTTAAAATATATACAATGTGACATCAAAAATATATCTGAGCACATCTTGTCCGGATCTTTGAGATGGGCTATTTATTCTATAAACAACTGTTAATCGAACCTCAGGGGTCTGAAGAACCTCCTAGGGCTTATCCAACATCTTTAAAACGATGGCACTCTTACTTACGACATCTTGGCCGTGACCTCTCACCTCCCTACACAACTGTTGACTTAGGAACAGTACACTCCTTAATATATGTAGAACCATTCATAATTTGTGGTTGCACAGCTCATTTGTTTTCTTTTTAATTTTATATCGTTACAAGTGTTTACATACACACATAAGATGTTAATTAAGCGGAAGGGGTACCTGACAGGCGTCCTTTCCGCCGGCGATATCTCCTGCGCAGATCATAGTGGTTGAGTCATAACCTCTTGGCATTTTAGGCCCCGCAAGTTTATTTACCTTCCTTGTGCACAAGCTGTCGTTGAAGATACTCACGTCAACTTCCAACAAGGCGTTGCTTATCTCACTCACTGGAACAATAGGTTTACATTATTATTATTATTATGAATCTTGATAGTATCATTTACAATACTATTGTGCCTATTTTATTTTATTTTAATGAAAAAATTCAACAAACATTATGTTTATGTTTTTAATAGAAAATGATAGGCAGATAAAAAACAAATACCAATGACAATAAATTACCACACTACTGTATACTGAAGGGAATGTGGGTACATATTTTATAGAGGAAATATTTAGTAATAAGTAAGCAAGTGTTTAAATCGTGTAATAGAGCTTAGAAGCTAAGTATAAAAATAAAAATGATTAAAAATAATATGATGAATAAATGAAATGAGTAGAAAAATATATAATAAAATTTTATGTTGCTTTGTACCAATATATTTCCCTGAAATTACAGAAGAAGTGTGTACTCCAATAACCTGTGTATGCCCCTTTCAGTAATTTTCTATCAGAATAGCACGAATGATATAGAGATGATATGATATACGAATGAAACAACATGTCTGCAAACCTTCCACACCAGATTGGTGGTTGTGGGTTCTTTAAGGTTACTCGATCGATACCCGTTGCCTTATCTTTGGAGTCCCTGTATACCAGTTGGTGTCCCTGTATACCAGTTGGTGTCACTGTATACCAGTTGGTGTCCCTGTATACCAGTTGGAGTCCCCGTATACCAGTTGGAGTCCCTGTATACCAGTTGGTGTCCCTGTATACCAGTTGGAGTCCCTGTATACCAGTTGGTGTCCCTGTATACCAGTTGGTGTCCCTGTATACCAGTTGGTGTCCCTGTATACCAGTAGGTGTCCCTGTATACCAGTTATTGTCCCTGATGGACATTCTTCGAATTTGGACATCCAGGTAGCCTGGTTAGTTATGCTATTATTATAAGACTAGTTATGTTCATTTCCAAGGAGTATTTATTTAGGTAGGAGGTGCTGGACTACACACATTTAACGCTTGGAAATATCGGTTCTAGTTACTTCTTACTTGGCTCTATAGAATACCCTATTATTGTTATAATAGTTCAATTCAGAGGTTCATCACCGCAGTGATATACGAACATCCCACACGTAACAACCTTTTGTCCCGAGACACCTTTTGTCAAAATTAGTCATTTAAAAAAACTGAAAAATGAAGCTTATCTATCGTTAGTTGGAAATTATGGACTCACCGAAACCAGTCCTGCCCCATCCGGTGACAGTCGCTAGCGACGAGGGTAAGTTCCTCCTGAAGTGGACGCAGGCCGGATAAACCCAGGAGGTGAAGATGACGTCACTGTCCATCTTGAAGAGGGCGATGTCATGGTAAGAGGACGGTTCCTGGTAGTTAGGGTGCTTCAGCCTCTCCACGATCTCCTTTTCTTGCGGCCTCGCGTCGTCTTCGGTGGTCGAGATGTCCAGTTCTCCCAAGAGTACCCACCTAGCGGCTCCCCTGTAAAGTTGTTCAAGGATTAATGGTTCTATCAGTTTGTCGCGGGTGCGCAACCAATTCTATTGAGTTAACTTTTAATATTAACAAAAAAGACGGATCTGAGAATATATTGCTTTGTTCGAGACTTTTGAGTAATGTAGGAAACAAAATACAGTCAAACATTCACATCTCTTTATCACTATCTAAAAAAGTGTTAAAAAAGTTGTAACGAATGGGTTCATTAGAAGGTAATGGGTTCGAAACAGAAACATATTTATCTAATTTACATCACAAACAAAACAAAAATAATCAGGGTCACTTGTGATTTAGTGGTCAGCACTACCTAACAAATCCAATACCGCAGGTTCACAGTCCGGCAGGTGTCCTTAGGATTTTTTAAAGGGAGTCAAAAATCCTTAGTTATATCATCGTTCAGAAGGGACGTAAATTGGTGGTCCGAAGTTCGTACGGGGTCAGGTCCTTGTTAATGATCCCTGTCTTGATAATACCTGGATAGACGAAATTTATGACTCTCACTGTAGCATCGTCCGATTAGCCATACCAACATGAAATGAATGAACAAAAATAATCATTGGATTTGAATCACTGTTTTTTTTTTTTTACGACAGTGTTACAGTAAGTGAAAGACATCTACAAAAATAAAATATGAGTAATAGGCCCATTGGTGATAGTCTCCATGACATTACAATGACAAACCTTATACAGTCTAAGCACGTAAACTTTTATTTTTCGCGCACTTGAAAGAACATTACTTGGAGAAGAATAGAAAAGCAATAAGAAATGCGAGTGATTGCGCATACATCTTTAAACATTAGTAATGAATGAACCAAGTTTGTTTTCAAGCTGGTAGGTATATTTGCAACTTGATTCAGACTCTGGTGATTTGCTGGTATTGTTTCCTCCTCGATATTATTCCCAGCAAGTTAGCGCCTATTGTATTATCATTGAGTTAATCAACTCTGGAATGAGTGCGGTAAATAGCCAAGTTGAGAGATGTTGTCGCCAAAGTTGTTCCTCTGTCGACTCTGACACTGAAATCGATGACTCGCCGGTTCTTGGATAGTCATCCATCAATTATCTACTACATATTGGCCCCTGTTTTCCATCCCATGGATGGTCGGATGTTACATTACAGATGAGAATTTCACAGAATTTTGACAACTAAACATCATCCATGTTGTGTGGATCTTAAGACCTGATATCCAAAGAGGATGCACGGGCTGGCTCTATTGTTTTATAATAATCAGTTCAGAACAGCCTGACAAATCACAGAATTAATACATCATAAACAAGTCAAAAATGTATATTTTAAATTAGAAATTTAATAATAAAACACAAAACTGGAGAGAGAAAACCCTTGATCAGAAATACCCCAAAGTTGGATAAAACTAAAAAACGATATATAGATTTTATATAAAATAACGTTAATATATAATAATAAAATGTTGTTCAACGTGAAGAAGAATAACACAGGCCAACGATGAAAAAACTTTTGTACTGAAAATACCTTATTGCTATAGTTTTTATGGTGCTGAATCGAGATATGATATTAAAAAAGCTGTATCACCCACAATTTCTTCACATTTTATAGTTAAATTTATTAAATTAAGCAATTTTTAAAGAATTGAACAGCTTTAATATTTAAAATAAATAACTGAAAAACTAGGTCTGATGGTGTGGATGAAGTTGGTAGCACTGCTGAAACACATTTGCTGGCCAAAAAAGGTTGATGGCCAGAAAAATGATGTTTGATGTTAACTTTGAATCCACAATGACCTTAAATGAGAAAGAAGCATGGGTATCATCCAAGCAAGTCGTTACAAAGTTCTTGGGAAATGAAAAAGACCTAGAGTATGTTTCTATTGTAGCTAACATGTTACAGAAGTTAAAAAAGTTAGGATGTTTGATGAGCCTGAAAGTTCACTTTTTGGACAGCCATCTTGATTACTTCCCGGACAATTTGGGAGACGTTAGTGAGGAGCATGGTGAGCGTTTTCACCAGGACGTTAAAGTGATGGAAAAAAGCTACCAGCCTCTCTGGAACACCACCAGATTCAGCACATAAAAATCTAGAAATATCAAAAAAAAAAAAAAATACTTAAAGATCGTATTTCCCAACATAAATATTCCATTTCATCCAATAACCCAACCGCATCCAAACTCTCTGATCATGCCCTATCTTTAAACCACATTTTCAACTTCGATAATACGTCTATCCTAGCTTCCGTTCCCAACTATGAAAAACGCATTCTCTCGGAAACCATCCACATCAATTTAGACTCCTCCACCGTCAACCTTAAGTCCGACTCACATCACCTATCCTCTATTTATTCCCAAATTTTTAATTTACTAAAAACACCATAATTTTCAAAAACATATTATTTCTCTCCGTTTACGGTCAGTATCTTTCTATTTTTTCTTTTTTAGTCTTTTTATTTCTTTACTGCCCTTTTTCATTACTTTAATTTTTATTTTTTTATTTATTTTTCACATGATTTACGCGTCCCCATATTCCCCATAGTGCCCTTTCCCTACTTTTTTATTGTTTTTTATTTTTTTATAGTTTTTTATTTTTATTTTTATTTTATTTATTTTTTTTTTTTTTGCATTTTTATCGTTGAATCGTTACTTTGATCTTTGACCGTCAGAGATCGCGGTCATCGCTTCCATTGTTATAACGTACTTTTGGCGTCAGTTACTTTTCTGCCCGAGCAGCCACTACTATTGGGTTCGTACAGTTTCATATTATTTATATCTTCTCTTCATCTTTCTCCATCTCCTTCCTTCACACCTATTTCTCCCATCATCACCTTAGCATCCATCATAGTTTTTAATTTAAGAGTTCATGTTCACAGAACATCATTATTATTTTTTATAATATATCTCCATTCACTTACTGATATCTTATATCTCTCATGTATAGTTCCTTGTATACTTTCATCTTTATTTATATAATATAACATCATTCCTATTGTATACCTTTATAGAACATCTCTATACCTTTATATAACATCTGTTAGATAATGTATAGTGTATACTTTTATAATACATGTATACCTTTATATAACATCTGATACTTATATTTTAAATTTATATTTATATTTCACTTCTCGGCCTGTCATACATTAGATTCCTATTCTTTACTTTCTACAATATGCTTCTCTATTTATTCTTAGGTATCATATTTTTAATTCATGTTCTTTCATTTCACTTATGGTACTCCCCATGAGTCTATTTTCATATTATTGTTTTCTCTGCAATACATTTCTATCTTTATTATACTAAGTTGTCCATACTCATTATATTTATTTTTTTTTTCTGTTTAACTTCATTCCTCTCTTTGTATTTTGTTTTGCATTATCACCTTTCTATACATCTACTATGTAATCATCTTTATTCATATATCCTTTCACTATACATCCTTCACTTTTTTCTCGCTTAATTTTTTTATATCTCTACATTTTGTTATTTTTTCTGTATCTCTAATTTATGTATTTTTACAGTCTATTTTGTTTTTGTCTGTTTTCTCATAGCCCTGAAGATGGCCTACACAGTAGGTCGAAACGTCGGCACATAAAATACAATAGTTTCACCTATTTTTGCGTGTTTTCTTGACTGCACCCCCAACTAATTACATCCTATTATAGTACCTACAGTCAACTAATTTCTTCCTTATATAAAGATCAACTATTGAAGTTGAATAAGTTTTCAAATTTGAATCTCGTGAAACAATAACACATATCCAGTGCTACATGCCAGTGCTGCTGTTGAAGAAAGATGCTATGTCTGTCTTAATCCTCAAGGAAATCACTTCGAACAACATTTAATATGAATGTTAATATTTACATTTAATGAATTAAATAGTTGGAACAAATAAAATAAGTTTGATTTGTTTACTACGCTTCAATAATTCATGACAATGAAAACTTTTAGGTGTGAATATCTCCTAAATATAGCGTTTGCGGACATACCTTCATAGGAATTTTTTTTCTTGTTTTGCGGTCCTTAGTTCAAATGTTAAGTTTGGCAACTTAACCATGAATACCCTGTATACAGCAGTGTAATAATATTTGTATTTGATTGTTTTTGCACTCTAACTTGTTTTTGAGTTTAATTTATGAAAAATTATTAATCATCTCTCTTTTCCTGTCGAGATGAATTCTTCAAGAACAGATAATTTTTTCAATGTGAAATCCGGCTGAAGTTCTCTTCATAGTTACTTGTTCGCACGGATTCGGACCGTCGAAAAAATAAAAAACCTGTGTGAGTACCGCTTGAAAGAGCTTGGGTTCAGTAATTATTAAATCCATAAAAAACTTTTTCTCAAGACTTTTAAAGCAAATTCTAAAACTGAGAAGAAAAAAAATTCTCAAACCTGGGAACAATGCTTATAAGCTTGACAAAGATTTGTTATGTCTGAGTTTTCCGACTACTACATCAATCCAATTGCCACATATGCAAAATGTGAATATATATGTGAGTTCGAGACCAGTAAGAAAATTATTAAAGCAATATAGGAATTTAATATCACATATGACAATAAGTAATAAGATGTGATAACATGCGAATGTGGAATTTAATTTGAAGGCGAATATGGAAGAACTGAAGGAAGTCACTGGATTCCTTTTAAGTTTATATTCTGGCTTAAAAAGGTTTATTTAACAATCTGTGCTTTATGAGTTAGATTTTTCAATAATAACTGGACGAATGTTATAATATATAATTTTTAAATATATAATTTTTTGTTTTCACATGTAAAAGGAGTTTTAAAAATTTGCCTTTAATGAAGTTATTTCGAAATGGCTGACATTATTCGTAATTAGGATAAGTAGAAAGCACGTTAATCGGGTTGACGATGAAGGAATCCGAATGTACAGAGAAATCTTTCCAGAGGATTTGAAAGCTAAAACGGCTGACGGCTAAGAGGTGTCCTTGCATTCCTCGTTTTTAATTTAGCTCTCGAAAAAGGATTAAGAAATTTAGGTGTGCAGTTAACGGGCACTATTTTAAGACCGCACAAGTGTTCATATATGCAGAAAACCTAGATATTATTGGTCGATCGTCTAGTATTGCATTCCTAGACATTGACAAAGAGGCAGTCAAGGAGCTCAGGTTAATAGTGGCCTTACAAAAAAATCAAAATATATGCATGCGGGGGGGGGGGGGGGAGGGGGCTCACATTCCATATACAATTTCAGATGGTCTCTATGCCTTTTAAAACGTAAAATATTTCACATACTTAGGGTCGCACAACAATATTGGGACTGATATATAGAAAAGGCTCGTTTCAGCTCACAGGTGTTTCTAGGGGCTTAACCGATACCTAAAGAGCAGTAGAGTCTCACCACCAAAGTGATTCTCAGCGAAACCTTGATGAGGTCAGAGACGATCTATGCCCCTGAAGCTTGAAACCTGGAGCATTGTAGGATTCTTCATGCTGTAAAAGACGTAGTAACGAGAATTTTTTTTCCAGATTACAATGGTTATTATTGAATATGATCAATCAAAACCAAAATTCTCACACTTTTTCTTTTAAATTCAACAAATGAATTCACATACTCTCCTTACTTGTTGAAGAAATGATAGCATGTTGTAATTATTCAAGGAAGCTTGTAAGGGTTTCATTTATTGTTGAACCCTATGGTTTCAAACTTGCTTCCCATTTAGTCGAACTAAAAAAGTACTTAACAAAAGTCATCCAGTTCTTCTGCTGTATTGAGAACTTCGCTCGACTCTCGATTCGGTATTTGTACCTCACATTTTAGAGCGTTGATAACAACATATGTGACTGACATATTTCTGAGTGTCGCGGAGGTCTGAAAAGTTGTGGCACCTGAGCTCTTAGGAATAAAATCGATACTCCATCCGACTTCCTTGTCGCTAATACTTCAATACTTATCTCACTTAAGTTTTTCTTTCGTATTCAGTTCAGTTTGCATATATATAATGTTATGAAAGGATATTTATACAGTTTTGAATGATTGCATATTGTAATTTATTAAAGATATTACTCATTTTGAATGAGAAAATGAATGCAGAGACTGCATCATATTGTAGAAACTGTATCATCAAAATATATTTGTTTGTTCATTTCTATGTACTTCTCTTTTGTTCATGCTTTTGTCAGTCATTAAAATATGTTTGTGTAATTACAAGATTGTGCTTCCTTTCCATTTCTCGGTTCATTCCTATACCAATCCATCGACTCTCAACACCCGTCCTATATCTACAGTAACTTTGAATTAAAAAAAATCAGTCCACCACCAGTAAACAAGATTTCTTCTTTCCGATCTTTATACTCGATCACAATTAACAAAAATATTTTAGGGACCCTTTCTCGTATGTTCCGTCATGCTTCTTCCCTATCCACATTCAAACCCTTCTTTTCCAATATCTAATAACTTTCCAAACTGATGCACTTCAAGCAGGTTAGTCATTTGCTTATTGAATCAATATTAAATATTGGGTTTTGTTACTTTATCGGTTTTACCGACTTCATACATTCATAAAGAAGTTTGTTTGGCAAATTTATAGGTACATTATGATTGGTTTTATGTAGCATTTCGGCCAAATGTATATTATGTTTCTTTTTTTGTCCTTATTACCAATTTCAAAGGGGTATAGTCCCACAATGAACTTTTCTATTCTATTCTAAAATCTTCAAAGAGGGAATAGTACAGGTGCAAACTTCTCATTTATATGCTTTTATGAATCAAATTGAAACTATTATGTTTTCTTTAAGCGCAACATTGAAAAGACATATTTATTTTTGTGGTCCCCTTCATCAATGCACTAATTTGCATATTGTATAATCGTGTAAACAGTGTCTATTATGTCATCACGGCTTCATCGTTTGCTACAGATTATTTTGCATGGGTTACTAGTCAGGTTGGGTAAATGGTGTTATAATTTGGACTCATGACAATGGCTCATTTATAGTTGAATAGAGTCATTAGGGAGGTGTCAATAGAGTGCCTTGTCGGGGGGTGGGGGTGGTGGATGAATGTATTACAACAAAATCATGAATTACCCGGGTTTGATCCACCAGATTTTCATTAGCAGGAGGTTCACACGTTCTTATCCCAGTGAATAACCTCCTCAATACACGATCTCCTACTGAATAGGCGACCCTGGGCCATGAATAGATGTTGAAACAAATAGGGCTGATGGGGTTGGGTTCGGGGCTTAGCTGCTGATTGCCGATAAGGGGTTCTGTATTTCACAACGGCCGGTAAAGGGAAGCTTATTTGGCAAATTAAAGCAGTTCAACTTCATCTCTGCTCTAATATTTTTTTGGAAAAGAAAAAAAAACTAGAACAGGGTTCTATTACTACTACGGGATGAATACTGCCTAGCTTAGTGTATAGAATGCTGAGTTATACTGAAGTTTCCGGGTTCAAATCCAGCTGTGGCTGATTATTTAATCTGTTAACAGTCACGGATGAAGCCTGTCGGATCAGCAGACCATACTAGGACTCACCCAGCTCCTGTAATGTGGGCGTCTTAATTTGGTGGAAAAACTTCTGAAGAATGGTCTCATGAAAAATGATCTTGGATTCATAACACCATATAGATTTCACTTTCTAAACCCAATGTACAGTTTTATCACTAACATAGGGTAGCGAATAAATAAGAGCTTTGAGAATACCGGGATGCAATGATCTGAAAAATATGTTATACATTCTCAATATACGGTATAGAGGCTGCCACACTTATAAAGGTTATGACGAGAAAGATGAAATGTTTTTAATATTAATATTGCCCAACAATTAAGAACTATGCTGTAGATTTGTTATACATATGTGATACGAACTTAAATTTTTTAGCAATAACTTAATTCAAGTAGCGGTATCCTGATGATGCCGAAACATCGGGACCAATAATAATAAAAATAAATTGTTATTACCAGTTTATACTCATTAAGAACTTGATGATAATAATAATAATAGTATGAAAGTAACTGGTTACTACCAACTTAGCTGTCTCGGAGCAGTGCGCAGCGCTGAGGACGAATCGGGTGCTGATGAGGCTTCCTCCGCAAAGCCACTGCTTGTTCTCTCCGCTACCGTACCCGATCATAACCTATGCAAATATATATTTATACATACATATACCTATTTATACCTGCATATATACTGGATCTCCAGTGAATAAATGGTTAAGCCGAATTTTATCCAGAGAGAGTTAACTGTATTGAGAGAAGCGGACTCGGGTCATTCTTTGTTTTTGGTTTGAAATGGAATTCTAATATGAGTAATAACTCCATTTCAAGCCAATGCCTGACTTATTCCCTCATTCGGTTCAAAAATAAAACGGTTCTACTTCTTTAAATGCAAGAAACTCATTTTGGAAAAAAAAATCGACTTAACCGCTTATTCATCAGGGGTGTACATATATTCAAGTCTCATATAGAGTAACATATTAAAAACATTTCACACATTCGCTGATAATTATATGCATTATAAATTGTACGTAAGAATAAAAATCTTTTATAATTCAAATATAAAAACATAAAAGTTTATAGTTTTTAGCTTACTAAGGAACTACCGAGAAAGAAATGACCTACCGAGTATGAATCTAGATTAAAATATCTATATTTTAAATCTATTAACAAAAAATATACAGTGTATCTATAGCAGAAACCTGTCAAAACACACACACATACTATATACACATATACATACTCGTATACATATATGCGTGTATTTTTGACAGGTTTCTGCTATAGATAGCTATAGAATTGAACTAAAATTTTACATAAGAAGACGCTGGTACACCATGTACTTGTCTTACTCTAATGGTTAATTCTATGGCCATATATGGCTACAGTTTTTTTTTTATATTTTCGTAAATTAATTCTCAAAACCTATGTAATCGTTAGCAATGATATTACTGTCGTTGTCCCATTTCATAATTAAGTATAAACTACAAATACGCCCAATTTGTATTCGTAGTTTAATATAAATATCGGTATTATGGACTATATGCATAGGTATATTATTTCTAAAATAAATCTGCGATTTTAAAGATTTTTTTTTACCATATGAGGATGTTTTTTTGGCTGTGCACGACGACCACCAATAATTCTTGTAGTCAGTCCATTTCTGGTTGTTCGCCTCGCTGCACATTTTTTCTCATATCGGCTACACCCTGTATAATAGAACAAAACCTCTTCGTCACTTTCAAATGTAAATTTATGAGGCATTGTTATTTTTTTTTTTTTTGTATGGTTTAAGTCTCCCTTAAAGCTCTTGATTAAACAAATAATTAAAGATTTTTAGTAGATACACATATTAAGTTTAAAAAAAATATAATGATCAACTGCATAAAAATACTTACATAAGAATTCCAACACATTTTGTTGAATACTGGTCTTATTAACTAATTGTCATGGTACAACAAGAATTATCGATCAGTAGTTTCGCAAAAGAGTTCCAAACAAAAAACCATTCTTCTTCGTTTTTAAAAATTCTCTGCCGGTTAAATGATCATAGAAGATCTACTTCATGGGGATCCATCAAATCTACTCCATCAGATAAAGATGAAGAAATGAAAGAAGCTACGGAAGGAGACGTACATAAAATAACACTGGTCGACAAAAATGAACTTTTTTTCTTTCACAAGAACTAAAATAACATTTCCTAGAAGTATTTTTCGTGCTGAATCAGTCATTTCAAAAACACCTCATGTCCATTTTTGGCCAAAATTGAATTAGTCATATTAAATTGTTGGTGAAGGCTAGACAAATCCAATACGCATGTTTGGAAAATGTGCATATATTATTTGAAAAATAAAATATTGATTTTAATTAATAATTTGAAATATTTTACTTTTTATTTCATACCTGATAACATATCGTTTAGTAAGTCACTTGAAAAACAACATATCTCCAACAACGTATATAATTTTTTTAAATATCAAAATAATAATAAAATTTTAGTTTGTTAGAATTAGCTTACCAAACCCCTGTAGACAATTAAAAAAAAAATTCAAAAAATATATGATGCTAAATTATGGACCAGCTGAGTTTTTTTTTGATTTCCCGAAAGTTTACTTTTTTGGATATGAGGTGTTTCTCAAATGACCGATTCAAATATAACTTTTTCTCCATCGGGCAGGAGTTTTGTGTGATATTTATTTGAATTTTTATAATATTCGAAAAAAATCTGTCTAACGTTATATAACGAAAGTTATAATTGCTCAATCTGACTTACCATAAAAGTGGTAGATAGTGATTCTCGGGCATATTTTGCATCTGGAACGTCTCTCTTCTTGGTCCAACAGTACCGTAACTACAAATTCTTACTTCTTTTTGGAGTAGATTCTGGAAGTTAAACCTTCAGCTTGATGTTTAGACAATCCCGAATCAGGCCATTAAGGTCTTTCTGATGGGGAAAATATGGTTCTGATGAACAGGTATTGGCTTCATATGTAGGATCATTTTTACTGTCATCTGAAGCATTTTCAGTTTCAGTTAGGTCAGATTCAGAGTTATCACCTAAGGTCGTATACTGGTACAGGGAACTGTTCATTATGTAAGACTAAGACCTGTCTTAGCAGATTGAAAATTCGGATACTTGACTATATGTTTTTTTTTAGATGTGATTTAATATTTGTCAAACAGAAATAACAATCACTTAAATGATCCTTCGGTTCCCTCCAAATCATGGGAACTGTAAATGCCATTGGATGTGTACCATTTTTCGACCCAGTCAACAAGCCAGGTACTTGAAGGTGAGGAACACCGGCCGAAGGAGTGATCCTACGATTAAAGTCATGGGCAATGAAGCTGTAGTAAATTCAATTAACTTTAATTTAAGCACAGATCGAGGCCTGTAGGTCTAATAGATTCTGAGTTACGGCCCTTGGTCATTTTTTTCAAATAGCCCAAATATAGGCCAGCGGCCAGGAGTTTGAGGGTCGTGAAATCGAAGAGAGGTCATTTTTGATACGTTGTAAGGGCATGTCTGAGTAGTGTAAATCCAATTTCGCAACCGAACACGGATGGGAAAACGTTTGGTGGCGAAAAAACCTAGAAATTTTCGGAGTTATTTCAGTTATTGGCCTGTATCTCATAATCGGAGCGTTTTTGAAAAAAAACACGAGTAATCATTTTAAATTAGATTAAATGTGCTATAATTTGAATCCAAGTTCAAAGGTTCTGAAGGTCTGAGTTACGCAGTTCTGATAGATTCTGAGTTACGCCTCTTTGAAATTGGTCTTTTTTACCAAAAAGTCCCAATGTTAAGTTTTGGCCGACTTTCTTGAGGAACACCGGCCGAAGGAGTGATTCTACGATGAAAGTAAAGTAAAATGGAGTTGTAGTAAATTATAATATCTTTAATTTAAGCACGTAACGAGGCCGGTAGTCGTTATACTTCTCTTGTTAATTAAACAAAAAGGAAACTCAGGGAAAGTGGGTGTGAAAAAATTACCAAATTTCAAAGAGGCGTAACTCAGAAACTGGTACACTTACAGGCTTTAGTCTGTCCTTATATTAAAGCTAATTAAATTTACTACTTTGATTTTTATCTTAGAATCACTCCTTCGGAATATAATGGTGTTCCTCAAGAAAGTCGCCCAAAACTTAAAATGTGGACTTTTTTGAAAAAAAGACCAATTTTCAAAGGGGGGTAACTCAGAATCTATTAAAGGTACAGAGCTGCGATTGGGCTCAAATTATAGCATATTTAATCTAATTTAAAAATGGATATTAACGGGTTTTTTTCAAAAATGCATCGATTATGAGATACAGGCTAAAAAGTGAAATAACGCCGAAAATGTCGAGGTTTTTTGGCCACCAAAAGTTTTCCCATCTGTTTTTTCGGTAGCAAACTTGGATTTCCACTAGCCAGACATGCCCTTAATAATTAAGCTTTATTCGCATCAAATTTTGATAAAAGCCTCTCCTGTAGGAGGTAAAATGGAGCTCAGCTCCAAAATATAATTTTATTATATTATAAATGTAGTTTTTTGTGACAATATAAAATAAAATAACCAATACTCGTCACAGATTACATAAAAAAGCAACACTCTTTTAGAACAAATTTAAATAAGTAGTTATAAAATAAAATAATCGTCATTCATTATTCATTACTACCAAAACACAACAAAACGTTATTTTAAAAACAATTATAAATAAATAATAAAACTATATTTCTACCAATTTCACTATAAAAAATTTAAAAAATATCAAAAATTCAGCTCTCTTCAATTTATTTCAACCTAATGCCGTTTTTTTATACCTGGCCGCTGGCCTACCAGCCTGACAGCCAAACTAAAGTTGATATCTAATTTCGCCTTTGAGACTTGAAGGTCAGCTCACCACAGATATAACAGAAACTTTCTACATGATTTACACACTTTCTTGGCATGATAAAAACAAAGCACTAAAACACTAGATATACAAGACACTTCCAAAAAGAAAGGAAGGAAATATTTCACTACTGAACAAACTCAAAGTCAGCTCAATACTGACACTGAATTCACAATGCCAGATGAACAGGTTTGAGCATGTCCAAACATGAATGAACCTGTTTTATGGTGCTTCGGCATAATATTAGAAATAAAATTTCCTTAAATACAGCTTGGATAAAATCGCTACATATGAGGTAAAGGTTCCTATGACAGGTAAAAAACCCCCGCTAAAATCAGATTTTAAAAAAACTGTGCCTGTTGGAAAAATTCTGACTACATATCTGAATTAAGTATAAAAAACTGCTCTAGATTCACTAATCTGATTTCTTGTAAAGAAAACCTTGTCGACCAGTGTAATCGAGGGAACATGTTTCTCTTTTGCCATATGAAGAATGACTTTTTTTTTATTTCACCCTGGTTTTAAAAAGGAAATTTCATAGATGACCACTAAATAAATAAGTAAATATATAAGACGTTCAGGATCAAAAGGGGATAACTCCAATTTTCAAAAATTGACTTTTTAACTCGTTTTGTCAAGCAATAGTTAATGCTTCGGAAATATCAGGTTCAACCTAACTAAATCTCTAGTTAGACAAAATTGCTTTACCAAATTAGCGAAAAATGTGGAGAGTTATCCGCTTATGATTCTGAATGTGAATATTATGGATTTACATTTACAATTGAAAAAATTAAACATGGGAAAGAGTTCCTTTAACGTCACATTACCTATTTGGGTTCAATTAATCATTGTATACTTAATTATAAAAGGGCTATGTTAAGAAAATAGCTATCCAAACTTGCACTTTTCAGCGAGTCGCATTTTCACAGTATCCAATCCTTCCAGTGAATCCCTTTCCACTTCGTTTCCAAAAGATTCAGCTAACCCAGTTTTTGTCCTTTGAGGAGAAAAAGTAGTTTCGCGTCTCGACTCCACAACATCTTTTGCCCTAGATCCGAAGCTATCGTCACTCGACCTCCATCTCTCCGTCGTGGTCCTCACCGTGTCTTCCCTCTTGTGGTCTTTGTTCTTGGGGTTATGTCGAGGGAAAGGATCGACGAAATCGTCATAGCCAGGACTCGTCGGGACCCTCCATAATGTGCCTAGAAACACATTAGTAAGTATCAAAAGTGATTAAATTTAAAAAAACATAACATGGGTCATAATTAGCTATCGTTGGACTACTCACCAGAAGTAAAGGTCTCCCGCCTTGTGCTGTGAAACTCCCGGTGAGAATGTTCTTCTTCGCTACAATCCTCATCACGTTCCTCAGGAGGATTCCTTCGGAATTCTGAGGAAAGAAAATGAAGAGATGTCAAAGAACAGTTAAACATAACAACACTCCGTTTTTTTAAATTTTGAATCATTGGCATATCAGAAGACTTTTCTAAACGCGAGTACAAAAGTTAAAATATTTTTTGAAACCTTCATTACACATTTTCCTATAAATATAGACTTATAAATTTAAAAAAATACATAATGCAACTGTTATGCTTATGAAGGTTTAATTTCTATTTTTAATTTTTTGAAGTTTGACTGTAAAGTTGCAGATTATCCAAGGAAAATCCTCGGAATTCAGCTTTACAATCAACCATTTCGTTTCAAAATGGTGACCACTTAGAGATATTGTATTCCGTCAATAATGTCATTTTGGAAGGGAGTGAAATAATAATAAGTGTTTAGTACTAAAGCCCTTTTTAAAAAATAATATTTTAACTCCAGTGGAAAAGTGAGAAAAACAACTAAGAAATGTTATATTAAAACAGATGATGATAAAACAATATATAGAAAATACACACATTAAACGTCCAAAAAAGTGCAAAAAATAATAAAAATGAAAAAAATAAATAAAAAAAGAATATTTATTGACAAATTATGTTATAATAAAAAACCCAGAGGACATGCGGCTATTTCACTTTATATACAAAACAAAAACTTCAAAAGAAGACATAATTGTATAAATACAAATATAATTAACTACTTTGTTCTCTCTTTTTGTGCTTTTGTTTTTAAAGATTAATGTACTTTGTGAAATGGCCGCGTGTCCACTGGGCTCGCTATATGATGACCTCTACTAAAATACAAAAACTTTACTTTTACTCCCCTTTTTCTCGCTTATTTGTTTATATTTTGTTATATTTTAGTTGTAACCAGTTCCTTTTTTGATTTATTTTTCACCAGTTATTTTTACTTAACCTTTCTCATCTGCAATGTGACCTTCGTTTTGCTTTAGTAACTAAATTGGAATCCAGCCAGTTTCCGTCTCTGTTGGATCCTGTCTCCGGTGTTGGGGTCTTTTTGGACTGTGAGTTTGGAATGTGATTCCATTTTATATATATGGATTGGTGAAATATCAACAGGTTCTTTTATTTTGTGTTATGTTTGAGTCCTAATGCTTTGTTTCGAATTTTTTCCTTTTATGTCAAACAATAATTTTAAGCCTCTTTTTGAGCTTTTGCTCTAAGGAATGGGATAATACTGCTATGCTTTACTGTCGTAAATATCTTTTTAAGTATTCTAATTGATTTTGAGATGCCAGAGTAATCATTTAAGATAATAACTCAAATTATTATTCCTATCTTTAGTCTTAATTGGATTCTTTTCCAGAGGTCTGTTGTGTGTTTACCAATTTACTAATTATTTAAACCATCAATACATTATTCACAAATATATAGTGCATTTGGGGTATGTAAGCACCAACCAGAATTATAATAAATATACGTTATTAATACAACTTGAAATAATATTAATGATTAAATATATACATTGAGAAGTACACTTAATGATTCAGATGTTATAGAGGATTGCCATTAAATTACGACTTTTTTGTGAAACAGGGGCAGATTACGTCTATAGGTAGTTATTTGGCCGGGCCGCTCCGGATCTTCTGCGCCCAGCATCGTTCGCCGGCCTCCATCTTTGACGTCTTTGCTCCTCCCTTTTCGGGATCTGTTCAGTGAGCGTCTTTCTAAAAGTGGAGTCCTCGACTCCCTCGTTTTGTTATCTCATCACCCACACTGATCAAGTGGGCAAACCATTTTACCTGAGCGACCTATTCATATTCATAGAATATGAAATAGTGTTACATGTAACGGTACCATTAGATATGGAGAAACCTCATAGTTGAGCACGATTTCAGCCAAATCAGTTCCATGCAAACCCGACTTAAAAACAGTACAACCGCATGGACTCAGTAGCTTTGATTTTAGAGCTTTTTCTCTCCTTTATTAACCAACTTTGATACATATAATAGAATGATATATATTTTTCAATAATTGCTGTTTTTTTATTGATTCCCTTAAGAAAACCAGTTCATATAGAGCAAAAAGTCAACTAATTTCATCAATTTACTTATCCGGAAGACGAGAGGGGATTTACCTTAAGGGCTTTTTGCTTGGAAACCATTAAGGGAGGAGAGCTGTAGGGACACCTTTCGAAGGAAGAGACAGCTTTTCTTGCCCCCCACGGGTCAGTGACTCGCTCAAATAGAATTAGGTCCTTCTTCTCACAATGGCTCAATGTATTTTTGTGTTGCCCTCGTTCTAGAGGCTTCGTTAAATCCGACGGGAGATTCAATGTGGGAACGTATTTAGGGCAGGAAACTCCAGGCAAAATACTTATAAAAATATTAATGAGTGGAAGAAATATGTAAATAATAACAATAAGGCTTAGCGAACCCGGAGGCTCGATGCCGATACCAGAAATCTCTGCTTACAAACTTCTACCCTCGGACCATTACCCAAACCCAAATCCCCCAGGTCACTCTTAACGCAATCTTCCCACCTACGCACATAGGAGTATTTCAGGTAAAAAACCGGACATAATAGGAAATCGCAAAAGTAATGTAATTTTACCCAAATCGCTTTTTTTTTATAACTGCGATAACCGGTTTAAGGTAGCCGGCCCTACCTGAGTCGCGCGCCTATTCTCAGTGGCAGTCGGAATCCAGTCCGAATACGTTTCAAAATTCTCAAAATGGGTTAAGTATCATTATTTGTTTTTTTTTGTTACAGATATCTCGGGAAGAGTGAAAAAAATCACTAGGATGGAATTATATACCATTCTTAAAGAATTTAAAGGTAGAAAAATGGAAGAAAAATTGTTGATATTAGAAGAAAAACTTATGACTTTGAATTCATGTCCACCCGAAGAAAGGAGTGTTCTTAATCGTTCTTTAAAATATTTCAAGTCAAGTTTTGAAGAAAAATAGACGGCCGCGCATAGCACTGATAAAAGATTTGTAAAAAATAACAAAGAATTGCTTGAAACATTAATTGAACTAGCTGTGTGGTTCCACAAAGCAGGGCGCCCAGCGAAAAAAATCGGAGAATTATGTGATCGAAGTAATCGTCGCAGAACAAAAGAATTACGCGAGTAAGTACCTGTTGACGAATTAACATATGCTGCAAGTGTTAGTCAAGAAGAAATCGCAAATATTGAAGAGCGAGTGAAAAATGTCAAAGAAACTGAAATTGCCGAAGAAAGAGCTAAAATAAATCACACGGTTTTACTCACAATGGCCAATGCAAAAGTTTGCAATGCCGCGACAGATACAGCATCGACCATGAGATGTTATATATGTGGGCAGACGTCAAAAGACTTTAATAAATTAAATAAGTATGATGTTTCTCAAGAAACATTAAAATTCGGACTCTCTGTTCTGCATGCGAGAATTCGTTTCTTCGAGCAATTATTGTATTTGGCATATAAAGCACCTTTAAAAAAGTGGCAAGTCCGAACAACTGAAGATTATAAAGGAAACCAAAGAAGCACTTCAAAAAAGGTTTAGGGCCTTCTTCCGATATTCCAAAAGATATAGGAATAGTAACGACGGGAATACATCAAGAAGATTTTTTAAAATCCGGAGTGCTCTTCTCGAATCATCGGCATCAACATAGACCTGATAAAAAGATTTCAAGTTATTCTTGGAGTTATATCAAGCGGACACGACATTGACACAGTCAAATGCGACAACTATGCACAGACAACTGCACAACTTTATGTTGAACTGTGTGGTTGGTACCCCATGTCACCTACAGTTCACAAGATTCTGATGCATGGCCCACTCATGTTAGTCATATTACCTATCGGACCGCTCTCCGAGGAAGCTGCTGAATAACGAAATAAACATTTTCGTAAATATCGTTTAGATTTTGCGAGAAAGTTTTGCAGAACAAATGCAACAGAGACATATTAAATCTGATCCTTTTATCAGCTGTAGTAGGGTGCAGTTGAAGAAGAAAAGAAAGCACTTTTCGGAGGAAGCTATTAATATTTTAGTGCCAACAACACCTAATTATGAGTGCACTGACGACGATCATTCGACACCAAATAACTAGTGTAGTATCAACATTAATTCATTTTGTAGATATGCAGACCTTTATATGTGATAAAGCTCCGTCTCGGTCTACCCCTCAAACGAATTCGAAATAGGTAAGTACAATAACAATTTTATCATTATATTTTAAACTTAAAAATTACCACCAATAAGAACCTAAAATAATATTTTAACTTTTTGAAGTAAAAACTACTTTAGCCGCGTTTAGCAACTTTTGGTAGGGATTAACTTGTGGTTTCGCGTCAGCAACATGCTAGAGAATGGCGACGCCTTGTGGCCTGCATATAAGTTATATAATTTGTTTTATGAAATTTTTGAAAGTAGAAATGATCCAAGTTCTGTTGAACTTAACGAATATAATAATGCTAAAAATAAAAATAAAGTTAACATCTATGTAAATACAATCACAAATACAATGAATAATATAATTATATACTAATAACACTGGCCGTCTAAAATACTAAAATATTTTTTTTAGTAACATAAAGCTGAATAGCATAAGCTAGTAGAACGAACCTCTCTTAATGCGAAAATGACCAGCAGGAAGTCGTAACACGTAAGGAATCCTTGTTACCTTAAACAAAGTATATGCACAACGGTGCCGCTTGTTGTTTATGTAACAATGCTTTCATTAGTTATATCAATATATATCTGCTATATATCAATTATTTTAATAATTTATATTAAGTTAACATCTAAGAAAGATGTATACATCATAAACATTTGTATTTTTCTTTTATGAGGGGTCACATATCCCCTTTTTAAAAACCAGCAGTAGTCACCCATCATTGCTGGATCCAATCGTCCTTGATACCGAATTTCCATTGTTCTCATATCTTGATGCAATCTTTCACCTTGCTCGTCACTGCCCGCACCTAAGTTCTCAGGAAAAAAACATAAATGAGAATGCAGTGAAGTGAATTTTTAATGACATTCGGCAACCAAGTAACTGGCTAGAGTCTAAAAGTTCATTAACCAGTTGTTTGTAGTTTTCCCCAATCTTGCTGCCTAAAAAGCCCCTCACTACGTTTGCAAATGCGTTCCAAGCCCTAAGTTCTTGCATGCTGATCTTTTCTTTAAAATGCACATTTGTGGACCAATAAAAATTCCTTCTTTAAGTTTGGCTTCACTGAAGAGGGGAAAGAGTTGCCTTAGGTATATAAATCCTTCGCCCTCTTTACTCATAGCTTTCACAAAGTTTTTCATGAGCCCAAGTTTAATGTGCAAAGGTGGCAAAAGAACATTTTTTGGCTCTAAAAGAGGCACATATTCAACATTTTTAATTCCTGGTTGATAGTCTATCCTTTCCGGTCAAATCTTCTTTACATAATGTTCATTCACTGCACGACTGCCCCACAAACACAGCAATATTTTGTAAAAGCTCCCTGAAGTCCTACTAAAATTACTTTTAGATCACCACATATCTGTATTTCGACGAGTTTATGAATAAGCGCCACTCACGGGGAGAATGCTCGATATTGAGTTCCTGCATTAAACCATCCATATCAGTACACATATACTGATACAGTATACAACAGGCGCACAAGGAATTTTCCATAGTATAAAATGCAGAAAAAGCTGCATTTCTTTTCCGAAAATTCGTAATTTTTTTTTCTTTGGCTAGCAAATTCCTCTCCTTAAGACGGGAACCAAGAGGTTCTGATTGTTTCTTTGACAACACCCCAAATCACGTGCCAAATCATGTAGTTCATTTTGAAGAATCAAATGTGCCTCACCAGCACTGGAACCTGGAACAAATCCAGTATCGGTACACACAATACGAATGGATCGGTACACTATTCTTCTGAGCTGGTCGATTATGTGGCATGATTGCCATTATCTCCTAAAAAATATCTGTCCACTCTAAAGGCGCAGTCGGTACTGGTAAGTCTGCATTGTGAGGAACAGGTCTTGGCAGAAGGTATACTCGGATATTCAATTTTTTGTATTGCTTTTTTGGAGTATCCTCTCAGTCTTTGTCATTCAGAAATAGCAATCATTAAGATGATTGGTGGGTTCTCGCCAAATCATTGGAACTGCAAAAGACATACCTTTTTCTCTTCCTTTGCATCCACTGCACCAGTAACACGCTACAGCTTACACAGGGCACATGAGGGGCCCATTGCTTATCTTGATCTCCAATTGAAATATAGAAAATAGGCTTTTTTTACATTTTCAGAAAATGGCCTTGCTTGTGACTAAACATTTTTTTTTTTAAATGTTGATGATATATTCCATTATTTATTTCTGTTATTATTATATTTATTTATATTATATATTTCATTATGCTGTTATATATTCAATTATATTATTATTACTTCTATTTATTTATTTCCATTATTATTATATTCCATGTTATGTTATGCAAATTCTAACCCCAATAAATATATTCAAATAGGTTATCTTGGATAACCTATGTAGCTGCTTGACCATGCGCACAAGATTGGCCTTTACAGGTGGTCGTTTATATGCACAAGTACCGTGACTTTAAATGAAAAACTATTCTAACTATATCAAGTGAAGCTATAAATTTATTCTAAGGTCCTTCCATGAAGTGCCGCAGGAGTCTCGATGTAGGTAAGGTGACGGTTTGTCACTTTCGGATAACAATCCTATAATAATCTATTTAACTAGGAAAATGTACCATATTGACAACATTAATGTTACATATCTCAAATTACTGTAGCGTATCTCAAATAAATTGACTCCGCTTACCAAAATTATTGACTTGTGTCTTTACAGAAATAAACGTTTCAATTCCCTTGAATATTTTTCATATTTTAATTTCAGAGTGTATTTGCTTAAGGAAAAGGCGGCCTTTTTTTCTTATATTCTTTATTGTTTGCATTTTTTCCTTCTTACTTACTTACGCTATGTATTTTTATTAAATATTTGCTTGGATCTTGGAAGTATGAGAGCATATTACTCGCTTGTTTTTTTGTCTGACTTGAAAAGATTATTAAATGTCAGAACATAAGAAAACATTTATATAACATTATTTCTTAAAAAAAGAAAAGAATATAAAGTATATAATACAGATATTTAATGGCTTTAAGTTCAGTACTTGCCAAGATATGTACTGCTTATAATCTAACGGATGTTCAGGGAAGTGATTTGACCTAGATCGCACTCAACTGCCAAGTTTGATTGAGAAATACCCGGGATTTTCTTCACATTCCACGATCGATAACAGTATAAACGTTTCGAATTCTAAAATTAAATCAATTTCGAAATGTTGGTAATTTCGTTTGTATAACGGCGCACAGCGTTTCGATTAGTAGGAGCTAGCTGAACAAAATTATTTTTCGGCATTTATTTCGACTAATTGAGTATTGTAATTATTAAAAATGGTTAATTAATTACCAACGGAATTTAAGAGGATTGCTAGGATAATAATTAGAAAAAAATGTACAATTAATAATTAAGACCATATATAATAATAAAACTGATAAAAATCCGTATATATTCTGGAACAAGTCCCTTTAGAATAGTGAAACGGAAAAAAAAATATAAACTATAAGTTCCTAGAGTAGAATACCGTTACAATTTAATTAATAAATGAAAATAAAAAATTAATGAATATAAATTAGGAGTTAGCTCGCAATAATGAATTAAATGAAAGCAAAATATAAATACCATAACAATAATTATAAAGAAAGATAACTATTAATATTTACGAATATACAAGTTTCATGGAAAATAAAACAACAAAATAATTTAAGAAATTAAAGAAACAAAAAAATTACAAACAAAACTATAACTATTTTAAAAATAAGTGTGTGTGTGTATGTGTATATACACTTATTTTTAAAATAGTTATAGTTTTGTTTGTAATTTTTTTTACTACTACTACTATATACTACTGCTCATCATTCATCCATCCAAAAATTTGTAATCATAAAGCTAATTATAGTTGTTTCGTCGTAAATAAATGCTAAATAAGGTATATAGTAAGCTGAAAGAATTGCTTACCAAAATCATTTTTATTTTCCTTTCAGGGTCCTCTGTAATGTTTTCAAAATTAATTTTGGTCGAAAGAAACTCTAAGAGATAAGAGTTTTGGGGGCATTTCAATAAAATATCTTCTCGAAATAAAGTACTCTAAAAAAAATGTTGCACTCGCATGTGTGGGTAAAATGTGTCTTGTTATTCACAGAAAAGATGTAGCTATTAGATATAGAAAAATTAGCCCGGATACAATCGGATACAAGTCATTTTTATCACTTTAAAGTTTCAAAATGAGGAAACTATTTTTCATGCATTAAAAAATAAAATTAATTCAGTTTGATTATCAGAAGATTTTTTTAATTGGAAAAAATAGCACCTATGAGTACATATATATTATCGATATTTAACAATTGATTCATATAAAATTAGTAACATCATAATTTTGTCCAGTTGAAATGAAGCTTTAAATACAACTGATTTAGTCTATTTCTATGGATTCATTACTTCGGGCTCTATTAATGACGAGATGAAGTGTTCCAGGAATAAACAAATATTTCTAGGTTTCTAGAGAATTAATGTTTACAATATTCCAATAAAAAATTTTAGAATTTTAAAAATGAATTTTGTCCATCTAGCCCCTACTACTCGAAACACTGTGCGGCTCTACATCTCGGTTATAGGTCTTGGCCTCCTCCAACAACATTCTCCAAACGTCACTATCTTGTGCCGACGCCATCTATTTCGTAACTCCGAGGATGTTTCGACCATCGTCTGATACACCATCTGATCACCTCGGCCTAGGTCTCCCTCTTCTCCTTTTTCCATGAATCGGGATAGTCATAGTTACGCTTTTATACTAGAACAACTAATCGGACAATGCTACAGTGGAAGGCCTAAGTTTTGCTAATACAATTATAATTTAACAGCTGCCTGACATCCACATGCTCAGGATCACCATTGTACGCCCCATTCGAAGGATTGCATAACTAAAGATTTTTTAATCTCTCGTTATAAGATTGGAATGTATTTCTAACATGCCTAATGAAGCATGAATGACCTATTCCCTGGAATGGAATGACAGTAGGTGAAACCTTGGAGTATTCTCACTCGAGATGAATTATTTGGGCATCTTAGTAACAGCGTAAAAGCTGGGTATGCTGCAATCATAGAATTATGAATGATAATTTTTTTTTAGTTTATAGCTTAAGAATTTTTGTCTTCATTTAAAATGTCCAGAGGACATCTTTTGGACTGCGAAATTGCGATCTGCAAACGTTGTTTGTTATGCTAACCACTTCACCATTTGATCTGTACTCGATTGCATTTGCATAGCTATTTGCTATTTGACCTAAATCTATTATAAAGTATCAAAAGTCATGCCATATGACTGTGGGTACAAATACAATGCCAATCATGGAAGATATTGTAACAGATGAGCCATGCAAAAGATTTTTGAACCCGAACCCCGATAGATCTACATCGCAAGCCTTCCAATAATGGCTCCTTATTCGCTCCCCACCCACCCAACCCTTCTGAACTACCCCCCCTCCCCGCCGTTTAATGGTCCTAACTGTTGGAAAGTTTTTCTTCGATTTTGCTTCTTCCGAGAGGGCTATTTCTTGTTCTTTTTTTTTATCCCTCCTGATAACGATTTATGAAACTCAGCTTACTTTAAGTCAACATAGCCTTTATCTGAGTTATATATTTACTCGTGAAGCGGAAAAAATCACCGAAAAACTTTGAGCTCTCTGATAAAGTTACTATTTTTTTTTCAGTTTTCCTGTACTTGCGATTTAGCGGATCGGTATGGTGCCTACCTTCTTATCTCGCATAACCTCTTCTTATCAAGCCAAAATAGATTTTTCAGTTATCAAAGCGAAACTAATTCAAAATTATGGCGTAATTGGAGGGTCTGATAAGTCGTTGAAAGAGAAAAGCATGCAGAGATATCTTGAACTATCGATACTTGGCGGAGTTTGTCAAGAAACTGACGAGTGTTTGATTGTAAAAATAAAAGATAGAAAATCAATACCTTCATTGGAAAGTATTAAGCGAAGCGAACTATAATAATTTCCAGATGCAACATTGTCTAACCTTCAAGTTAGAAATATTTAAAAATTAAGGCAATGATTAAAAAATTATAATAAATTATAAACAATATAAAGACGTATGTCAAAAAGATCTTAAAATTAAAAGTAATGTTCAGCGAACATTCTTCCTCGTTTATACATCGCAAAATTGTGAGAACAAGGAGGATATGGGATTGGTAAAGGCAACAGATTTGTCCTAGGTAGGGAGTGACCCCGGTGGCTCAAATGGTTAGAGCGTTGCCACGGTGCGGCGGAGATCCGGGTTCGAATCCCCGCTGGGGGCAAATATTTTCTCTTCAAAATAAAAATATATATTTATTTTATAATTTATTATTTATTTTAGTTTATTTATTTCATATTTATTTAAGAGGGCCGGTCCTGAACATATCTTTTCTTTTCAAATAAAAATATTTAATTATAATTTATTTTATTATATTAGTTATTGATTTTATTATTTTTTAAATATTTTTATTTGAAAAGAAAAGATATGTTTAGGACCGGGACTCGATCCCGGGTCACCGAGATCGCTAGTCTGGAACTCTACCAACTGAGCTATCCTGGCTCAATCAAGCTCATGGCCCCAGTCATGGCCATATCCTTTCTTTTCACTGATCCCATGTCCCCGCATTCTCGCAATTTGCGATGTATACAAGGGGAAGAGTGTTCTTTGAACATTTATTTAATTTGGATCTTGTTGACTTACGCCATTATATATTATTATAATTTATTTTATTATTTAATTTATTAATTTATTTTATTATATAATTTATTTTCAAATAAAAATATTTATAATTTTTTAATTAATCTATAATTGTATCTTCTTTTAAATAATCTAATGGTTGTATTTAAGCTTATTATTAATAACTTCGTCCATTGTATTATTCAATCTTCCGACACAATCAAGAAAACAATTTTCTGGTAATAAAGTCCAATCAATAATAATAATGCTATAAAAGTACATATGTGGACATACAAAGCGATCTTCATCATCAGAACTCCCTCGCTGTGAAAGGAGAGATCCCTTCGACTAGTTGCCTTCTTTGTCTCTTCTCTGTTTGCTTTTCTTCACTCCATCTCCTCCTTCTAGACCGTTCTTATCTCTTCTCCATTGAGGTCAGGCCCGAGAGTAGTTATATGGACTCCACCTCTACTTTTTATCCCCTCAATCTTACCTACCCTAGTATTCTTCACTGTTTGATCAGTCCAATGTTCCGAAGAGTACGTATGTACAGAAAAAAACGACGAAAGTTCAGTATCTACCTTTTTCTTCTTCTACCCCTCCACTATTTAGGTAACCTCTCATTATCGCTTCAGTATATTAAGAACTGCAGTTTACTCGGTTTCCTAGACCTGGAATTTTTTGTCTTAAACCAGAAAATTATCATCGAGTATAAATTTATGCGCAATACCAACCCTAGTAAGAGTTTATGACTGTGATGATCTTCTTCTAGGAAATCTTCTATTAATCTTCTGTCTTAAGATAAGACATTTTTTTTCTTATTCTCCTAAATTGTATTCTACAAATTTAACATCTCCTTGTGTTACCCTAGGGCACTACCTCAATACTATAATAAACCACAAATAAGACATTCCTAACATACTCCGAGAAAATAAATTTAATAGCTAATACAAGTAGTGAGGGGATGGCTCAATGATCTCAGAATAGTATCGTATATCCCACTGGGACTTCTAAAGTTATCTTATTAAAGAAAATTTATTAAAATAAATAACTTTCATAGTTGAGAATACTGTTTGTCTGCCATCCTCGAATAAGGTTGTTTGCTAGCTTAAAGTTTTGTATCTAACTTAGTTCAGCTTTTACTTAGTTAGTAATGAAGATCAATATAAAGTGCTGTTAGGACTTGATTAAGATAGAGCGTATTGGAACTGGAATAAATGAAATAAACAAAGATTCTGATGACTTGAAAAAAAAGTTCTGCATAGAAATTTTATGGAGTTATATTTTATGGATATAATAATTATTCCCTATTTACTAAAACCATTCGTGCTACATTCTATCATTTATCTTTGTTATATGAATATATACTTTTAACATGCTGAACACCTGAAAGTATTCTAATGAATTTCATTAAATACACAAGCCTAATACATATAAGTATTTTAAAATCAAATATACAGTGAAAATTATTTTTTAAATTATAGAAAATCGTATAGTTCTGATCTAGTAGTATTACTAAAAATTAATAAGTTCTCTAAATAAAGATTTTTGTTTGCTTCCTAGAAAATTAGACTACAAATTACTGTTCCTACAAATCACGATTCAATTTTAATTATTCGATGTAATTAATATAGTGTATTAATTGATACACCCACACCTGCTATATAAATATATATATACTAACCTGTATATATATATATTTAAACAATGTATGATGGTTAATCCAACCTGGGAAGACTATGTAACCTGAACTATGAAGGGATAAGGCTGGTGTAGCTTAGACCCTATAAGCCCAAATATAATTGCCAAGTCCTAGGCTTCTCCTAAGTGCCTGACTAACAGCTCCCCTGGGATTCCCTAACCCCCTTCCCACCTCGATATCAGCCAAGCAGAAAATCAGTTTGATTTTTTTCTTTTTTTTTACTCCCTCTTTTCCATCCATACAACCTAAAATAAAAATAGAAAATATCTCCACGCGGTTTTTCTAAATGGGAAAAATATAAAATCATCCCTAAAATTATGTAATATATGGGAATCATCTAAGATCTAAGATAGTATAAAAAATCTAGGCACTGCAACCCAATCAGTTGCCACGCTCAATTTTTTTAAACGTGTAAAAGAAACTCGTTCTTAACAGGGTAGTCGACTGGTTCCGATTGAGCGCAGCACCGGACAGAGACTAAGGAACTCCTTAAAAAAAAAGAGGGAGCTAGTTGTTGGTTCCATTCACGGTATCTAAAATTAACATGTATACTGAGCCGATTTTTTCAAATAAGGCAGAGTGTTTATGATTGGAACTCTAGGTAAGAATTGTTCCGATCGGAGCTGAAGAAAGATGACGTCTGAAGGTAGGGGGACTTTTATAATATACTCATTTGATAATAGAACCTTCTGGCCAGATTTGATAATTATTTTATTTTTTGTAACCACTCGATCACTAACTAGATAGGATTGTGAATATTGTTAATTGAGTGTTGGATTGTTGTTATTATGGCTATTATTATTGACAATTGTCGGGGGGTTTTGTTTGGATATATTAGTGGGTTTTTTTTGTTGAGATTTAACTACTATTGGTGTTAGGTTCCTTTCAAAGCTTCCTACACGTGCTCAGGACCGTACCTTGTTTCCCACCAAGCCCTTTCCAGGTGCCCACGAGGCCTAAGTGCCGAGCTGCAGGTAACATCTATATATTACATACAACATTGATATTCTATTTTTACAACGAGATGATTGACATCAATACAGGCACTATAGGGAGTTGGATAAGTAAGATGTTCGTTCTTTATTAGTTGGAGCTGCAGTTGTTTCTTTTCGTATTGGACTACTAAGGCCAAAGACGAATTTCATCTGTCGTTTAAATAAGAGATTATGTGTTTTTTTTATTGTATTTTTTTAAGAAAAACATTTTTTTTTAAAATTCATATTTTAATATCATATAAAAATATTGATTGTATCGTAAATAAAGTAAATTGACATTTTCCAACATTCCTGCTTAGTGCATTAATGCACGTTCGCATTTTTTTTCTTGTTCCAGTAAAAACATCCAGCCGTGGGCGCCCTTAGCTCGGACAACTTTTCGACCCCCGAGACGGAAGATAAACAAGAAGAGCAGAGGTCGCTAAAGACTGTAAGCGCTAATTAGGAGCGGGATTAGCATGGACCGGAGGAAGCATACTGATGCCTTCCTTAACTTGTCTTCATCAGGAGTCCCGTCCGCTCTGTTAGCTTCCAGCGGTTTGCCTTTGTGGTTCCAGTTGACTCGCTGGCTATTAATGGGGGCCATAAACCATGGTGTAAGGCTCGAATACTGAATCCAAATCAGCCGGATTAAGAAGGGCTATCTTTGGAAGGTTTAATCTGTTCGAAGGTTACTAGAAAAAATCCAACCATCCGAAGGTACCAAACCATCAACCACCCCCTTGTTTTTATTATTCGGCACCCTAATACAGCTGGTGGGTTAAAATAAAACGCGAACGGGGTTAAGGCATAGACTTTGTTTGTTTATTTATTCATTAAACGTCACTTTATGCTGCTATGGATGATTGGACGGTGCTACAATGGGAGTCCTAAATGTTGCTATCCGGGTATAGGTATAGTAGGGATCATTACTCAGACTCCTAATATGACTCAGACTCAGGATCCTCATGTTACGCCCCTTCCGAGGGACGCAATAACTCGGGGTTTTTAACTTTTTTAAAAAATCCTAAAGCCATCCTTCAGGCCTTGGGTTAACACTCGATCCTGGACATGTTATCTGAACCCCGTATCTATATATAATCTCTGGGATATATAAGATATCGTGGCATGAGATTCACTGGCTAAGAGAAGACATCAACTATTTAATATGGAGAAAGCGGTAACTAGTCCTGGGTTTCTGTTTAAACATAGATTGCATTCTGCCTTGGGAAAGTGCAGTTTTATTTATTAAACTGCAGGTTTCTGATTAAACATAGATTGGTTTCTGCATTAGGGGATGTGCAGTTTTACTTCGTACCGCTCCATATCACAATACTATGGAATTTCCAGCATGATGGTGTAATCGGAAATAAAATTATACATTAATGTAATGAGGTGGAAAACGTCCAACGGAAGCTCCGGATGTTTATCAAAACTAATTGTATAATTAAGGCCATATCAAATTTGTCATGCAATTTTATGCTGAGAGTTTGATACTTTAAGTATCAACGGTATGTTTATGGATGATGTGATTTATGTGTTGGAATAAACGGGGAGGGTGGGATTCTACGAAATAAAACAGGATAACTAAAATAAAGATAAACAATAATTGAATTAAAGATCGCTTATTGATAATGATAAAAAAAAAATAACAGATGAATATTGTGATGTTAAAACAAATAAATACTAAAACAATAGTACCTGTACAAAAAGAATTGAGGTGAAGTAAAAGAGTAAGTTGTGGGAGAACGAAATACGATGAGGAATTCATAACTGACAAAATTTATGTTGTGCCAAGCAGTTGCTCTAGGAACATCCGAGAGATGAGAGAAATACAGAGGTCACAAACTCAAACTCATAAACAATAGTTGAAGTAAAACAATTACAAAACCTAAAAAAAATAATTTAAAAGAATTTAACAAGGAAGTTCAATTAATAAGAAAGTTGTATATAGACTGCTGGAAGAATATTAAGGATAATTTTTTCATTTTCATTCGTTAATTAAGGTTGTCCTTTAAGGTTCAATTTTTCCTTAATTAAATGTTCAGAGATGAAAGAATGATTTATATTTGTTTCAGGCATTCTAAGAATAGGTCATACATTGAATATTTATATTAAAATTAAAAAAAGGAATACAGATATCGACTTGACTTTGATCGATATCGACTTGACGTGAGGAAAAAAATAAACTAAAACGGTTTACCAAAAATCAACAAACAAATACAATAAAATTTAATACTCACTAAAATTATTTAAATTTAATAAACAATAAAATTTAGCCTTACTTGTTGAACAAATAATGATTAATTAAAAATTATTTTTGTAATTAATAATAAAACGCTCTTGAAAAATATATTAATCAAGGACATAAAGATCAGGGTGAATAAATCCACTTTTCTCCCCATATTGACCAACTCTCCCGAATCTTGGACAGTAACTACCAGGCATAAAAGTAAGATCCAGGCTTCAGAAATGAGATTCCTTACAAAAATAGTGGGGAAAACAAGATGAGATCAAGCCTGAAGGCACAGTTATTGAGGAAAACAGTATAAGATGGTTTGGACATGTTCTAAGGATAGAAAACAACAGGTTTGCCAAGGTTACGTGGCTAAGTTGATGGAAGAATGTCCAGAGGAAGACACCGAGATACCTGGGAAGAAGGTGTTAAGGAAAGCTTCGCGAAGAGAAGCCTACAATGGAACAGGATGGAGAAATGGTAGAGGATCGTTTAGTGAGGTCCAGGCTGTGCTCAAGGAAGCCTCACACTGTAGGGAGGATGGACTATGAGGATAATGATGAATAAAAATGTATGACCTATTTTCAAATAATTTTTTTTAAATTTATATACGATTATTTTGTTTTTATTCCTACTCCTATTATTCCTATGATATTCCTATATTGTGATTAAATTTTCTTTTTGCTGCACACGTTACAAAAGATCTGTTTTTATGATAAATTATGTATTTATACATTTCATAGGTGATTGAGTTCTCTAATACTTTGTTGAAAAAAATAAAAAAATAATAAAAAAAAGGATTCGCTTTATCTTTAATAGTTGTATATTGACTGATGGTTTATATTATTTTTTTTTTCCCTAAAGTATTCATTTACAGTCATTAAAGGTAATTTGTGTGCATTAAATTTTACGGATCGCCGTTCGATAAGCTTTCTCTATCGTTAAGATAATGAGCGAATTGGTATAATCATTCCACTAGAAATAATTATATTATACTTTATACTACTTTAATTTTATATTATTACTTATTTAAAATAGTTAAAAAACTTTAAAAAAAAAGAAAAAAATCATTTTGGGTATAAACATCTCATCCATGACTTTTCTGGACGTTTTGAGGATGAAAAAAGTATGACTACAATAATAAGATTATTTAGCTAATAAGAAAAATGTAAATAAAAACTACTTTCACTAGATAAAACTATGCATGTCAAATGCCACACAATAACTAACTTTTTTTTTTTTTTTTACAAATATAAGCAAAACTCAATAACTGACACATTAACAGTCTAAAAAAGGCAAACCAAATACAGTAATATTTTTAATTTTTGAAGCAAAAAATATTACTATACACTTAATATTTATATATCTTCATAAATAACCGAGGAATGTTTTCAAGATGTATCACTATTTTTTACAAAATAGTCTCTAATACATTATGTATTGATAAAAAAATTATTACATGAAAATGTCACTAATGTAAATAACTTTTGATTTATATTACTTAGTACCTTTTTTTCAATCTGTTTTAATCCATTAATAACATCAGATATGCTCAAACCAAGGTACAAGATTCAAGAACTTCATTAAGTCTATGACCCAAAAATCATAATGGATTTATGTACATGTTAAAAAAACGAAGTCATAACTGATGTTTTATATATATAAATATTAATTGAGAGTGAATACTCGTATGCACAATATATTATTCTAATAGGCCACAACCTCCTATGTTTTTTTAAAAATCAGATGTCCTTTATTGATATAACCTTCCTGCTTCATTACAATTAATGCATGCATGTGGTCATTATAACATGCAAATAATAAAACAAAAAACAGTTGTATAACGGTAAAAATGTGGATAATTATTTTGATTAACGTACGAGAGTTAGAAAATGTGACTTTTTCCCCCCAAATTATTGATGACTCAAATATTTTCAAACAAACTTGCTTTTTCGTTCAAATCATGAGACTTTTTCTTTTACCACTACTCCGAATCCAAGATTTCACCAGGTTAAAGGAAATAGATGTTTATTTATATTATTTAAATGATAAAAAGTGATTAAAAATTACAATGGTATTGCATTATATATTATAATTAAAATTAAAATTAAATGAAAATGGTATTATATTTGATGATTATGACCAATGGGTTAAGATATTAATATCTGGCTTACCTCATGATAGAAAGTATATTACAGTTCTTCTTATGTATTGTTACTATGTAGCAATTCTAGTAACTACTAAAGTAATAACTGTGAATATAGTAAGTATATTTTAAATAACTATATATATATTGTTACGGTCAGAGCAGGAAGTCGGACCGGCTGGGAGGATAAGACAAACAATGGGATTAAGCGGAAGGGATTATAGAATGGCGTAGATCCTTGTGGGTCGGTCTAGGCGGTTCTGGGCCTTCTTCCGAGAAATCCCCACCCCGACCGGCCTTGCCTATATAAAAAGGACAGCTGTTCTGGCCGGCAGTAGTAATAAGACGAGTAGTAGTAAGACGAGTCAGTAGTAATAAGCAGTAATAAGCAGTGAAGTAATAAGCCAGTGAGTAGCCGTCGTTAACTAGTGATAGTGCGTGAGTTACAGTGAGTTAGTATCAGTCTGTAATAAGTGCTTAGTGAGCAACAGTGACAATTAGTGGCCGTGTAATAAGTGTAATAAACTGTGTGGCAGTTTGTCATATTTGGAGAGTCTTACGGTCGGTGGACTTTAGTTAGCGAACTGTAAGTGTTAATTTGTAATTGTAAACTATAGTGTAATATTATTCTATTTGTACACATTTATATATAAATAGTTTAGTTACTTAGTATAAACAATATCTTATCTTATTTGTATATTATCTTAGAAATTAGATAACATTTAGTAGAATATTATTATTGTAAATTGATATTAGTTTAATAATTTAACTGTTTTAAATAATCTCATTGTATTCTTTCTAATTTGTTAATAAATATTAGATTCTTGAATTAAGTAATAGTTTAGTCCATTTTACACCCAGTAGCCCGTAACAAATTGGTGTCAGAAGTGGGATCTTGTGTAATTGTTATTTTGTCTTGCATTTTGTAATAATTGGGCTACTGTTTGAAAAATGGCTTCTCAAAGTCTTAAATTGATGGATTTAAAAGTTGCGGATTTAAAACGGGAATTAGAAGAACGTGATCTGGATTCTTCCGGAAATAAAAGTGTACTGCAACATCGCTTGCGTCAATTTTTTGTAGAGTTAGGGGAAAATCCAGATGACGTTCTGTTTGAAACTGATTTGAGCAAGTTGTCTGCAACTTTTAAAAATGAATTAAGCAATGTTAAAAATGAGCTAGGTAATGAGTTAAGCAATGTAGAAAATAAGCTAGGTAATGAGTTAAGCACTGTTAAAAATGAGCTAGGTACTGTAAAAAATGATTTAATGGATACATTAGAGTCTAAGTTAGGCACATTAGAGACTAAGTTAATGGAAAATGTAGATAATAAGCTAGCTAATGTAGATAATAAGTTAGCTAATGTAGATAATAAGTTAGCCGATGTAAATATAAAAGTAGCTGATGTAGAATCTAGGTTAGGAGAAAAATTGAATTCAGTTGAAAGCAAACTTAGGCAAAGAGTAGAAGCTCTAGAGGGACGTATGAGCAACCCACCGATGAACGACACCGACCGTTCCCCCGAGGTCAGTCTTCATAAAACCATTCTGCCCGCCAATAATGGGACGCCACCAGCTCACAACACCATTCCAGTATTCGACGGAAAGACGCCGTGGGAGGACTACATGACTCTCTTCGAGACAGCGGCTTCGATCCACGGGTGGTCACAGGAGACCCAAGCTTCAGCGTTGTGCCTGGCCTTGCGTGGAGACGCCTTGGGAGTTCTGCAGGGGATACCCATGTCGGAGCGGTCCAACTACGGGGAGCTGATCAGAAGACTGGAGATGCGTTTCGG